>CM046850.1:20216110-20498610 GCA_025618425.1 Heliocidaris tuberculata | reverse complement strand
TAACTCTGGCAACGTTGGGGTAAAGGCGCTTCAGAGAAAATCTCTAATTAATGATATTTTTGTGTTCTTTGTTTTTTCTTTTCACACAAATCATATTATTACCAAGGTTGGCTTTCCGTTTAACTATGTCACTTATGATTCTACTGAGGATTTAAATACTAACATATCAAACAAATCAAACTTATGAATAATAAGTGTATCATAATCAACTTATTCCTGTTTTTGTTGTATTCATATTATCAGTTTACCATGAGTTTGTTATTTTTTATTGCTTTATTGGTGAAAATGAATTAAAAAAATACTTTTAAAATAAAATATTGGTAATTATTATTGCTTTACCGTTTTATAATAAGAATTTATGAAGGCTTAAACTATGTACATGTACATACATTAACTCTTGCTGCGCTGATGTCACTTATGCATGTATTAAATACATTTGGTTCCTCTAAAAAGCGACCTTCAATTGGTATGTATCTCATAACAATACTGTATTGCAATTATTACTCAATGTACCTTCCTAGTTTATCCTTGGAGAGAAATTAACGTACGAATATAATTACTTGTTACTTCAAACCAAGGAAACAAGTTATACCTTATGGCTTGTATTCATTATGGTGGCCTAAGTTAATCCTGGTTCGAGTTAAACGTGGTTTGAACCTTGTATAACTTAATCTCGATTTATGGAGCGCCGAGTGTAAAGCTCTTTATTCTGTAAAAATGAATTGAATTCTTTAACACAATAAATGAATGGAATGAATCCAGTCATATTATGAAAAGTAAGAAATTGATTTCAAGTTGACACGATTTTTGTGTGTTCTTTTAGTTTCAGAAATGTAACACTTTGTAAGGGATGAGGCGGTTGACACTTAGCGCTCCATAATAACTGAACTAAATCTGCCTACTTGAACCTAAACTAAAGTTAGTGAGCTTAATACATGTACTGGGGTGGTATTCTGAGATTTATTTTATCTTGATTTTAGTGAAAAGATTTTAATTTTGATAACAAATTCTAATTTGCAACATTTCATTGGTGTTTGTGCAGATGAATTCCGCGTACGTAGCCACTTTTGCGCAGTCATTAACCAATGATGCGCCATAAGCGTACATTTTGTTATGAAAATTAAAATTATTTCACTAAAATCAAGATTAAATGAATCTCAGAATACCACCCCCGGCCTATATGATTAGAAATGTGTGTCTATTACACATTGTGTGCGTTTTCAATAATAATCTGCATTAATCTGTGTACAAAGGGTATTAACAATCATGACAGCATTACATAAGTGGGACAAAGATAGACATGAAGTATAGGGGATTACTTTAGGAAGTTGAATAACACATGGAAAAAAAAAAACGTATTGAATTCTGTTATATCTATATTCCTTTCATCGTTGCATCTTCTTTCTTAAATAGTATTAACAATAAAGGATAAATTTTGTGATGTTGAGATATGATATTTGATTAGTGAACAGTTCCAGTCATTGTTTCAGTACCATTGTTAATTGAGTTATTGAATAATACAAGTGTACAATGTGAATGTCACAAAGCAAGAAAAGATGTACTCCCGTCTTGGAATTATCATTTTTCATTTTGTATTTAATCATCGTTCTTTATTTTATTTTTTTTTATATGTGCTAATATTTACTCGTAAACAATTACTGAGTGTATTTCACTCTTTTACTGTGCCTTCGTAGCTTTAAAAACATAGGGTGTTTTCACTGCTGCTGTGTGTATGCCTGTCAAAATTTGAAGTGACCTTAAACGATAATATGCATGATTATGAAGTTCACTGTTTTTTTTTTTCTACTTGATGTGGAAACTATTTGTATGCTTCATATTTAAATGTTAGAAATATAACTTAAAGAAGATGTTAAGTACTTTTGAAATGACCATATTTAGACCTCTGTTAAGAAGAAATTCTTGTTGGTTGTTTTTGGAAAATGAGAAAATTGTGTTGCCCCCAAGAAAATAGTGGGAGGGCAAACATATCGTTTTGCCCCCCCCATTAAATCTGTAGGTGTAAAATAGAATAAGGAAAAATAATGCAAAACTCGGGAAATGAAACCTTCCAAACAATGAAATACAAAATGTATTACACGATCAGACTCCAATACTCTAACTTTCCCTGTTTCATGTAACCGTGGAGAAGCTGGTAATTAAGAGGCGTTAAAAAATCATGAAGAGTTCTATTGGGTTGTCTGCCCCCCCCCCCCCCCCCCCCCCCCCATCCGAGAAACGGATCATCACCCCTGGTCTTTCCTATCATATTTTGTATGCATTTTGTTTCTTAATCATTTAATAGTAAATCAGGAGGGTCATAATATTTATAATTACCTGATATCTGTTAATAGTGGCCACCTCCTATGAAAGCCGTTATCCCTAAAAGCGATGTATCTTAACGTACTTGTTAACATGAAATGAAATCAACACTTAAATGGTTATGAAAATGAAAACGTAAGATTATTTAGATATCATTATTATCATTATTATTAATACTGACTTAGACCAATTTTGATATATGTACATCAGTATGAATATGTGATTTAGGCGTAGCCCAAAGTGTTGATAAGTAACATTGTTCTTTCTAGGTGCACTTGTCTACCTTTTATTAGATCAGATTTCAACCCAACATTTCTATACTGAATGCTTTAAATAATTGTATAGGATGTCTGAGTTCGAAAAAGTGCATTTTTTCAATGCAAATCATCCTTCACATAACCCACTGGTTTTCCTGAAAGAGGGAATATTAATACATCTCATCTGAAGTCTATTACACGGTGCGTCCCAGAAGAAGAAAAAAATTAACAGTTTAGAAAAAAAAGTCTCTCCAAATAGATGTTTAAAAATATTTCAGGAAATTTTCATCTCTGTTGATAGCTTAAGGTCTCTTCTATGAAATGACTCCCAAAATATGAAAATATATTACGCGTGAGTGAGAAAAGGCCACTTTTGTCAGTGAAAGGGTGCAAAAGTCAGGCTTGACAAGAATTGGTATTTGTTCTGGCTGATATCAACAAAGTTGATAACCATTAAAAGTTGACAGTTGGAAAAAAAAAAGTTTCCCCAAATAAATCATTTATATTACCAGAAAATGTTCATACCTGTGGCTAGCTTATACGGTCTCTTCTATCAAATGACACAAAAACATCTGACGATATGCTTGAGTAAGCAAAAACTACTATTGTGGAAGGGTGCAAAATCCGCACTTTACAAGAATTTGTATTTGTTCTGGCTAGTATCAGCAAAATTGAATATCGTGAAAAATTAAGGCTTACGAATTTTTATAATTTTGATCTTTAAAAGACATTTTATAAAAGAACATTCTTTGTTCTCTGTATATCCTGACATTATTCTATCAAAACTGTAAAGTTGAGTGAGCAAGCCAACTTTAGCTTAAAATCTCACTATAGTAATATTTTCAAAATACTCAATAAGGTAGTTAATTGTTCAATCAAAGCATAAAATGTAGATGAGATAATTATGTAAGGATATACAGAGAATAAAGCCCGTTCTTCCATAAACTGCCTTTTAATTATAGCCTTTTCACGACTCTCAACTTCGCTGATACCAGCCAGAACAAATACAAATTCTGTCCAGTCTGGATATTGTACCCTTTCACAAATGTAGCTTTTGCTCACTCAAGCGTAAGAAATCTCCAGATATTTTCATGTCACTTGTTAGTAGAGACCCTAAGTTATCCACAGGTTTGAAAAAAAAAAGAAAAAATATTTGGAAATATTTATTTGGGGAGGTTTTTTATTACAACTGTTAACTTTTTAGTTTGCTGGAAATTGTCCAATTCCAATCTTCGAACAGTAAGTATTAATGTAAGGATATGAATAAATGGCTATTAATAAATGCCTGTTTAGCGGATAATTGTATAAATCAAGTGTCCTATCTGAAAATAAAAAGTCATTTTCATTTTTCTCCCTGATACCACAGTGTAATATTTCTTTTGTCAGTTTATCACTTATGCATTGTCAAAGGGGAATCTATACCTTCGTACACACTTCATATGCGTGGGAGAAGAATCAGAGAAGAATCGGTAAAAAGTTTAAAGATAAATCGGTAAGAAAAAACGAAGTTATGAAAGAGTGAAAGCAGCTCATTAGTCATTTAAGTTTTCAAAATACATAATTTTCTTTGTATGACTTATCGAAGACTTTCACCAATTTTTCCAAACCAAAGTTTAAAAAACCCAGTAATCCCATGTTGTCAACGCGGTGAATATGTGGTATCACATACCACCACTCTCTAAATGGCATTGTATCCAAACAAATGTTCTAGTCAATGTAGCTCTTTTACCGGTTCTTGGAACACACATTTCTTTCTGCAGAAGGGCTTGTTAAATGTAACAAACAAAATTTGTTATGACAGCAATCTGTTCTATCACTTAAAAAAGGTATCATACATCTCTCAAGCTTCATCCAATTTTTCTCAAACTTTCACTGATTTTGTTTTTCTGATTTGTCTTTTTCTAACTCGGACCAACTTCACTATTATGAAAGGTCAATTTCCCTCCAGACAAAAGCTTCCTAATTTCATTTATCTAGTTCAAGTGTTTGTAAGTCTGCAAAAGAATACAAATGCTTTATCACAACTGGAATGATTGGTAATGAAATGATGGTTACCACACTGCCTGTTTTTACATTCTTCTCATTGCTGATATTCATTTGTTAATACTAAACACAAAACCTTGTTGTTACTATTTTCCTTCATCTTATCTATTAACACGATAAAAACTACTGTCAAAAAATAAACTTAAGACAATTTCAATAGCCCTGTCTATCACCTTTAGAAATGTGCGAACATTACAATGGCGTATTACGTAATTCGAACAAGATTTCTATGGGCACACAATAGGCCTTTGAAATTGCCCTTGATTTTTTTTTTCGAAAGGAGTTTTTATCGGTTTACTATGTAATTTAAACAGTGCCCCTTTTAAGACTAGCAATGCTGTGATTTTCATTTTAACATCCGTTGTGTTGAAAGCTTCAGCGAGAAGCTACGTTTTTCCTTTCTACATAAGCTCACTGTAGGGGTCGATTAACTAGATTGGAAAGCTATCTACTGTACACTGTCTACAGATTCCTACAAACTTATGCCACCTCATAATCACCTAATGCAGGAAATAGAGTAGTCTGCTCACTGAAGGATACATTATTGTATGTCATTCTGAAAACCAAATTAGTTTCCCATTTAAATCTCATTTCAGAAGGCATCAAAGATAACTTGTTAATATTATATCTAATTTTGTCTGAATGAAATGATTGACAATCAATTGACTACTAGTATATTAAAAGGAGACGTTTACCATAAGGTGAATCAATTAATTTACGGGGGGGGGGGGGGGCGGAGAGGTGGCAGGTATGACACTGGCCTTACTCTGGAAATAGATTGAGATTGTAATTCAGATAACCGAATAACCTATCACCGTGATATCGCTATTTGACCATTGGATCATTTGAAAATTTATTCGCACAGGATACAAATTTTTTTTGGATTAAATGTGCCATCTTTTGCTATCACACATATCATATTCGTAATTTTTTCTAATATACTTCACTGGTATTCTGTTAAACTCTGTTTTCATGTCTATTTCATGACTAAATCTACTCGACTGGGACCCTTCATCGAGCCTTTCTAGTGTGCATCACGTTTTTACTTCACTGGGAAAACTTGAAAATAGATGTTATTGTTTTGATATAAGTACTTTTTTTTCCAAATCTTAAGCCATGGCTCAACATTTTCATAAATAAAACGTCTTATTGATATATATCGGCATAAGTGGAATACTGCATTATATTCAAGACTTTCCATTCGCCGATATGAATAATCAACGGGCGCAGAGTATTCGTTCTGATTTGATAAGGATTGGATTATTACTAATTGTGGTAAGTACCCCATCTTTTATTTTTGGTCAAAATGCTGACAAAAAAGTATGACAAACGATAAGAATGACAAATCCACAAAATATATATTCACAATAAGTACAATCAGTAAAAATAAAAAATAAAAAATACATCGATAAATATAATTAAATTTATTTTACAATATAAAGTACATAACATTATGTTTTTTAAAGGTCATGTAAAGTTTTGGTAAGCCCTCAAAAATTGTTCGTCAGATTTCTTCAATTTTTGTTGATAAATAGCAAGATACTAGCAATACTAAGACACTGTGAAGATTTCGCCTCCTAAAGTTTAATATTAAACAAATAAGAGGCAAAAACTAATTTATGTGCCGGGACAGGCACGTAAAATCCCAACAAAGGCAGCATGTGCTATACACTGTAAACACACGTGTAAAACCAATGATGAGTAGCTACACACAGTGCACACACGCTGTCTCTATGCGAAGCCCCAAGATTGCTGTGCGGGGAGCCGTCGGGGTGGAAGGGTCCTAGCATAATGGCAGTGATCAATCATTCCTTACAGATATTTACACTGAAATTCACCAGAAATCATAGATGGAATACCAAATGATCTCTTACAGGCATCTTTTGATACAAGGGGAACAACATGAGACTATATTTGACATGTTTCTTTCCAATTTCCTTTTTGCTACCAATACTGTACATGAGCTTTAATACACTTGGAAGATGATCAAGATGAAAACATTTGATTTTTTGTAAGCTTGTGAAACAGGAGATTATCCCTATAAACTGTGAAATATAGATTTCTAGAAAGGCATATATGCTTTTTGAAATTACCTAAAAACTTGTTTCTTAAAAAATGGTTTCCAGTTTTCTAGGTATATTTCTTATGTTATTTCTTATGTTATTTCTTATCCCATTGCTGTGTACCATCCTGTACTTCTTGACTTTTCGGGGTGGTGTTTCATCAAGCCTTAAAATTGATCTTACAATCGATCGGATCTATTTTAAGGGCTTAAGATCGAATTCGATTTTAGGCCCTGCTTCGATCTTATCTGAAAAATCGATTTTTAGTTAGGATGTGATCCTGATTGATTTTAAGAGGTCATAAGATCGATTTTTATCGTACTTTTGGTTATTATTGATCTGATATGGTCAGCAGAATTTCTGCCTAACAGGCTTAAATGTCTGTTAACTTCAATTTGTCCATGCGCTAGTATTTGAAAATGGATAATTCTCAACAAAGTTCATGGCAATGACTTTTTTGTTTGGTATCATCAAAGGCATGGTCAATCTTCATTTCAGTATTGCTTAGATTCATTTCCAGTGGAACACTGGAGGTCCAAGGAAAGTGCCAAATTTCTAAATTGCCCCTTTTCGGTGAAATTATTTCTTTTCCGTTTTCCTTTTCACGATGCACGAATAATTCATTTATAATGTTATTTTTGCAATTTAATGTCAAGTTTAGGTACTAAAGATGAGGTTAAGGTCAAATAAGTATTCTGTTGACGACGGAAAGAGAATGTGTTAGGTAGCTTAGCGAAACATCGTGGCGCGTAAAAACGCGGGAAGACGCCTATGACAAAATAATTTTAAAAAATCTAAATTTTATTGTATATAGGCAGAACCGAAATATTAGGATGTAGAATCAGTATTCACCTCTTTACACAATTTTAAGCAAAATGATATAAAAAGCTTTTATTCAGATATATCTGATTCTAATTTCAGAAGCGAAGACAAAACTAGCAATTTCCCTCTTTGCGTCTTTCCTGCGTCTTTATGCGCCATAGCAGCTCCCATGTATAAAATGATGCAAGTGAATGGGTTTGGGGGATGTTTGGAATTAGTCTGTGGTTCTATTTATTCAAATTTCAGTCTGAAATATTTTTTTTTCTAGGTTCATAGAATGTTAAGCCGACTATTATTATTCAACAGCTGCTCTTATAAATGTACAAATATTGTAATGGCTGCTCAAAGTGAGCACGTATGTTTGTGCAGCTCATTTCGAGAGCGGGGCCATTTTGAAATGATCCGCGGCGTAAGTCGGCGCTACGCTATTTCGGACTCGGCGCAAAATCAAGTTAGCCAAGAAAGCTGAATTGATTGCAAATACTTGTCTTAATGTTCTGCACTGAGTGACCTTTAAAAACAACATTTCATAAGATAATTTTATTAGAATTTGTAAAATAGTTACGGAAGATATGATGATAAAACTTTATGAGGTGAAAAACATGAAAAGTAAGGCTATAAAGGTCTAGTGTGAAGTGTGCACTTCGTTCCACGCGATGCAACATCTGCCCTAGTGCTGAGCTACCCCGACCTCCTATTATGTAAGGGTACTGGTGAGTGAAATATCGGTGAGTTGCTTCTAGCGTGTGAGATCGGAAAGAAGTGCTGATGTGTTAGTATGAGACAAAGAAATGTGCATGAAATGTGAAAACAAATTATTGTAACCATGTACATCTTATAGACCATGTCAAGCACGGTACACTGACAGACATTAATTTAGGAAGAAATCTATAAGAAATAATTAAAAATATAAAATTGTATAATGAAACTATGCTATGATATATTATACAAATATACAGGGTCCGAGGAAATCTAGTGCGATCTATGGGGTCGGTCGAAGTGACTACAGTCGTCTATTTCCTCGAGGGGCGAGAGCCCCGAGAGAAATAGACGATTGACTGTAGGCGCTGAGACCAACCCCATAGATCGCACTAGATTTCCAAATAAAGGCCCTGTATATTTGTTTTATATCCCTCATCAACAATTAAATATATTTGGATTTAACTTTGATCTAGATATGACAAATTAATGTTAGATGGTATAAATCTCGCGTTGTTAAATCTATATACGGTTAGAGCAAAACACAGTGGACGCTAAGAATAGATTGACGCGATTGATAGTCGCTGAGCCTGAGTCTGAGACCGACCCCGTAGATCGAAGTAGATTTCAGAATAAAGGCCCTGTATATCACTTTTCTTTTATAGGCCTCTAACTTTTAGGACTAGGTTGTCTATAACCTCAAGTTAACTTTAATCCTGTTATAAAGTGTTAAAGGGTAGTACTAGATCTAGATCTATACCGCAACGTAATCGGTGAAATTCCGAAAGTGAAAAGTATATGGCTAGTAATGAACTGCACAGGCACAGTTAGATTAAATAAATAAAAAATAATTTAATACTAGGCTATGCTAGGCTTACTTTGTCTTCGGGTCGGCTAGCATTTAATTAATGTTAATTACTACTACTGTTAGAGTCTGGTAGGCTAACGTTAAATAGATCTTTATTTAGGTCTATCTTTGTTACTAGGCCTAAATAAAAAGTAACACAAAACACTGTATTAACAAACAGTTAAAAAGGGTCAAACGACATAATTATGACAGTTTACACTCAAATGAAATTTTACCTGATATAACCGAACACGGTAGATAAAGTTTACCTGATAACTGAATATAGGCTACTTCATTTGTTTCCAATCCTGGTTTGTTTTTGGTCCTCGTCAATTAAAATCATTTTTTTTTTCCTTTCGACGGGCACTAGGCTAGACATAGGTCGCCATGTTTTGATTTCGACTGATGACGTTACGACGCGCATTTAGCTAGTACGATTGCGCATGCATGAGAAACAGCTGATCTACTGACCTACATCCAATTACATAACCAACACGTCGTGTGTCCGGACAGGTCACTTTTAAACAGTAAATCGAACACAATTTCATGCAAATTGTCAAGAATCTTTGACAAGATAGGTTGACAGAATTATTAATTGCAAATATTTACTGGGTTTAGTGTTACTTCATGCATATTTTGCAAAATTGACGGCTATTTTTTGTTCAGTGTCCGCCCCCCCTCACTTTTCTTTATATGGATTTATGAAAATTCCCGGGCTCGGCGTAGTTTCACTGGTGCCCGCGCCGTCCCATCGCGGGAGTTAGCCGAGGGAGACTACTGGCTGCTCGCCGTACGCGTCAAGAGAAATGATTCTAGGGAGCAAGGGGCAGTCGGAGGCATGATAGTAAAAAAACTATCATACTCTGAAAAGTTTGACGTCACTAAACCTATTTTTCTCCCGGAGTAATTTCTTTTTCTGGTAGAATTATGATTAATCACATGAAGTGCTCTCGACCAATCCAAGAGCAAGAAATTTTCAATGAGGGATATAAATGAATAACTTACAAATCATCCGGAAAGCAATTATGTATGCCTCCCCGTTTATAAATTTCGCCGCTCTTGAAGAGCCTACTCGTTGTGTAGTTAACAAACAAACATACGTGTCTCTGATAGAATGCTATATTTGTTTGATTATTTAGGCACTTTAAATTTCGTAAAATTAGGTTTGATTTGATTTGAATCAAGTACATGGGGATGAATAGCAAGAGAATAGTAATTTTTAAATCAAGTACATCCGGTTTGATATTAACAGAGTGGTAATTTGTTAATCAAGTACATCGGGGTGAATAGCAACAGGGTAATTATTTGTTAATCAAATATATCGAGGTAAATAGCAACAGAGTAGTAATTTTTAAATCAAGTACATCGGGGTGCATTGCAACAGAGAAGTAATGTTTTAATCAAGTACATCGGGGTGAATAGCAACAGAGAAGTAATGTTTTAATCAAGTATACATCGGGGTCAATAGCATTAGAGTAGTTAGTTATGAAATACATATATCCTTGACAATGTTACTTGTATACCGAGATCCTAAACTTTGTGCAGAGAATTGGAATTGTATAGGTATCCATAACGGCAACACCTGCAAAAGGATTTGAACACATTGAATATCTTTTAATGACAAAGAGGCATCCTCAGTTATTTATTTACAGGCATGAAAACGGCACTGTATGCTAATAAAACAGGAATATTTGTGGTTCGTTCCTTACTTTTTAAAGATTATATGTTTGACCACAAGTGTATTTTGAAGGGGGAAGGGCAAGATTGGCAGTTGCCCCCTCTGACAGATTTTTAGCCATGAGAAAAAGAAAACCCTGACTCTTTCAGTCATTATAGAGCAATTATTTCAAAGTATTTGAAAGCATTAAAATGTAACAAATTGCTCTTAAATAAAGGATAATCTCTCAATTTGTCTCTAGCTCGGTCGCAATTTGACTTCGCAAAAATTTTTAAGTAGACAATTGTCAAAAAGGTAAGCAAAGCAAGTATTAGGACCGCTGTGTTAAGACAAATTTGAATGCCTCTCCTATATTTTGAATTGAAAAAAAGGTCTGATATATCGTCAATCATATAAGTCAATATTTTATGCATGAATTATGAAGAATGAAACCTGTTCAAACACTTCCAGTCAAACCGTCATGAGTCAAAAAAAGTTTCCTCGCTCGCTTTGCTCGCAAATATCTATGACTCATTATGATGTTGCTGATGACACTACACTGGATAAAAATACAATTAAATCATACCCCTGAAGCCAACGTACACTGTGTTTGACAAAATGATATTAGAGTTATTTGGTAATAGGCCTGGAGCCTGTCCCGAAATAGTCACCCCATTGTACCCATAAGATTTTACCACTTAAAGTTACTTAGACCTTCTAAGTCATTGACAAAAGAGTTCTCAGCTTGACCGTAGCCGTCGGGTTTAACCCCCAGAGCCTCCAAAAGGGAGTCAAAAGTCGGGTCGATTTCACTCCAGCTCCCCCATGCACCAAACTTTGCTAGTAGGAAGTAGTTTGACTGGATATTACAACACACAGAAAACTGACAAAAAAAATCAGTCGGGATGGGGTGTTAGACGGCCACTAAAAATTGGGGTAGAAGTTTTATCCCTTGAAGCCCAGGGACCAAATTTTGTCAGAAGAAAGAGCTATGGATGTACATTCCTGAAATATAAAGCTGACAAAATTGTCTATCAGAAAGGAGGGGGGTGAGCCGTCACAGACCCCCCCCCCCCTCCATCACCTGGTCGCTTGTCGAGTCCCCCGGCCGTGACAAGAAATCGCCGCTCCTGAAGACAGATTATATAAATAAAAAAATATAAGTCCACGTAATCCATCTCCAATTTTATTTTACGTATACGAAAGTGGTCAGCTGTTTTTAGTGTTGTATCTAGGATAAAAAGTGTTTGGGCAAGCACTGAAATCGAACTTGTGTCCAAACATCTGAAACGCATATTGAAAATAATGCAAGCACATATAATATTTGTGCGATTTCACATTGCTGAGTAAAAAAGGTCTATTCATTATGCAATTTAGTCTGGATGGTTGGTTCCTTGGCGAAACTGAACAGAATCAACTAAAAACATAATTATGTGAAGAAGGAAACCAAATCTTTGATTCTTCGCTTTTTACATTTTTACTTAAAACAAAACTTCTGAAATCTGAATGTCTTGTGTAAGTGCTAATACGAGACTACTCCCTCACTTACTGACTCAAGATGTTAGCAAAATTGGAATCTTTCACGATCAACCCTTTGTGGAACAATGATGGCCATCTCCCACTGTTATTGAATTCCCTTTTTTTTTATTCACATGGCTGAGAGATTCAATGTAGTTATCACATTTAGATGTTTATGAACGGTATTTAAGAGCCTAGATACCATAATCATTGTAATGCAGTGGCTTATCCAGAAATCGATAAAGAGGGGGCGGAATCCTCCCCATACCGAAAAGGTGTGCATGTATGGGGGGGGGGGTGGGGGTGGGGAGGGGAGAGATATACACCGGCTTTCTCCTATTCTTGATACGCCACTGATATTCTTACTTCACTTACTTCGGAAACAGTTATTTTGTCTTTACCTTCTTTTGATTCAGATGCAGGGAGTACCAACATGTATGTCGAGAAAACCATGCTACCAACTGCGTCTAGGTAAGATGTCCTTTCATAAAATACACCTGTGTATCAAACTATGTCGTTATTATTCACAACTTATTATAAAAATATATCTTCTAAGAGCACCTTTCAGAATTGGAAAAAAAATATATCATTTTACTATGATAATTATTTTTTTAGAGAAAGGGAGCTCTGGCTCGGAATCAAAGACATAATTCACAAAATACTAATACATTTGTTCATTTTATTAAGTAAATGTGGGCGAAAATTGTTTTACGAAAATTTAGATTTGAAGCGTTCAACGTTCAAAATCCCTACTTCAACTTCCCACAAAAGAGCGCCAACAATATTGCCAAACGCGTGCACACGAGGCATTATTTCACTACCGTCAACTACGCCAGTGTTCAATCCAATGAATTCAAGCCATAGTTAAAAGTTAGCAATAGGCCCCTACATATAATGACGGCTGCGCCCGAGTTGTCAGACAAATGTGGACCCTCATCGGTCTGTAAAGACTGTTACACCAGTGTTCCGTCGAAAGTTGATTTTCGCACCTGCTAGATCCCGGCTCACACTAGGCATCATTTTGATTGCGTCAGAACCTGCGCTAATTGAGCCTGTGATGGCAACGAACCCATACGCCAGTTAATAAAAGTATAAAGCCTGCCATACATGAGGCGTCATTTGCTGACTTTTATGGTCTTTTGCGCGTCATGAAAGAGTGACATCGTTTCAAAAGTGATTGCAAACTGAACAGTGCAAACAATACTTTTTATAACTTGCATATATGGGTTCATTGCTTTCACAGGCTCGATTAGCGCAGGTACTGATGCAATCGAATTGACGTATGAACCGGGCTTTAGAGTTTTGTGCAGAAACTGATGAGGGGGAGAGGGGCGGAGGGGGGGGGGGGGGGGGGAGAAATACTCTACCCCCCTCGGTATGGATACTGTTGAAAAAAAAAGGTGCGAATCCATTTCAAGCTCTAATCCTAAGGATCTAATGGTCATAAGCTAATTACTTGGACCTGGCCGACAAAAGGCTGACTGCACAGCTAGGATACAGAATGTGTGCGGTTTTTATATTTTGTCACGCGGTAACCTCATTGCGTGCCTTGTTACACGGAATATGAGAGATACACACGTGGAAATTTGAAAACCCTTATTTCATATTTTGATGTTGATTTTTTTTTTAAATAATGGTCATGGTGATAATGATGATAATCATTATAATAATGATGCTGCTGCTGCTGGTGATGATGAGAGGTGTCGTGGTCTAGTGGAGACGTCACCAAACTGTAGATCTCATCGCTCGCGGTTTGAGTCCCACCGCGGCACTAATGTCCTTTGACAAGACATTAATCTACATTTGCCACTCTCCACCCAAGTGTAGTAAATGGGTACCTGGTAGGAATTTATTCCTTGCATGCTTTCAGCGCCTTAGGGCAGCTGGGCTAAAGCCAGGGTAATAATACTACTTTGTAGGCGCCTTTAGCATCCCCTTGGATGGATACGTGCACAATATAAATGTTGCGTATTATTATTATGATAATGATAATGATGATGATGATGATGATAATAATAATAATGATCATAATAATAATAATAATAATAATAATAATAATAATAATAATAATAATAATGATAAAGGTTTTCCCCACTCACTTTAAATTCACGATAGTTGTGATCGCCACCGCAAATTGTCATTCGAATTCATTTTAGTTCGTTCAAATTCGTTATTCATGCAACCAGCTTTTCAAATGAATCATGTCAATTTAAATAAGGAGCATATGATTTAAACAAATCGTCATTTAAATTTAATTTTCTCTCGTTCGAATTTGTTATCCGTGGAAGAAATTCTTCAAATGAGTCACCTAAATTTAGAGATAGAGCCTGCAATTCAAGGGCTGGGCACAATGAGGTACTTTTTCCTCGTTCGAATTCATTATCCTTGCAACAAATTTTAAAACGATTCATTTACATTTGAACTAGGAGCAATGAATTTAAGAAATGGGCATTCAAAATCAGATGGCGATTGCCTCGGCTTTTCTTTGGTCATTCAAATTCATGAGGAAAGGCAAGGTTTGAATAAATTAGATTTAACATAAATAAGTAAACATGCAAATATGTCATGCAAAGCTTTAAAACAGACCATCCAGGGCCACGTTGCATAAAACTTACTGTAAACGGTAACTTTGCCATCAATGGTAATTCCCATGGAAACCTTGATTTTGATTGGCTGTTGAGTGATGTTACCATGGTAGTTACCATTGATAGCAGAGTTACCATTAATGGTAATTTTTATGCAACGGGGCCCAGAATATATAAAAGAGAACACTGATGAAAAAAGAAGAAATTCAAAATCATATTTTTGTTGCAAACATTATAAAAAATGTGAAGAGTTTTGAAATCTGATGACTTTGTATTTGAGGCAACAAGAAATCCCATAAACAAAAAGAGGATACATCATCATGTATACGACACATCAATCCTATGCAAGTCTGTTAAGGTTATTGTTTAAATGTGCAATAAAATTGAGAAGATGCATTACACTATTCCAAAGTTCATATAGGCCGAGTATCAACGTGCACTATTTGATAAATTGGACAGTTTTATGTCTATTTATTTATTTCTTTAATTCCAGGATGACCGAAAAGAGGGGGAGGGAGATGTTACAAGCTACTGCAATGTCGATAACTTAAACATTCTAAGTAATTCGAGTAAATTTAAAGGGTGACTAAATTAGAAAGAAAAAGGGTGCTGTTTCCATGTATTTTTGCATTCAAATCACGAATCTGGCAATTGATTGTCAAAATTATGTCTCGTTTTGGCGAAAAAGGGGGAAAAGTAGAGGTTTGGGGACCGGTCCTTAAAACTCGTGAGCTGATTGGCTTATTGACGTCACACCCCCAAGTGACGTATGAAGAGTAATTATGGTGGTGTCCCACCTTGGCGTTTTAGCCAGCGTATGCCCGACGTATGAGGAATTTGGCGAATACGCTGGCGTACGTCGAATACGTTACGGGTAAGTTTTGCATACGTTAAGAGCACGCTAAAACACGCTGGTATACGTCGTCATACGGCGAGGTCGTCGAAAAATTTTGTGCAAGCACAAAATTTTTCGACGTATGCCAGCGTATGGCTCATACGTCCCGCATACGCGGGCCATAAGTTGTAGGTAAGTTACGCGATCGTTGACACACGTTCACACACGTTACTCGTAAGTTACTCATAAGTCGAAATACGTCGAGATATAGTCTAGCGTACCCCAAAACTTACTTCTAACCTATGAGTAACGTGCTTTGAACGTATGTGTAACTTAACTCCAACGTATATTGACGTATGAAGACGTATTTGACGTGCTCCGGACGATCACAAAACTTACTGAACGTGTTTATAACTTACAGCTACCGTATAATGGCGTATTGACAACGTTTAGAGGAATTGGTATATAAAAATGGGGTTCACAGGAGGAACCCATCAGAACTCATGAAGACACGTCAACGCCCCCGCCCACGGCCAGGGGACTTCTTGGCAGCGTTCTTCGAAGTGTTCTTCGGCATGGCGGTGGTGTTGATACCGTGATGGATAGTGGGGTTATGATTTGAATAGTCGAGCGGCAGCCTTTTTATAGGCTACGACACGTGATCGTCAGCGATACGCTGCCGCGCGCTTTGCGTAAGTTAGGCTATCGTTGGGCATAAGTTGTGTACGCCGGCAATACGCTAAGCATTCGTTGGAATACGTTACTTATAAGTTAACGAAGCGTTCTATATAAGTTACTAATACGTTATGTATACGTCCAACTCGTTATGAATACGCTAAGTATACGCCCAGAGTTGAAAAAAAATATCAAAGTTCAGCGTATGCCGACGTTTTAGAGAAATTTTGATACGTCGGGCATACGCTGGCTAAAACGCCAAGGTGTGACACCACCATAAGAGGCACAAGATCTGCAGGCTGCGGCAATGTAACATTGTACACACAATACGGTATTTGACCCCTCTGTTCAACGGACAATTATGAAAAAGGGAAATTAATCAATACAGTCTAAGGAGTGAATAATCATTATCAATATATTTTCTTTAAGATCAGTGAACACTTTTGCCCAAATATACAGCTCTTGTTTTGTTTTTTTAGCTTTTCTTTGAACAATGTTCTCATCCATCTGAGCTTGCCGAACGATAGTTTTGCATTGGTCTTAAACGCGTACACAGCCGTTTTATGCGTCTGTGCAATGTACTACACATCTTTAGTACGGCAACTATGTTCCCCCTCGTACTAAGCGACTGGCATGACTGGTGAACGCTTTTGTTTGGTTTGTTTTTACTCTCGCCTTTTTTTACTTCGCTTTACATGTACTACGGTAGTACTGACTTAGATTTTTGGCTGAATTCTTCGAGTAACTTAGAGAGATGGATAGTGATCGCGAGTCCGATTTGGAGGACTTTTTTGAGCCAGATACGAACTCTGATTTATCAGATGATTTATCGATCCCGAAAGAGAAGAAGCTCAAGTGCAGTACGTGGCAAGGGGAATTCGACCTTTATGTTTGTATCCCTCGCAGAAGACACGCCAGGGCATGGTGAAGGGGTCGCGGGGGAAGGGGCCGCGGGTGAAGCTGCTGCAGCTGCTGGAGAAGAAAAGTGATCACTGCAAATTGTACTCCACTCACTTGGCCCTTGCCACTCTGCCCGCGTGAGCATACCTTTGCGACCCACAATTTCCGTAGATTTTCATCTTTAGGAAAATGATGTACGTAGGCTTACATCATCTTTAGGGGTCTTGCTACAGCCCGCAACTATACACCGATTTGGCATTATTGATGAAATTGTGTCCCCAAATCAAAGTTATTGTGATGAATTAAACACACGAAAATATGCGATGCAAATGGTCGATGCGGTGAATGTCATGCTCGGCACCGGGCTGGGCCTGCCGCCGGGGCCTGCTGGCGCGCACGGTATATAGGTTGGTGGGATATTTTCCCTTACTTCTCGTACGTCACAGATCACGTGATCACGATGTCGCTCGATGGGTTTTTTTTAGGGGCGGGCCTTATGACTGTGTAAATCAGCAAAAATGTACTTTTCAAATGATTATGAAATACGACTGAATGCATAAAAAAGTGTGTGATAGATATTTTTTGGCTCCTGATGACTCCTTCCTACGAAAAATGGGCAATTATTTTTTTATTTTAGTCACCCTTTAATTTTCAAGATTATATAGTTAGTGAATATTTTTAACTGATTTTTCTTCTCTGTTATACCTATCCATCTTTATTCATTTCATAGATACTACTACTATTCCATGCGCTAAAGCATTCCCTGCCTGTCCAGGCGGCGCACTGCATACCACACAGGTCACCCATGCCAACGTGACTGTCACCTCCTTGATCGATCCCTTTAATGAGGGGTTAGGCAGTGACACACATACTGCCAATGCCACGGAAACAGCTAACAGCATTGTTCACTGTAACACCTACACCTGCGAGAGTCTGGCCTATATCCTACTAGCTAACTACTCTACTCAGTACTGTTTGGGAGTTGCACCAGGCAAAAGTTTCTATCTCTCATCAGATTTAATCTTTATCGATGCAGTCGTGTCTGTAGAATACACAAGTAATGTATAAATTGATGCCTTTCAAATTATACAGTCTAAATTGGCCTCTTGAAGATGTCTTGCCTTTGTTCTTTTAGCTACTTATTCTTTCGGCTTGTTTCCTTAAAGAATGATTATTTACATCACTTGGGCCTGTAACACAAAGATAGGTTATCGATTTAGTTGCTATTTTGTAACTGATGATTATGTGCAATCGATCGCCAAATACTGATTGTACGATTGATTGACTGATCTCACGATCAATAGCTACACTGTAAAAAATAACTGTAAAACTACAGGTTTTCTGGCCCTTGAAAATACAAGTTATTGCCGTTATTTCAATTTTTCAGTCTTTTTCCTGTAAAACAACAGCAAGTTTGTTGGTTTACCGGAAATCAGCATATATTTACAATCGCCCGACATAAAACATTGCTAAAAAACTATTTTCTCATATTTTAACAAGATACCCTGTTAAATTACAAATCGTTTCCATGCATGGTTCCGTTTTAATTTATATAAATTTTCCTGTTAGAAATTAAAGTTTCTACTATTAAAAGAAACAAAACAGAAATCTGTTAATAATAATAATAATAACAACAACAACAACAACAACAACAACAACAGCAATAATGATAATAACTAGAGTTGAACAAGTACAACTATACAGGTGGGCTGTGGAAGAGTTGAAATGCGATAGAGTAATAATATTGAAGTGTGAAGTAGGCATGTTCTGACATAAATGCTTTGACGCAGTGTATTAAAATGTCAAAATATGCACCATCAACGTTAGAATCAATTATAGACCATTAAAAGCATTTCTACATGTTTGCGCGCATGAGGGTAATGCGCGCGTGCGCGTACTAGGAGTTATAATGCACGCACCAATTGCAAATGTTCAACAATGCCCTGTAACACATGCAGTCTATTCCAGTCAATCTAAGGCATTTTTACCGTTTGTGCGCGTATGCGCGCACCTACGCGTACGCACGCGTGTAAGAAAATATTCTAGAAAATATGTAGGATCAATTAAAATGCTGAAACAGTCCAAGATAAGTCATTTTCATGCTGTATACGGAACTTAAGGCCAATGACGCGCGCGCATGTGCGCACGCGCGGAAATTTTGAAATGTTTAAAATGGCCTGAAATATGCCCAAAATTAATTATAGACCATTTTGAGCATTTTCAGACTTTGCGCGCGCGCACCTTCACCGACGCGCGCGTACGCGCACGCACCCTATGTTCAATTAATTTCATTTTTAATTAACTTGCATCATGCCAAATATTGCTATGTTATGACTTTGTATTGCAGAGATATAGCATATGTCAGAATTTTACAAAATGGCGCCTAGATGACGTCACGATGCATTGACTATGTTGAAAAAATTGCTGTGCTGAGACAATAACCATATATACCATCGTACCAAATTTGAATACATTTGAATAAGCCGTTTTGGAGATATAGCGGACACAAAAAAGTGGGTAGAAATAAAAATTAATAATAATAATAATAATAATAATAATAATAATAATAATAATAATAAAGAAAGAAAATTTCGTACAAAAACAGAAGGTGGTCTGTACTTGTAGTACAGCCCACCACAAGTACAGCCCACCTAATAATAATAATATTTATATAGCGCTCATATCCACCATGAATGGTGCTCAAGGCGCTCCAATATTACCCCGGCTCTAGCTAGGCTACCGATTTCGGCGCTCACAGCATTCAAGGAATTCATTCCTTCATTCATTCATTATTTTACATGTACTGCATCCTGACTGCCAGGAAATTTCCCGTGAAAAAAAAAAGGCAATTTTTTTTACAGTGCAAGCTTTGTGTTACGGGGCCAAGATCTACATTATATCAATGAGGTGAGGTTGAAAGTACCCATAATATACACATAATATACCATAATTCACAAACAACATTCACATGGCATTGGATTCTGAAAAATTTCGTTCAAACATGAACTTTTCTTTTGATTAATGGTAATGAGAATTGAACTTCGAAAGTGGAATTTTATCACTACAAATCAAATGCACGTATAAGAAAATATGTTCAGATTTTATCATGAGAGGTAGTTTCAGCTATGTGCAGTGGGTCACTGAATGGCCTGCGATTTCATACTTGTATTCCCCATCAGTCATGTGAACGAAACTGCGTAATGTGGTGTTATGTTGATAGAAATAAATTAGTTGTGTTAATAATTTTATCAATAATTTCAACAATTCTCTTCAATTCAGAGATAATGATACAGTTTTCATGGTTTGCTGGAACATACCGTTGCTTGATGTTTGGAAGTAAAAATATGCTAAACTAATCAACAGCAACTGTTAGTAAATAAACCAAATTTTCAGATGTGGGTTTTATGTAAGGTGTTGATCCTGTTATTAATCGGTAGGATAAAATGAATATGGATTGATTATACAGAACCTTTGGTTTTTCGGTTTACTTGGTGCTCTGGGCTATTATCCCCTTTGACACTAACTTCTCAAGTCCCTATCTTCATCGTAATAATTCTATGCACAAGTATATAATTATGGCCGAATGGTATCAATATTTCTTACGAGATGTTGATAGTGTGTGTATATATATATATATGTACTAGAAATGAGTTTCATTCATTATACGGTAATGCAAGTAAGAAAATCCAGGGCGGTATTCTGAAAACTGTTTTATCTCAAATATTATTGTATCTCCACACTTAAGATAAAATTGGTATTCTGAAAATTGTTGTAACTTTTGTTGTAACTTTTGTTGTATCTTTGTTCATTCAGCGCATGATCCTTATTTACATACGCGCGCTGAAGATAATATCATGAGATAATTGGTATTCAGAAAATTATCTTATCTTTTGTTGTATCTTATCTTCCATGGTAATTACGACAAAACTTACCTCATGGTCTCAGCAATTTTTCTAGCTCAGAATCAGACAGTATATGCTCGAATAGCAAGATGGAGACTGTGTGTGATTCAAGATCTCATAGAGAAGACAGTTTAAAGAAATTACAGGTGGAATTCGATGATTTTACATCAATATGTGACTTGGTTCGAGCAGAAGAGGGTGAGCCATTATGTTCATTAATTGCAGTCCCATAGCGCATGGCGCATTATAAAACGCGTAAGCCCGATATTGACTAAAGCGCAAAGCCCATCCTTAAGTTTGACATAAGGGGTTCTCCTATTGGTTAACCTACCTATATAACATCCATCTTGATTGGTAAAGTGTCGAAAAATGGGCGTGTCGAAGATAATATAAAGGCGGTCCTTAGATAATATCTACTTAAGACAATTTTCAGAATACCAACTTATAACAATATTAGAGAGGTATTATCTCAGGAAGATACAACAAAAGTTACAACAATTTTCAGAACACCACCCCAGGACTGTTCTTTAATGATTCGTTGGTAATTTTTATTTTGTTTCTAGAAAATGGCGTAAAGAGTGACCCCTTCTCTTCAGAATTCAAAGATTATTTTAAAACCGGATATTACAGAAGTATACCACCATGCTCAGTGTTTCACCTTGCTGGACAAAATAACAATAACTTTTCTGAACACACACCCAATTCTGAAAGAGCAGACTTTACATGTCCTGATGACAGTATGCCAACAGAACCATCAACCCTTGAAACGACTTCGGATTCCAACTACATGTCATCTAATGCATCTCATACCAAAATAAATCCCTCGTCACTACCACCAGTCACTTCCTCAGAGGTAAGTTTAAAGGGCCAGTCTAATGAGAACTCACGGGGGAATGAAATCGTGCGGAATTTGCAAAAGGCTCGTTTACTTGTACACATAGCACGCCCGTTGTGCAAGGCCGTCGGACTAATGCCATAAATGATCGGACGGCACGAAGTTGACCGAACTGGAGCTAGGCGAATACTTCGGGTTTTACCGGTCCCAGGCCCTTAGTCTTGTAAGTGGTCGTAACCTCGTTCACCCAAACAAGTTTAGTGTAATGCTGAAATATTTCCAAATACAAAACACGGTTTACTTCTGGTTGATTAGTCTAGCCATCGCTTCTGCACTGCCCTACCGCGATGCGTTGTCGCCACGATTACGTAACTACCCCCAGGCTCTACCAGAGAGCTGGCTCTGTAATTACTTTTCCATATGTTTGATTACTTTCCCATCGCGCGAAATTTAAAACACAAGCCAGTCTTCACCGAACTATCTCAGAGGTGATCCAATATGAATCACATGTTTTATCACGTATGATGAAAGTCCTTGTATCGAAAGTGACACGAAGCTCCGAGTATATTTTCCTCTCTCATCGGAAATCGCCCATGCAGGCCCACCAAAGTATCCCTTTAACGCCTGAAACTAAAACCCTGTTTTAACAGACCTTGTCCGGACAATGTCGCGACAACGTCCTGACAATAAACCCAGGGTAACATTCATCAATTAGGCAATAAAAGCATGGGTGAGAGCCCCAGGCACCGTCTTAACAGACACACGCTGAAAACCTTCCCCTGGCAGGTTTCCATAGCAACGTATACCTGACTTGCCGGTCGCGCGCGAGATTCAAACCAAACGCGGGAAATGCGATCTAGTGCCTTTACTGAAATCATGTATCCGCAATGGTCTATTGCGCATGCGTCTTGTCAGCTTCCGGTGTTCGGGGAGAAAATTACCTCGAGAGCGTCTTAACAGGAGGGTTTTCTGGACGTTGTCGCGACATTATTGCGGTACGGTAAGTTACCCTGGGCGGGCTAGGGTAGAATTTATTGAAAAGTTGTCGCGGCAACGTCCGGACAACACTCCGCGTGGAGCGTCTTAACAGGCAGGGTAACGAAAAATTGTCCGGACAATTCAGTTCCAGAAAGGTCTGTATAAGACGGGGCTTAAGGGAGGAAACTAATGCTTTTAAAGCGGTAAGTTGGGATATCTGTATTCTGTTCACTTCATCCGTTCAATGTGTTGCAAGAACCTGGCTACACATTATAGGGTACCTGAGGCCTGAAAAAATAATTTGTGTATAGTTAGCTTACACAAAATCAACCCCAGAAAATTAAACACGACATTCAACGGTGACAGGATACAGGAGATATTGATTTTTGAAAATAAAATACCCCCCAAAATTAATATAAATAAGACTTGAGCAAAGACTAGTCGATCGATCACGATAGCTCACCTAGAGATATATCGATTCAGGAACGTCTCCACGGAGGTGCCGTGGTCCAGTGGTTTAAGGCGCTTGACTGGAGATGCGAGGATCGGGCGTTCGATCCCCGACACGGCACTTATGCCCTTGAGCAAGGCATTTTATCTACGTTGCTCTTTTATCATACATCAAATAAATGAAGTGCTAAAGGCATATTGATACCAGGGTGTGCGTGTGTGTTTAAAAAAAAAAAAAAAAAAAAAAAACTTTCAGTTTTCGATTCGATAAATGAATTTTGCGACTTAGTTCTAATTTATTTGTTGATTCATTTGGTCTGTAGATTGTTTGTATTTTATGCGCCAAACCAATTTTCTATTCGATTTAAACGTTTTGCGTTGAATATTGATTCATCTGTTGCTTTTTTGGGGTTGTAGATTCTCCATAAATTACGCGGCAACTGAATTTTCAGTTCGATAAAAACAGTTTGAGTTGTATACTTCATCCATTTGATGTTTTATTTGGGTTGTATATTATCCATTAGTTACGCGCCAAATCAATTTCCAATCGATAAAAAAACATTTTGCGTTGTATACTTCATTCATTTCATATTTTATTTGGGTTGTATATGATCCCTAAGTTAAGCGCCAAATCAATTTTCGATTCGATAAATGTATTTTTCGTCTTAGTTCTAATTTATTTGTTGTTTCATTTGGTCTGTAGATTCTTTGTAATTTATGCGCCGAACCAATTTTCTATTCGATATAAACATTTTGCGTTGTATACTTCATCCATTTCATGTTTTATTTGGGTTGTATATTATTCGTAAGTTACGCGCCAAATCAATTTCCAGTTCAATTTCCAATTCGATAAAAAAAAAAAAAAAAAATTGCGTTGTATACTTCATTCATTTCATATTTTTATTGTGATTCGATAAATGTATCTTGCGTCATAGTTCTAATTTGTTTGATGTTTCATTTGGTCTGTAAAGTCTTTGTAATTTATGCGCCAAACCAATGTTATATTCGGCATAAACGTTTTGTGTTGAATACTTAATTCATTTGTTGTTTTATTTGGGTTGTAGATTCTCTATAAATTACGCACCAACTTATATTTTTCATTTCGATAAAAACATTTTGCGTTGTATACTTCATTTATTTCATATTTTATTTGGGTTGTATATTGTCCCCAATTTTCGATTCGATATATGCATTTTGCGTCTTATTTCTAATTTATTTGTTGTTTCTTTTGGTCCGTAGATTCTTTGTAATTTATGCGCCGAACCAATTTTCTATTCGATATAAAAATTGTGCGTTGTATACTTCATCCATTTCATGTTTTATTTGGGTTGTATATTATCCATTAGTTACGCGCCAAATCAATTTCCAATCGATAAAAAAAACATTTCTATTTCATATTTCATATTTTATTTGGGTTGTATATTATTCCTAAGTTAAGCGCCAAATCAATTTTCGATTCAATATATGTATTTTGCGTCTTAGTTCTAATTTATTTGTTGTTTCATTTGGTCTGTAGATTCTTTGTAATTTATGCGCCGAACCAATTTTCTATTCGATATTAACATTTTGCATTGTATACTTCATTCATTTGTTGTTTAATTTGGGGTATAGAATCCCTGTAAGTTACGCCCCAAATCAATTTTTGATTCTTTAAAAACATTCTCCGTTGTATGACTTCATTCATTTGTTGTTTCATTTGGGTTGTAGATTATCCATAAGTTACGCGCCAAATCAATTTCCAATTGGATTAAAAACATTTTACGTTGTATCCTTTATTCATTTCTTGTTTCATTAGGGTTGAATATTATCCGTAAGTTCCGCCCAAAATCAATTTTCGAGTGTTTGTCAGCCCGGGCGCTGTATATAGCAGACGACAAAGCGATAATGCGATCGCGATAATTCCACTATCGCGTCTTGGCCTTCGCCGAACGTGCACGCATTAAAAAAAACGCACACTCATAGAAAACTGCTCGCGCTGAACTCAACTCCAGTTCCGCGCGTCGTTCGTTCACGCTGTCCTTTATGCTCTTCAAACTCCTTAACCGCTAACCTGTAGAATGCCGGGTAAAGTTATTTGGGGTTAATTTTATACATTCTAACTGTATACAAATTATTTTTTTTGGCCTCAGAGACCCTTTAAAGCTTATTTTGAATTCTGGTAATTGAATGGCATTTCTACAGAAACTGACATGATGTGATTCTAAACGGTTTTTTATGCAGTAAATTTGTTGCTTAGTCTATTTGGACCAATAAATAATATAAACAAACTAATGAAAATGTGCTGAAAATCATATTTACTAAAAAACACATTTCATAATTGAGTACCTGAATATAAAAACGGCCCAAGTCCAATTTTTGGCCAAATTGAGTTAAACATGGGAAATTGTTGCTTATACATATGCCCACCTTGTGTATAAATAGTATCTGAATATAAAAACGGCCCAAGTCCATGGCAGGTCATTTCGAGTAAACTAAAAAAAACTTAATATTTTTTTTAATTTTTCCAATAAAATTATATTTGACTATGATGGTAAGACAACATCGTAAATACAAGTTTATGTGTACATTGTTATCATAAATAAAGTTCTCGTTACTTGTGGGGGGGGGGGGGGTTCCTTTGTTTGATGGACTTGGGCCGTTCTTTGAATCATATGGACTTGGGCCTTTCTTTGAATCATATACAGAGTAGGCTCCTGTAGTATTACATGTAATAGATATTACAGAAAGAATGCGTTAAAGAGTTGTGTTATGTTTTTCAGCTTTTAATCAGTATTGCTTACAGATCTGTGGTTGCATGCTATGACACAATGTCCCTCATCAACTACCATGTTAATTTATGGGATAGCGTGTGCGTGTGTGTGTGTGTGTGTGCGTGTGTGTGCGTGTGTTAAATGAGGTCGCATGCCAACAGTTCAAAAACTTGCAAAACCAAGCACTGTGCATGCATAACACATTTCTTTCTAGACACCCTGACCCAACTCTCTAAGCCTTTTCCTCTGATTCTGCTTCCATTCTGATTCATTTCTGTGTTTTTTACCACTTATCTCCTCACCACTGTCCAACAAGTCATGTCCATTATGTATGCCAGCCATCTTTGAAGTTTGTGAGTAAGCAAGCTTAGACAAGGAGTGATGAGAGAGGGCGCTATGATATGAATGTAAAAATGACCCAAGTCCTGGACTTGGGCCATTCTTACATTCATACTAGTTTTCACTCATTCATTTTAGGCACTGCCAGGGGGAATTCAGGTTTATAATTTATTGGCTCTTAGGATGGCGTGTAATGAACGGGGTCAAGACTAACAGCTCGATATCCTTATTTTACAATGTTTGTTTCTCAGCTGTTGTAAAGTTTTCTACCAAAATCTTTTTACAGATGTTATAAATTTTGTCTATGAGTCTTAAAGGAGAATGAAACCCTGGGGGAAAATCAATTTTAATGAAAAGAGAGGATAGAGAGAAGCAATTTAACAAAAGTTCCATCAAAATCGGTTACGAAATGAGAAAGTTATGAAAGTTTGAAAAGTCTCAATTTACTTTCTATGGCGATCCTGAAATTGGCAATGTTGCTTCAAAGTGACAGGTTTAGTGGTACAACTCTCCATATGTTTTGTACACAAAATTTCATATTTTCCCCATTATCTTTCAAGGTGCAGCTTGTCTCCTTCTTAGCTCAAGATATATCATGGGAAAATGTATTTGACACAACATATGTTGAGTTTACAAAAAGACAAGCAGCATCTTTAGAGATAATGGAGAAAATATGAAATTTTGTGTACAAAACATATTGAGAGTTGTACTACTAAACCTGCCATTTTGAAGCAACACTGCCATTTTGAGGATCACCATAGAAAGTAAATTGAGATTTTTCTAACTTTCATAACTTTCTCATTTCGTAACCGATTTTGATGGAACTTTTGTTAAATTGCTTCTCTCTATCCTCTCTTTTCATTAAAATGGATATTTCCCCAGGGTATATATCTCCTTTAAACATTAATATAGTTTCTTTCGTCATTGTCACTAAGACAAGTAGGCTGGAGGACGAATAAAAAAATGGCCATGGCAAAGTAACATTTATCAAAAAATAACAGTATGGATATGCTGGAGAATCTAATGACAAGTGAATTATGACTTGATGTAATTATTAAAGGGGAATCCAGCCTTAATGGCAAGTTGCTCTGAAAGAAAGAGGAAAAATCAAGGAAGCAGATTGGTGAAAGTTTGAAAGAAATCGGACAAGCAATGAGAAAGTTATGAATTTTGGAAAGTTGTCATCACTATAGGTATGGGAATTTCAAATTGGCCACATCGGTCATGTCAGTGAGACAGAGTGCCGGACAATTCCCCCATTTGCTCCAATACACAAAATGAGTAAAAGGTCATTTTTTTTTCAAAAATTATCACTCAGTGGGATCTTTTTTTTTTTTTTTTTTTTTTTTAATAAGGACCTATAATAATATGATTTCTACATTATATTTTGAGTGCTGCCCCAAGGGAAAAGACGCTTAGCAGAAAACAGCAAATTTGTGATATTTTATATACCACAACGGGAGAGTTTAACAATGGACTTAAATACATTTCTTGTACATATACAGACTATTTGCATGAACGTTTTCATTTATGATTTACTCAGCAAGTGTGTCGTAACAGAATTCCGAAACCTACTTCTAGACCTGGTTAATCTGATTTTAAAAGGTAATCTATTCCAAAATTCATTACCAATGAAAGACAATGAAAATTGACCTTGCGTCGTTCTGAATTTTGGTAGACGCAATTGTCCACTTTCCTTTTGCCTTGTGGAGTACCTATGCTGTATAATGTCACAGTAATTTACTAAAGTATGAGGCAAGTTGTTATTGTACAAATCAAACATGAAAGTAGAAATTGACAAATCATGCGAATCATATACATTAAGGATTCGCAAACTTTGGAACAAAGGAGTCGTATGAGTTCTCCATTCACTGAATGTTATGGCGCGGACCGCCATTTTCTGTGAATACAATATGCTTCTTAGGTAGCTTAGCGAAATGTCGTGGTGCATAAGCACGGGGGTTTTAGACAAAAGAACCCATGGGGCCAATCAGCGACAGCGTTTCTCGCTTCCGGGATTTTACCCCCTGGGGAACGAAGACTCAGTGTCTGACAAAAGCGATCCCGTCTCCCGGTGCTGAAAAGCCGCGATTTATTTTTGGTCTTCTCTGCAGACTCGTTAAAACGCTATAGCCCCCTCTACGGCTACATTATTATATACTTCTACGTGTTTTTCTCTACGGGGCAAACCACTATTATTACGGGTCAAGTCTGCGGGACACATTCATGATGATCCGTTGTATTAAATTTTCTCAATACGTATCTATCTATTCTTGTATTTATATACTTCGATAAAAACACTTGTAAATAACAATCTAATTGTTTCGTTCTATCTTACTGGGGACTCTAAAACTAGCATTTACTAAGAGCAGTGAGTCTATCAGTATCGAAATTCTCTGTTTTTTAAAAATATTTTTAATATATATTTTCATGGTAGGCTAAAATCAGTATCTGGGCTTTATCGTTTAACGAGGGAATTCAAGACGAACATCGATTTGAATACCGTTTTAAACATGTTTTCCTCATGAAGAGTATTATTGTTTATTCATAAATATTATTTATTTCTTCTTTCATGGTTAAAACAAATATCCGAGAGAGATTCTGGATCATTATTACGAGGTTAAAAGTATTGCGTGCCTTTCAAATATATTGCTCTTATTGACTTCAGTTATTTCTGCCCATCACCTTTTTCTGTCAATGACCTCTTCCTAATTGAGATCCCAATTTCCATCAGAATTTTGTGCAGTAATATATGCGCCCACAAGTATAAAGTGCATGAAATAGTAGGTAAAAGGTTCGAAATTCGAAGGAAATCGTAATTTCTGATTGCCTTGCTTCAGTCATAATCGCAAATACAGAGGAACAGGGTTACATGCCCCCCCCCCCCAACATGATGGTAATTGTCATTATGGTGATGATGATGATGTCGATGATACTAATAATAATAATAAGTATTAATAAGTAGGCAAAAGATTGTTTTCTTGTTATTATTGTGATAAGGCTGTGCACTGATGAATATTTCGCATTATATTGTAGATATTCTTGTTGTCATGGCAATAAAATTTCAAAGTGATTTAGAAGCTCGAAGGGTGGGGGGGGGGGGGGCGGGCTGTAAAGGTTGTGCCGTGGCTAATTATTTACATATATCAGCCAATCCTTTTCAGTTGTTTATCCATTCCTGAATAGCCTACTGAAGCAGGGAATGATAACATATAAAACGGAAAGAATGCAGCCCGTTCATTTGTCAGTAGTCGGAAAATTAGTCAACGTAGAGCAGGGCCAGGGGGCACAGTGCCCTCCCACTTTTTCAAGTACCCCAAAAGTGCCCTTTTTACATCTGAAAAAATGCCCCCTTCCTCTCTGATAAGTGCCCTTTTTACTACTAAAAGTGCCCCTTTTCCTTTCTAATAAGTGCCCCTTCCCCTTCTGATAAAAATGAAAAATCTCCCTACTGTGGGAGGGGGGATACCCCCCTCCCACACCCTCCCGCCTCGCTCGCTTCGCTCGCTTCCAAGTAAACATTTATTTGGGCAAAAAAGAGAAAAAATAGAGCATGCAAGTATGCTTAAAATCGCAAGCTAGCAACCCTAAAAATGAAAAATCTCCCTACTGTGGGAGGGGGGATACCCTTCTCCCACACCCTCCCCCCTCGCTCGCTTCGCTCGCTTCCAAGTAAACATTTATTTGGGCAAAAAAGAGAAAAAATAGAGCATGCAAGTATGCTTAAAATCGCAAGCTAGCAACCCTAAAAATGAAAAATCTCCCTACTGTGGGAGGGGGGATACCACCCTCCCACACCCTCCCCCCTCGCTCGCTTCGCTCGCTCGGGCTCGGTCTCTACGCTCCCTCGCAATACCCAGCTCAGCCCCTCAAACCCCCTCCTTGGAAAAAAGCTAGATCCGCCCCTGCAAGCATCATCTTCTTCCTTTTTATTGTGGTTCTAGACATGTTTCAGCTTCCCTAACTGGCAGTAATGTGTGATAGTCTAATGATGGCATGTGCGAGCGAAGCGAGGAGCAAAAGTTTTCAGACTTTTTTCTAACGTTGAAGTCCTATGTTTGTGCATTTTTTTACGGCGATATAATGGAAATGACGAGAGAAACTTAATTTGGGGAATGTCGAAAGATATTTTAATTCGTGCTTTAACCCTGTCGTTTTTCTTTAGGATTTCATCGATATCAACATACTTCAGTATGATAAATGCTTGATTTCATTATGTATTATAAGAGTTTGGGGGAAATTTTCGGAAAATATTATCCTTACTTGTTAGTATTATGGCATATTCGAGAGAGCGGAATGACAAATACTTTGCTGGGGGGGGGGGGCATGGCATGCCCCTCTTGCCTCCAGCCCCACTGCTTTATACTGTAGTTTAGTAATGGGTACCTGTTAAGCCGCACCGATTATTTGAAGCTAAATAAATATGGCTCTTTTTGTAAGAAACAGTGGGAAATATTGGTAAAAGGGGCATTTATCAGAAGAGGAAAGAGTGCTTATCAGAGGTGGGAAGGGGCAATTAAAAGAGGTGAAAAGAGGCACTTATTAGGAAGAGGGCACATATTACGTAGGGAAAGGGGTAATTATCAGAAGGGGGAAAAGGGCACTTATTAGAAGGGAAAAGGGGCACCTATCAGAAGCATAAATGCTCTTATCAAATGAGAAAAGGGCACAAATTAGACAGAATTAGGGGCATTTATCCAAAGGAGAAAAGGGCACCTATAAGAGAGATTGGGAACAGTTTTCAGAAAAAAAGGGACACGTTTTGGGTACTTCAGACTATAGAAAAACAGAGGGGGAATCACATCAACTACACGTGGCCTTTAGTTAAGCACTTTTTTATAGGGTGCTGCCAGCAGTTAGGGTTTGAAATATTTCAAGATATGTATCATACACTGAAGCCCCTACTCTGTGCAATGAAAAGCTACTTCAGTGAAAGGCTTGTGTCTCAAATTTTGCATAGAGCTATATAGTTCGAAGAAGAAATAATAATGGGGGATCGGACCTATTGTGTTGAGTTGAATGCATGTAGGACGGAGGAATAATGGGGAGGCGGCTTTGGTTATACGCGCGTTCGAGCAGCGTCAGCGTTTGTTCTTATATTATGATGAAAAGACAGGAAGTCTATTGACTACTGATATAAAGAAGTAATAGGAGAGAGAGAGAGAGAGCCCTACTGCTAATCCCTGTTAAACTGAACTTCCCTCAGTGACATAACAACATGTTATGCATAGGCGGCTATTACAGGACTCAGGCCGACAGCATGGACTGATGATAGTATTGATTTGATTTGGTTTGATGGATTCATGATATATTCTAGAGTAAAAATTCCCTCATTAAACCATACTTGCCTCTCAGCTACTTTTTTTGCTGCATATCTAAATTAGATCAAGCTAGAACGACACGCACTCTAAAAAGAAAATGCTCATGCGGACAAATATTATTGCATGCTAAGGGCTCTTTTTGGTATTTAGTTTTAAATGTAATTTTCAATTCGATAATTTAAAAAGACATAAAAAACTGTATTTCTCATTAGCTTATACTAGTTTCACTTTCTGCAGAGACGTCGCTAGAAAATTTTGAATGGGGAGGGGATGACGCCAAAATTTTCCGACAAATCTTTAAGGTCTGACACTCAAATTTGCCTACAACAAATGCCGCACCCTAAACTGTACCAACATAGTTCAGTGGCTATACCCTAATTCCCCCCCCCCCCCCACACACACACACATAGAGAGAGCTTGATCATACCGGCCAGGCGGCCACTATTCTAATCTTAATACAGTAGTTACATAATTATCCTGGCTGCCCAAATATTTGAATATTCTGGCACCTCGCTAAATGAATATGAAGTGTTGCATTGTTGCCCGAATATCGGAACTTAAAAAATCATCAGGGGGGGGGGGGGGGGGGGGGGACGCAGCCCATAATCGAAGGGGGTGCCTTTTGTCCGAATATTAACTTTCCACTATTTTTTTTGGGGGGGGGGGTAGCAGAAACAAATTTCCCAGATATATTTGTGGCGAGTGTGGAACCGAAAATTTAAGCAGTGGAAAGGAGAAATAATGGCCAACTTTAAATTCTAACTAGGCATATGATATTGGGAATACACCAAAGGCCTTCCCAAGGTTCTCGAGGGAAGAGGGGAGAGGGGGTTAGGACCAACAACAACCAAAATGATAGCAGATGCAAATCATCTAGAATTGTCAGGAAAAAGAAAACGGTATATATTTTCGCCGACAGCGCTTTGAACTGGAAGTAAGTTTATGGGGGAACCGCTGGCCCTCTAGATCTGTAGGGTCTATCGAGGGATGGGAAAGGGGGGGGGGGGCAATAAAACGGACCCCCGCAAAAAGTAATAATGTGTATATGAAAATTGTATCCCGGAATAAGATTCATAATGTATTTTTTCTCAGACACACGAGAAAACATTCCATTTCGCGCCCGAAATGAATGGTAAATGAATCGTAAGCTAATTTCAAAATAATGCCGACTTTAAATATGACGATAAGAGTTATCGGCAGCGGTGGGGGGGGGGGGGGGCTTGAGGGATCACACTCCCACTCAAAATTGCTGTCGGCAAATGCGCCACCTCTGTCGGCAAAAAAGGAGGGAGAAAAATGGGGAGAGGGAAGAGGAAAGAGAAAAGAAAAAGGAGAAAAGAGAAAGGAAAAGGGAAAGGGGAAGAAAAGGAAAAGGAAAGGAAAACTAAAACAGAAAGAAAAGAGGGACAGGAAAAGGGAAGCAAAGAAAAAGAAGGAAAACCTTTTTTTGGTTTGTTTTGTTTTGTTTTTTTTTCCTCGCTCTCAAAAAAGTGAATAGATAATATTCGGGCAAAATGCGTCCCCCTTCGGCAATGGGCTGTACATAGCCCCCTCCCGAGGATTTTCAAAGTTCCGATGTTTGGCCAGCCACCACTTCATATTCGGGTAGAGAGGTGCCAGAATATCCACATATTTGGGTAGTGAGGTTTCCTGATATATAACTTCTGTACATTTTTACTAAGAAAAGTTTTTTTTTGTTTTTTTTTTTTGTTTTTGTTTTGTTTTGTTTTGTTTTGTTTTGTTTTGTTTTGTTTTGTTTTTTAATTTAGAAGTTGAAAAGTTGATATTCGGATAAAAGGCGTCAGCCTATCCCCTTGCGAAAATGGGCCCGTATGATCATGACTTCTACATCTGCGTTTTTCTTGTATCATTGTGTGAGGGGAGATTAGGGTGTACCGTGTAGCATTTTTTGGCAAATTTGGGTGTCACACCCAAAATTTTGATGTCAAATTTGGGTGTCCCACCCCACCGCCATTCAACTGTTCTAGCGATGCCCCTGGATATCGGCGTTGATTCAATCTTCATTCCTCTTTCTGTCTGGACTACAAGATCCCTTATCTTTCATAAGCTTTTGTTTTGCCACTTTAATCCCATTTGAAGGGGAAATCTAGGAAAATCTGTACTGTCCCTTTCCTATTTAATGGTTTTTAATCTCCGATTTGTGTACTTGAAATACATAGGCGTAGACAGGGGGGCCCAGGGGGGCACTGGCCCCCCTATTCAGCCCCTAAAAAAAAGTGAGAACGAAAAAGCGGGAGAATTGAGACAAAAAAACCTAAAAAGGCGCTACGAGTCGTTACCTTTCAATCACAATTTGCTAAAACGTCAAAGTTTTCGCGCTTCGCGCTGGAAGGGGAAAACAACCCCCCCCCCCTTCCCTGCCCCCCACACCTATTACATACAGTAAAATATTGCGTCCAAATTATTGAAAAGCAGTCCGAGCGTCGAACTATAACTTTCCGCCTAAAAAAATTGTTTGCTACGGGCTGTTATCTTAATTTCTCTCAAATTTGTTAAAACGTCATAGCTTTCGCGCTTGGGGCGGGAGGGGGAAAAGTCCCCCCTCCCTGCACCCACCCCTGTTACAGTGCATTATTGCGTCCAAATAAATGAAATGCAGTCCGGGCGTCGAACTAACTTTCCGCCTAAAAAAAGGTGCTACGAGCCGTTATCTTTCTCTCAAATTTGCTATAAAACGTCAGAGCTTTCGCGCTTTGGGCGGCAGGGGGGGGGGGGGGGGGGGGGCGAACTCCCTCCTCCCTGCACCCACCTCTGTTACATACAGTGCAGTATTGCGTCCAAATAACTGAAAAGCAGTCCGGGCGTCGAACTAACTTTCCGCCTAAAAAAAAAGTTGCTGCGAGCCGTTATCTTTCTCTCAACCCCCCCCCCCCCTCCCTTCACGCTTTGCGTGCTAATCACCAATTTCGCACGCTTCAACCCCCCTAAAATGAAATCCTGGCTACGCGGGTCGATCCTTTACGTCTCCCCCCCCCCCATTGAAAAATCCTGGCTACGCCATTGTTGAAATACCACACCATGCTCTACTCATATGGCTCAATAAGTTTCACTTCTTTAATACACTACCCCCGAAAATCAACACATCTGATGTAAAAAATAGCTCCAATACCATTATGACTATGATGATGATGATGATAATAATAATAGATAATAACAACAACATCAAAACCATAATGCTAATGCTATAATCATAATCTTAATCATAATAATCACGATAACAACAATGACAATACTGATAAATGAAAATCATGTCTATATTGACATTTGATGGGTAGCCTCATCAGTTTTTATACTGATGAGGGTTCGGGGAAATCAATTACTAACCCAGCATTGAAAGCTACATGATTAATACTTTTTTTGATAGGGTCCTGCCATTACATCAGTTATTTCAAGATAATGTATCATACACTGAAGACCGTAGTCTGTTCATTGAAAGGCTACTTTGAACAGTGAATGGCTTGTCTCAAATTTTGCATAGAGCTATAGTTCTTCGGAGAAATAATAATGGGGATCGGACCTATTGTGTTGAGTTGAATGCGTGGGACGGAAGAATAGTGGGAGGGGCGGCTTTATACGTGCGTTCGATCCGCGCCAGCGTTTGTTGTTATGATGAAAAGACAGGAAGTCTATTGACTATTGATATAAAGAAGAATTAGGAGAGAGAGAGAGAGAGAGAGAGAGAGAGAGAGAGAGCCCAACTGCAAATCCCCTGTTAAACTTCAATTGTTCTCAATGACAAAGTAAAGTGTTATTATGCATAGGCGGCTATTACAGGTCTCAGGCCGACAGCAAGGACAAATGTTAGTATTGATTTGATTTGGGTTGATGAGTTAATGATCTCATAATAAGATATTCTAAAAGTAAAAATCCCCTCATTGTACTATATACTTGTCTCTTCGCTACAACAATAGTTATTTGCTGCATATCTAGAAAATGATCATGGGGAACAATTTAATATCATTACATATAAAGGGGTCTTTTTTGTCTTTAGTTCTAAATGTAGTTTTCAATTCGAAAATTAAAAAGACATACAAAACTGCATTTCTCATTATCCTATAAAAGTTCATTTCTCTCGTTTTCTTTGCCCTTAAATTATAAGTAGATTTTTCCATCATCATTCACGTCTTTAATTTCTGATATTGATTTCCACGTCTTATCCACATGCTATCATTTTAGAACATAACATATTTTTTTAAAGATAACCATGCGAACTGAGGAAAATAGAACAAGAATCAGAATATTTTGAGAAAACTGAGAGGGGGGGGGGGCACACTATGATCGTTGAAATGCAATAGACATATTCTAGTCATACAATATAAGAAGAATTGGAGAAGGGGAGAGAAAGGAATAAGAGAAGCAATAAAACATAAAGAACAATAAACTGTTAGGCAAGCCAATGCCATCGGAAACTCACTCTATTTTTAGAATAATTATATATTCTATTTATTTTGTTGTTATTGTTCCAGTCACTGATCTCTACGGAAAGAGATCAGTGGTTCCAGTACTACACACTAGCCTTTCATATACATATACTGACAGAAGAGGGCGTACTTCCGGAATCAGTGAATGGTACCAAGAGCTTCTTTCTTTGAATTTATCAAGAAGATTGGCTCGGATCCGGGAAGACTGCATTATAGGCTCCATGCGATCGTTATGTAGAAGGCTCGGAGCTCCCTGCTGTCTTCACGCACAATAAGGATGCGTCCGTTCCGGATGCGTTCTTATGCACCACGACATTTCGCTAAACTACCTTAGGCTATTCTTATAAGTGCTTCCCCACACTTCTATTCCGTAAGTAATGTGTGGTTGTATAAAGGCTTTATACAGCAGTATTAAAGTGCGCCTGGGTACAAAATGTCGCAACCTAACTAACACTCCAACTTTCTTTCTTATGCACTGATTTACAAAACGAATGTGCTTATTCCAAGACAGATGTTTATCAATGTTGATTCCAACAAAAGTCGCGACATCAACTTCTTTGATTTCCTCACCAGCTATTTTCAGTTTACCATTCATACCTATTTTTTTTCCTCTTCCTACTTATTAGCATGAAATTAGTTTTCATCGAGTTTATTGTAAGTTTATTGGCCAGTTTCGTATCTTCTGTATGTTGTTATTCACTTCATCTGCATCAATTTCGACCTGGTCAGCTGGAAAAGTATGGAAAAGGTTCGAATCGTCGGCAAAGAACCGAAAATTGAAATACTCAGTTACTGGAGGCAAATCATTTATGTGGATCAAAAATAAAGTTGGCCCGAGAACTGATCCTTGTGGAACACCACATTTTATCTCCTTCTTTTTGGATGTTTGACCACATTGAACAAACTGAAATCTGTTACTAAGATAGTTTTTTAACAATTCTAGTGGTAACCCTCGAATGCCGTAATTGGAGAGTTTACCTACAAGTATATCATGATTAATGGTGTCGAAAGCTTTCTTAAAATCAATGAAAACACCAAGGGCAACTTTCCCCTCATCTTTAGACTTCAAAGTTGCATTTATCAAATTGATTAATGACAATTTGGTACTATATTTCTTCCGAAACCCATACTGATGGTAATAGAAAGCATCATTTGTTTCTAAAAATTGTATTAATCTGATATTTATTAATTTTTCAAATATTTTACCTAAGACAGGTAGGACCGATATGGGTCTATAGTTACCTGGATCCTCTCTCGAGCCTTTTTTATGAAGGGAAGTAACCTTTGCAATTTTCATTTCATCTGGAACCTTGCCAGTCTCTAATGATAAGTTAAATATATATGCCAGTGGATGTGATATATAAGGAGCACTATCTTTTATCAATTTCGCTGGAATATTATAGTGACCACACGCTTTTTTTGTATCTAGTAGCAATAATTGACTTCTAACTTCGACCGCAGTTATTGGTTTCCAAAATAGAGAATGCTCAGTATTCTGCCCCAAATATTCACCATATGTTGTAGCTCCATTTGGCAATTCATCAGCTAAATTTGGTCCAATGTTTACAAAGAAGTCATTGAATTCATTAACAATGTCAGACACTGATGTCAGTTGCTCACATTTTCCATGAACCTGCTTGACAAGTCTGTCCACCTCAACACTTTCACCTGATCTATTTTTACCAGCTAACAATTCATTGATTATAGACCATGTCTTATTTGTGTCATTCTTATTATTATTTAACATATCGGAGTAGTAATTCCTTTTCGCATTTTTTAGTATAGTGGTCAGTACATTTCTATACTTTTTGTACTTATCCACAAGATCCTGACGATGATCTGATTTAATGACTTTGACATACATTGTGTGTTTCACACGAATAGATTTCATGATCCCTCGAGATATCCATGGCTTCTTAGCAGCCTTTCTCTTTCCTAACTACTTAGTAACCAACGGTGCATGTTTACCACCCGAAATCATATTAAAAGCCATATTAAGTTACTTACTACACAATTTCAATTCGCACAGGATATATCTACGATTACACCACCATCATCTACAGCAGAAACAACTACGGCATCACCATCGACACTGGGTGCTAACACACCGTCAACACCAACACCAGATATAACACCATCACCAGCACAGACACATGGAGATACTACACAGCAACCATCAACAACGGAGGTAACTACACCATTATCATCGACACATGATGTTACCACATCGCCATCAACATCAGATACAACTACGGCATCATCAACGGCAGAGGGCGTTACACTGTCAACATCAACACCAGATATAACACCATCACCAGCACAGACACATGAAGATACTACACAGCAACCATCAACAACGGAGGTAACTACACCACTATCACCGACACATGATATTACCAGATCGCCATCAACACTAGATACTACTACGGCATCATCATCGACAGAGGGTGTTACACTATCAACATCAAAACCAGATATAACACCATCAGCATCACCAACACACAGGGCTACTACACTGCAGCCATTAACAACGGAGGTAACATCAATTTTTTGTCCTGTTATTTTTCTGCTTTCACACAAATCGTCTTATTACCAAGTTTGGATTGCCCTTTAAAATAAAGTTATTTTGAAGTTTGTAAATACGGAGAGAAAAACCAGACCTATTCATGTCTTTATCTTTTTATACCTAAATTATTTTTCCAAATCTCATGTTGACCAGTTGACTGGTGGTTTGAAAAGTATTTCAGTTGTTTTTTTTCCTTCAAATTAACCAAACATCTCTCTTTTCATTTATCGTTTTAATAGTTTTTAATCAAAGTGGCCGGTATTATAGAGATTTCTTTTTTTCATGAAAATTGAGCTGGAGTAAAAGAAAAAAAAAATCATGTTTATGTAAGAGATGATGGGTCTACTAATAGCTTTACTAATTCGCGATTCTAATCTGTTTTATATTTCAGGCTTGCAGGAACGTGGTGTCTGAAAAGGTTAGTGACGGCGTATGGGCTGGAAACCATAGCTGCGGCTCAACCTTCACTTTCCACTTCTCTTCAGTGAACATACGCAATCGTGAGTCTTGTAAAATCACTTCTTATCATGCCTACTAGACGTGTACTTTACTCTTGTAAATATCCTTGGTATCTCTCGTTCTTTATGAAAATAGGAAGTGTAAAATTATGTGGTCCAACTAAATGAAATAAATTGTATTAAATCGATGCGTTTAAGGGCAAACATAAAGGCCAATCTTCAATATTACATCAAATGCGAATATTCTTCAAATTGAATTCCAGATGCGTTTTAATTCATGTTTCAATGATGCATTCTTACACTCTAAAAACTAAATTTGAAAGGGCCGAGAAGTAGCAGCGTTTTCAAAACGGTGGATATTAACACTATTAACATTATGCTGGATGGAACACAATAAAGGATGAATCCAGTATGTTAAAAAAGCTAATCTGCCATTTTTAAAAAACAAGTGGTCACTCCTCGGCCCCTTTAAATGGTAATTTAATACTTCAGTTTTTAGAGTGTATCATTTGACTAAAGCTTAATGTAATTCTCAACCTAAAAAGTCAAATCCCCCTGACACTTTTTAATATAGCTCGACAACTATTTGATGAAATTTGTTCATTCAAAAAACAAAATATACAAAACTTTCTTACCCAAATTTTGATTAGTAATTTGTAAACAATTGATCATGTTTTCATAATGATTTTTTTTTAAATCGCAGTCGGGAATAGAAATAGAGTTGCACTTTGCGTTTAATTGTGAGGTGCAGATTGTACTGCGTGGACCCAGTTCAGTTCTTTTGTTCATTTAACGGCGCATATTTGGAATTTAAGTTCATTGTATTGAAAAATCGTGATTTTTAATTAAGTTTCATTTACATGAACTGCAAATTAGGTGTCTGTACTCAAAGGAAAGAGGACAAGAATTGAAAAGAGTATACACATGAAGACCCTGCACTTCATTATGAAACCCAAAATGCAACCCGTTTTTTTTTAAATTTTTTTTTTTTATATAGTACCGACTGCAATAAAAAAAACATAATTTTTATTATCAAAATATAAACACATATTACCAATCAAAATTTGGGTAAGAAAAAAAGTCTGCTTACCTTCTTTTTGAATTAACAAATTTCATCAAAATTTTCACGAGTTATATTCAAAAGTGTCGGGGGGGGGGGGCTTACTTTTTTGTTAAAATTGTTCATGTGAATTTTAATTGAACACAACCATAAGGAAGACCAGCCTTTGGAAATTGTTTTGTAGGTTTACTGCATGAGTCATGTCTCCGTATTATATTTGATTTTATGTGTGTGTGTGTGTGTGGGGGGAGGGGGGGGGGGGTGTATGTGTCATTTCATTTGCTAAACAGGATACTCTGGACATTAAATATGTGAAATAAGATGAATAATACCCCCCTTCTCCCTATCGATGTCTCATCTTTACTAAACAGTGACCGTGCAATACGCGTACACTGACAGGGAGGACATCGTGGGTGGTGCAGACAATGTCCAACTCTCTAACAGCGATAATGAGGGCTCTAATGTGAGCATCATCAGCTCAGTGATCGACATCAATATCACTGACGGTAACAAAATCATCAGATTCACTGATGGCTCAGTGGAGATATCCTTCGAGATCGAACCTACTGCAAATTTTATTCCAAAGGTTAGGCAATACTTTTTAATCTGCACACTCTTTGTACACTGTGCTTCTGGTGGACAACACCACTCTAAGCGTAAAACAAATTGTTCGACTCGGTGTTAGTTATGTTCATTAATTTTTGTACAGTGGGAGTATGTACGCCATTTTTTTGTGATGATATCTGTATGATCAGCATTCTTTACATGGACGTATGTTGATGATTTTTTAAGGTTTATGTGTTAAATACAAGTGTTGTAGGACTCGAGTCCGGAATCGGACTCGAGACCGGTCTCGGACTCGGACTCGGACTCGGACTCGGACTCTACCAATGGTGACTCGTGACTCGGCTGAAAAATCGGCCGAGACCGGCAACGAGGTACGGTAATTTTTTTCCGTTTTTCGCTTTTAATTTTAGCTCAAAAAATTACCCCAGGGCACGCAAAACCCCCACTATTTTCGCGCACCTTGCTCGATTGAGCGGTATTTTGAACATAAACTTAACATAGATCGCCGTAACCGTACGAGAATATGCCCAAATAGACGTTAAGATTAGTTGTTTTATGCTCGTATACACTTGTTATACACATATGACACAGACAAGTACTGAAATTGGTATAACCATTTGGAGGTGGATTAATCAATAACACACGTTTCCCCATAGACCCCAGCCTGGGATATCTTGCAATATGGGCAGTCTCATAAACAGATTACTGTTCCACTTGTATTTTAAGCCAGTATTATGAACTACAATTTTGATCTTCTATCTTTTTACTTGCAACCTATGTTCCTGTGGCAAAAAGTCTAATGTGGCAAAAAGTCCAAGTCAGCAATTTATAATTTTTGGCAGTGTCAAACGGTTTTATTACGATTTAACAATTACTTTTGTTTTACTTGAGTCACTTAGTCATGTAGTCAGTTTCCAAAATGAATGTTAATGTTGCACTTGTATTACAAGCCAATAAGCCAGTTTAATGAACTGATGAACTATAAAACTATACATGTATCAGCTATAGCTGATATATGTACAAGGATTTTATTAGGGTTTAACTATTCACTTTTTTTTATTACTTTAATCAGCTATTTGATAAGATTGAACTATTGGCATGATGGTGCTCTTGGTGAAATATTGTTTTTCCCTCTTTTTTCCCATTTCAGTTGGAAATTTTCTTTTCTATAATCTGGCTTTAATGTCATTCAACCTATCCTTTTTGTGTTCTGTTTACTTATAATTGATATGTTGATGGAATTTTGTTTAAAAAAAAAAATTACATGCCTTTGAATGAACAAATATTAATTTGTGTATCTTTTCTTCATTGAGGTATCGAAGAAACAATACAGTCAACTCTCTGTACTAACTGTGGATATATACAAGCAAAATAATTGGCCTAATAAGGCTTGTTCACATAAATTATGAGCCATTTGTCAACGGGACATGTACCTTGGCACAAAAGGAGTGCATGTTCACTTGTTTAGTATTTTGGTCAATAAAACTTCTGAAATTCCACTAGTACACCAAACCATTACCGATAATCTAACCATAGACATTTATCTAACATTTCCAATTCAATTTTCTTACCTTCTGTCAGAATTGTTAGTGTTAATAGCTGGAAATCTTACTGAACTTAATCTTCTTAAGCACCAAGCGACATGTCACGGCGACAAATCACTCATTTGTGAGCAAGCCTCTATAGTTGTCCGCATTCGTACAATCGTACTAAGAAAAGTCACAATAAATTAAATTCTCTGACAAATGGAAGTTTTCAGTGAACCAGAAACTGAGGCATTTAACATGATATAAATAATGTGACTTGAAACAAATTGCAATTTAAGATGTTCCCCTCGGGACTCGGACTCGGGACTCGGATGACAGGACTCGGACTCCAGGGACTCGGACTCGGATGGGATGGACTCGACTACAGCACTGTTAAATACTCTGTAGCTCTAGTAGACTGTGTTATAAAACAATTTAAATAATATCACAACGCAGAGAGTACATTCAAGCTCACTGACTCAGCGTTGCGGATCCTATACGTTTAGATGCCTACGATCAGTGATAAACATGCTTTCAAAGGTTATGTAAATAATGTACCTTACAAATATCGTCTGGTTTTCCATAATTATGTCGCTATTTTTTCTTTCAAAGTACTTGATAAAAACCATGCCTAAAGGTGAAATCTTTTATGATACACGGACAAGCCTGAAACTAACATTTATCACATTGCTCTATTGTACAGAACGGTTCGAGTGTGGTGCACTGCGCATACCTAGTCAACGAAAGGTAATCATCGATAATCATATAAAAACTACCTTTGGAAGATCAATGAATCTCCTTCCTCTTCCTTCCATATTTCACCAATCAGTTACTTTTTAGTAACTTGGAGATCTGAAATAGTTGTTTCAGATTTGGAGATAACGTTTGAACGTTTAAAAACGTTTGAAAACGTTTCAACCCTCCGGAGAGGGATTGATTAAAAATAACACAAGTTGCCCGCTTCAACATTCATAACATCTTCCAGATTAGACATAGTAAAAATTATTTCATGCATCATTCATCCACATATCATAGCTCTACACACTGCAAAAACCGGGCGCTAATTCAACACGACCTATAAATGGCATCACTAGATGAGTGTTACAAGACTAAAATGTTAAAATAACCCTAAAATGGATACATAAACTATGGAGTTATTTATCAGGTTAGATTCCAACTTTGTTCTAAAATGTATCTGGTGTGGACATGTAGATACACCAAGATTGAGGTTAATTCACACCTTGGTTTATAAGTGCACGTAAACGAAAGTGTTTGTTTTACATTCCTGATTTATATTCATAATCCTTGTGTATGCTGTTTTATTTTTCGATAGCACTTGGTCAACTGATGGGCTACACGTGATCTCAACCAACTCTGACTCGGTGGTTTGCAACAGCAGTCATCTAACCAGCTTCGCTGTTTTGCTATCCGTCAAGGTGAGTTGATGCTGATTGCAAGTATGCTTAAGTGATTGATTTTAATAGTTGATTGACTGCTTGATGATTAAAAGGGTCATTACTTGGTCTGTTTTGTCAGTCAACAAATTCGTGACATTTCATGAAAGCAGTGTATGGTTAACTTGTAGTAACGTCAGTTTTGTCTGAACAAACACATTATTGATCAGACCAGTCTCTGAGATTTTTCTAGACTATTCTTCGCACTGTGATCAATGAATCATTTGTTTATATTTTGATAGGGTAGAATAAATCTTTCGAAAACACCATTGGATGGCATTCATAGAAACGACACCTATAGCTGAGATTTGTTTTTCATCCATTTTAAAAATATTTTTTCGTCAAAAAACTTAAATTAACGTCAATATTGTAAGATATTGTGAGCGGAAATGAGATAAAATTTAAATTTTTGTTCTGTTAAATACTTAATATTTGCATATTGTACCGAACATAAATATGAATACTACGACGTTGATACTTCCTTTTCGTATGTTTATTGCATTTAGCCGCCTGAAGGAATCAATGCCGAAGTGCAGAGTTACCTGTCTTACTTGTTTGGTGCCATTTCTATCGCTTCTTTGGCTCTGGCCGTCCTAATCTACTGTGTCACTGGGTAAGTCTGTTAACGATAATGCTTGGTTTCTGTAGCGGAAAAAATGGAATGAATATAAAATATGGACCCATATCTTACTACTTGTACCAAACTTCACTTGAATCACAAGCAACATAAAAAAATGTTTCGTGCAAAATCTCCACTAATCTTCACTCAAATCTGCTGCCGCTGAGAAAAAAAAAATATCGGAGAGCAAATTTATAAAGATTCGTCGACAAGGACCTGAAAAAAATTCAAAATGAAATTGTCGATATTGAAAAAAAAAAGATATTCTTGCCAACAGACGTTTCGAAAATTATTAAAATAAGCAGAGAAAATGAAATGAAATCAAGTAGGGATTGGCTGATAAAGTTTGAAGAAAAAAAATATGACAACGAAATGGAATGAGGGTGATGCCACATGTAACGTCTTCCCCAGTCGATGTTATATTATGGTACACCTTCCCTCTCTATAATGTCTCACCATTGGTTACAGAGCCTGCAAGATGCTGAAGATTCAGATTCACATGAACCTGGCCATCTCCACGGCCCTGGGACAGTTCCTCTTTCTCACCATGGCTGATGCAACAGGAAATAGAGTAAGAGTTTCAGCCTTTTTCAATCACATATTACACCTCACATCTATATTATGGACTACTGCAAAACCTATGTTTATTCATGTAATAGTCGCATTTCAAACATTTACATAAAGTCGATAGTATTTATCGCATTTTATTTTTCTGTGGCAATAGTAACGTTCACCCTGCATGTTTAAACCCACAATTTCACTTGAGACTGACAACTGGCTATACCGTCTTGGACCCTCCTAACTTTAATCTATTGGATCATCCTAACAAACCTCAATTCATTTAATCTTCTCTTTCTTTATACCATGTTTGTCATACAACAGGCACTCTGCAAGGGCGTGACAGTGACTTTACACTATCTCTTCACTGCAGCCCTTGCTTGGACCATTATCGAAGGCGTCTTTCTGTATCGCACCACTGCTGTTGGCTTCAAGCCACTCAAGATTGGATGGCTGAGTCTAATCGCTTGGGGTAAGTCTAAAATCAATTTTTCAATAAATGTATATCGTCCAAAATAGAGATTTGTCCGTCAAAACCTGCCGACAGGGGTCGCGTACATACCATTCGCCATCACAAATTGTGGAAATGGGAAATAATAATTTTGTATCATTAACAGTGACACTACACTATATTTTCACCTGAATGGTAGAAAAATAAGAAATTACCTCACCTGTGTTTCGTACGACCCTATACTTTGCTTTCTTTTGTATTTGGAAGTAACCTCTTTACCAAGCAGTCTTCAAGAAACCGGTTTTGCATATTTTGTCTATATCCAAAAGATGAAGAAGATGACAGTGTGTTTCCCCTAGTATTTGAAGATATCCATTAAATATAACATGCTTGATTCATTATGTGGACCTTGATTTCCAGTAAACATAATGTACAGATTTCCTGGTAGATCAATGTGTGATAAAACACACTTTTTGTCGAAAACACTCATTCCTTAAAAACAACTAAATAATTATTTTTAAACATTTAAGATCTATTTCTTGACCTTATTTCTCCTCTCTCCTCCTCTTCTTCCCTTTCGTCTTCTTCTTATTAGTGATAGAGTTGCTATTCCTTCACCATCTAGGTTAGCCACTGTAAAGTACAAAACTTATTGTCTGTATATTTCAGGAGGTACTCTTGTGGTCGTTGGGGTGCCTTTTAGTATTCTCTTTGACACGTACGGAACGTGGAAATAGTGAGTAGCAAAAACTTCTATAAATCATATTCGTTTTACCATAAATGGGATTTCATCATGTGTTCCTATTGTAAGAGAGGAATATCTTAATATAAGAATAAAAAAAGATAAATAAGATTTTAAAAGTGAATTCAAATTCTAAGATATTATACTAATGAGGTGTTTGTTCCTTTAGTTATGTAACGTCAGAAATGAAAATCTCAATCTTCTCAATCGAGGTCCATAAAATCCATTAATAAGCATTTGTAGCAAAATGTGTATGCACGGAATAGTAGCCTTTAGACCTTTGTTGTGTTCAGATTATACATTAATATCGTTTTTTTATTATGCGATATTTAAGGTTACACACACACGCACACACACACACACACATCAACCTGCGCTTTTGTTGATATATTGATTTTGTCCAGTAAACTCGGTTGTTGGAATATGTCCCAGTATTCTATTGAACAAATAGATAATAAACATCGCAGTATATCAACTAAATATAACCTAATTTATGTATGATAATGGTGTCAATTTGTTAAAGCTGCTGGTTATCTGCTGGAGATAAGAGCATCTACATATTTGCAGGATGTGTCTTCGCAACAGAGATGGTAAGAGGAAGTCATTGCCATTAGCCCGCATTCATAAAGTTGTACTAAGATAACCATAGTCTACTAAAAGAGAGCCGGTTTAAATTGACTTATTTCCTTTATTTACAGCAATTCTGTGAACAATTAATTAACACAATAAAATAGGTCATGACAAATTCATGAAAAATTGATTTCATATTTTTGTTAATGCATTACGTTAACATGATTACAGTAATGAAGAGTGACATTTGATGCTCAATGAACCAGTGCACTTCTTTACCATGTTTACACACGTAGCTAGCATGTAAAGCTGGACTTACTTAAAACACCTTTGTGAATAGCGTGTATGATATAGTTCTTTAACTGTATTCTTCTAAATGAAAGAATCCGACACGACAGAACTTTTAAAAGACAATGTTCAAATATTTAATATATGCTGGTTAAGAACTAAATTGGAGGAAATCAGGAAAGAATGCAGTTTATGAAATTAGTTTCATGTATATATTTTGTACATCGTCAAGTTACTAATTTAATTTAAGTTAACTCAAAATGTGCTCTATGATAAAAATTGGTTCGGGGGATCTTTGAAATATTATGATATCGTTGAGCATGAACTCCCTTGGTGTATAAATGCTTTGTTATTTGATGTAATAATAATTATTATACCGACGATTAGTATTGTTATTACTGTTATCATGATTATAATTATATTCGTCTTGAGATAATGTGGCAGATGTATATGATGATTATTATGATGAAGATGAAGGTTATTGTTAGGAGTGGTTTTCATATAAGAAACCTCGCATTTTAAAAGCATTACGTTGCACAAACTATGGGAATTAATTCAATTTAAATATACAAATATACCTGGTATCAGTAAGGCTCGCAGCGATTATAATCAAAATTGTAACTTTAAACAATATGAAATTCTATCCACACTTTTATTTACATCTAAGCAGAAATTTTATATTATAACTGAATCACTTATTTGTGTTGATTGTGTTTCATTTGTACCTTTAGTTCAACTTCATTATATTGTGGTTCGTCATGCAAACATTCAGCTCTCTGAAGGCCAACAAGAAGAAAGATGAAATCGACAAGATCAAGTAAGTATCTTATCTCCTTCCAGTCCTTTCCATTTCCCCCAAATTTAAACATATTTCCTTTTCCAACGTGGTCTAAATGTATTCACCCGTTTTTATATACTCCCTAATTGCTTTGCCCAGTGTGCAGGTGTGTGGCCGAAACTTGAATTTAACATGGTTAAAAGTAATTAACATTGTTCATATTAAAAAGCCGAAGTGGTTAAACAAAATAGTGATCATAATTTGGTAAACACATTCATTCTGGAACGCGTGAATTTTCGAGAAATCACATATTTATTACTGCTTTTAAATAAAGACCCATACATAAACGATAGATAGTTTTAGCTATTGATGCTTTACTCAACTAAGAATATCTCATTTTGACTAAACTGATATATTAAATAATTAAATTGATAATTTTACCATACTGATACAAAATATGAATTATATATATGGAACAGTGTATCAATGGGACAAAAAAGGACACAGATTCCAGACTTTTCTCTCTCTTATAGTTTTCAAAATTATTGAAAAAAAATTATTATCGATTTGGTCTAGGATCAGTATTGAAAATAAAGCCAACCAGAAAAAACATTATTTCCACGAAATCCGATACCTTGACTAACATTGTAAATTGCCTTGAATGATATTTAAAACTGTTCTTTCGACCCATCTACTCATTCTTCCTGTCTCCGAGGGCAACGGTTCGTGCCTTGTTCATCCTCCTCCCCATCCTGGGTCTAACCTGGATTGCTGGAACCTTCACAAGTATCACTGAATCTGATGCTGTCATCGTATTTCAGTACATCTTTTTAATCTGTTTCTGCCTCCAGGTATAAACTTAAAGGGTACCAGTCACCAATGATAATTTAGCTCTGTATGTTAGAGGTTTCACGTCGTTATACTATATTCAAAATATGGGCTTCAAATATTGATTCTATAAAGAGATATTGCAATTTCAATTACACTCTCTTTAAGCGTAAAAGCGACTCGTGAGTAGACTACTCGCCGCACCCGTAAGCGCTCGCCAAGATAAAAGATGTTATCCTTTATTTCCTTCATACTCATTAAATGTTGACCTATAGAATACCAGACAAAGTTCTTTGAGGTTGATTTTATACTTTCTAGCTGTACACAAATTATTTTTCAGGTGATACACTTTAAACAAAGTATTCACTGATTTATTAAAGAGAAGGTTGAGTTCTGGTAAAGGTGAAAAATAGTTTATGAGCATTCTTATTCTTTTTATGTTAAATTGGAAGAATATAAAATCAGAAATGTCCTTTGAAGAGGATTGCTCTTCAAATGCCCTCATGTTCGAAATATGACGAGAAATAGTTGAAAAATCTAGATCAAACTTTCATGCCACATAAGTGTGTATTCCCCTTTAAACACTCTTCTGTGTGCAGTGCATGTGACTTTCAACAAGACCGAGTCTATTTCTTACCATTTCGATAATTCCTTTCCCAATTGGTTCCACACGGTCTCTTCCGCAATGTAATCGCATGAACTCAAATCATCTTTAAAGGCGGTGTGAAGTAGAATTGTTTTGAAAGAAACTGTCATGATATTCTGAAAGGTTGGTTTGGTACACTCTTAAAAAATATGGGCAAAAAAATGCCCAATTTTTAACCAACAATTGGCAACATACTGTCCACACAACTTTTGGTTAAAATTTGCCCAACTGATGTTGGGCAATCCATTTACTATGTTGTTGGGCAAATTGAATTGCCCATCTGTTGGTGACCCATTAGATTTTACCCAACTCTACAATTGCCCAACTGTTGGTTATATTCTCAGTTGGGTAATTATTGCCCAACCAATCTTATCCAATAGGATTGCCCAACCCTCTATTTGTTCAGCTGTTTGGTAACAAATATCATGTGGTTGGGCAAATTCAGCTGCCCAATTTATTGTTTCCTTTTTCCTCCAACCTAGGTAAAAGAAAATGAAATCTGCTTGTTACGTCCTTCTGGGTCTTAACCTAATCAATCCTAACCTATCCTATTTTAAGCTATCCTATCCTATATCTTAACCTATCCTATCCTAGTCCTATCCTATCAAGTTAGTGCAAACTAGTGCAAGCTCTTATATACCCCTTATATTTTTTTTATGCATTCGGTGACAGTTAGTAAATCGGGCCACCCCAAACCATACGCTACTAAAAATTCATGAATATTCATATAAGTGTTTTCCCCAATATTGGGTAAAAATATTTACCACAAGTTGGGCAAAAGCGAATTTCTAACCAACCATCAGTTACCCAACAAAATTTACCCAACTGGCAAAGGAAATGTGACAAAATTACACAACTACAGGGCAACAAGTACCCAACCCATAATTACCAAATACTGTTGGTAAATATATGCCCAATATTTAGGTAAAAAGTATTGACCAATATTGGTTACACCACTCGAGTGTCCAGTTAGTTAATAATAGCCCAGAATTGGGAATATTTTTAACCAACCAGCAGTTACCCAACTAAATTTACCCAACATTTTAAGAGTGTAGGAAATAAGAATAAGTCTTAGGCCTTTAGATATGGAAGAGCATACGGATAATACACATGCATGGTACAATATATCTTTTATCAAAAAATGTAAAAAAAAAAATAAATAATAAATTTACCTTTACCTGTACTCACCGCTCCACTCGAGTCCAACTAATTTAAGTTTCATCAAAGTTTTGAATGGGAACACATTCGAATAATCAATGTAAGCTCATTATAAATAGAACATCGGCTGTAGAACCGCTCCGTGCTTTTTTTTACAATACAGAAATATGACAATGACGACAATGATGATACTACTACTTCTGTTGCTACTACTACTATTACTACAATTATTATTATTACTACTACTACTACTACTACTACTATTTTTTACTACTAATATTATTGAAAGTTAAAAGCGCCTTTTCCTGAAGATACAAAGTGCTGGATACTATTATTGCCCCAGTTTTTAGCCTGGAGCTCCCCTCCCATGGTAGACGCTCAATTATTCAATGAATTTCTTACTACTGGGTAGCCATTAACTTCACCTTGGTGGAAAGTGGCAAATGTAGACTGATATCATGTCCAAAAAAAATTGGTGCCTTGACAGGAATTCCACCATGATATCATATTCTGGTGACTCATCCTCTAGAACACAACACAGACTAATCGATTTTTACAGATCATGCGAATCGGCGAGAAAGAAATCATTACCTTTTTGACAATATTGATATGGGTGTATCATATAAATTGAATTAAACTTTTATGCCCTACTGCATGACCACCCAACCATTACCTCTCCTGATTGGGTAACTGATGAATTAATCATGAATATTGCACTGACAATTGTATTCAAGGCAGGACAATGCCATGGGCTTATGCTAGTCTCTCATTCATTGAGATATGTGTGAATTTACTTAATTTAATGGAACAAAGGTATCTTTCATCTGAAAAAATAATTATACCCCGAATGCAATACAATTGTTAACAATATGAAATCTAAAGTAAGCGTTAGGGTTGAGGCTTTTATGTAAATAACCCCGCATGATGGAGATTTTGGCCATTATCGGTTGGTTTAGCGGCGTGAATTAAGTATGATTATGATCATTGTTTACTGCATTATCATAAATTTATCATCTATACCTACACTGAATAGCCTATATCTACACTTTTACCGCTACCGCTATAATAACTTTTATTACATTAGTATTGTTGGAAGTAAAAGTACCACCACTACGAATACATGTACGAGTATTACCCATGCTATTACTACTACTACTAGTACTGCCACTATCACTACTACTACTACTACTACTACTACTACTACTACTACTACTACTACTAATTCTCCTACTACTACTACTACTACTACTACTACTACTACTACTACTACCAGTACTTGTATTACTACCAACTACTGCTACTACCACTGCCCATACTACTACTTTCCATACAACTAGGCTTCCTCATAGTGCTGCTACAACTGCTAGTGCTTATACTTATTCTACTTCTACTACTACTACCCATGCATACTGCTACTACCGCTACTCCTATTTCTAATACTATTATTACAAATAGTTCTTTTTATCCTTCTCCTCTTACTATCACTACTGTTACCACTACTACAAGTACCACTCCTATCATTGCTCTTAATTCACGTTTTTAATTTGTCCTTTGCCCGTTACATTATAACAGTAAAACAACCTGTGAATTACATGTGGATTTCACTGATCATCTTCTTTCTATCACATCCTTATATTTCCCAGGGTGTCTGTTTTCTGGTGTTTCACTGCTTACTAGTCCCAGATGTAAGTTATCTTCTTATTAGTTACTCTATTTAATACTGATTTACATAAATACCCTTAAATATATTCTATTACATTTATAAACAAAAAGAAAATGGGGAAATTTTGTGCAAAAAATAACATTTGTCATATGATCAGATATTTTGTTAGGACATTTACAGAACAAGAAAGTTCCTATTAATGACATTTTACGTATTGTAAGTTTCGATCTCTTCAAAGTGATGTTTTATCAGCAAGTTTCCACAAAATAATGTTTACATGGTTTATGTAGTCTTTTAAGGAGAAAAACATTTTAGAAGCTGTAAGGATATTTGGAATTTGAAACAGTATTTCTATACATCATGCATCAAAGATGATACTGATTTTTGTTGATATTTTGTATAACATAAGCTGCTGCTGCTCCAGTCGTAGGACACAAACACACACACACACACACACACAAAAAAAAAATAACGAAAAATCCTTTGCAGTATTTCTTCCATTCTCCATATTTTTTCTCTATTCCTCAAAGTGAATTAGTTTCAAAATCGTTTTCGCTGTGTTATTTAATATTCCATCTCTCTTGATATAAATATATGGGTGAAAGCAGTGCTTAAGCTGCGACTGAACCGTCGTGTTACAGATAGTTTTTGGAACAACACAAGGAGTTCTAAGTCAACTGCCACATCGAACTTTTAAACGTCATCGAAAAGACAGCGTGCCAACCAAAAACGGTTAAAAATTTTGTTGTAATTTTTTGTTTCCCAATTACAGGTTCTGAAATAACTGTGCGCGATCAAACAAAACCTAAACAAATTTTATTGCGGACTAGGTAAAAGTGTAATATAGACTAGGATTAACAGTAGTTTATATTTCATTCTGTACTTGTTATACCTATTCTGTAAATATATTTGAATAATGATGTAAGAAACGTAATCACGGCGTAGTGGTAACATACATATCTGCTTTGATCATTTATTTTTTTCCCCCAACTGAATGATAGCCTTCAATAAATACCTTACATTTCTAACCTCATAGTTTGTAGGCTTTGTGAAAAAACTTGAAATATGAGTAATGGTTTGTGTACTATTGTATATAGTTTATTGACAAGATTGTTAAAGTAAATAGACCCCTAGAAACGATAGCAATCGTAAACAAATGACTTATCCCCCATTTATTTAACACGGGATTTTCCGTGCGAAAATTAAAGTTATAGTGCATGATCGTGCACTGTAACAAAATTTTTGCACGTCACGTGATGCGAATCTATTACATACACTATTTACTATAAAGTAATGTTGGCTACGCTAAATCACATGCTGCGCGAAGAAAGTGTACGGCATGTTGCTTTTAATTGGCATTAATGATTAAAGCATTAATCAAGTAATATTGATATTTCTTAAATGTAAAGCATTAAAAAAACATGTGATTTAATTTTAGAAATACGAATTTCATGTAAATTTTCCTTTTATGTGTCCTTCTAATGGCAAAAAATTATTTCTTCAGCAATTGTGTGACTTGCTAATTGATGCATAATATTTCCTTCATGAATAGCATCAAAACTTGAATTATTTCGCTTTTGAAATGTATTGTAATACATATGTATTTCAAAGCTCCATTTTATCATGAAGGGTGCATATGTATAAAAAGGAGGCCACAAAAAGGGAGGAATGTTTAAGGGAAATCCAACCTTAATAGTAAGTTGCTTTTAAAAGAAAGAGGAAAAATCAGAGAAGCAGATTGGCGAAGGTTTGAACAAAATCGGACAAGCAATAAGAAAGTTATGAATTTTTGAAAGTTGTAATAACTATACATATGGAAATTTCAAATTGGCCGAATAGGTAATGTCACTGTGATGTAGCTGTGGACACCTCCCCCATTAGCTCCAACACACAAAATGACTGAAATGCCCATTTTTAAAAAAATGTATTACTCAGTAGGATCTTTTTCTTTCATGGGGACCTATAATAATATATATAAAGATGATACTGATTTTTGTTGATATTTTGTATAACATAAGCTGCAGCTGCTCCAGTCGTAGGACACAAACACACACACACACACACACACAAAAAAAAAATAACGAAAAATCCTTTGCAGTATTTCTTCCATTCTCCATATTTTTTCTCTATTCCTCAAAGTGAATTAGTTTCAAAATCGTTTTCGCTGTGTTATTTAATATTCCATCTCTCTTGATATAAATATATAGGTGAAAGCAGTGCTTAAGCTGCGACTGAACCGTCGTGTTACAGATAGTTTTTGGAACAACACAAGGAGTTCTAAGTCAACTGCCACATCGAACTTTTAAACGTCATCGAAAAGACAGCGTGCCAACCAAAAACGGTTAAAAATTTTGTTGCAATTTTTTGTTTCCCAATTACAGGTTCTGAAATAACTGTGCGCGATCAAACAAAAACTAAACAAATTTGATTGCGGACTAGGTAAAAGTGTAATATAGACTAGGATTAACAGTAGTTTATATTTCATTCTGTACTTGTTATACCTATTCTGTAAATATATTTGAATAATGATGTAAGAAACGTAATCACGGCGTAGTGGTAACATACATATCTGCTTTGATCATTTATTTTTTTCCCCCAACTGAATGATAGCCTTCAATAAATACCTTACATTTCTAACCTCATAGTTTGTAGGCTTTGTGAAAAAACTTGAAATATGAGTAATGGTTTATGTACTATTGTATATAGTTTATTGACAAGATTACCGAAAACAAAGTAGTTAGAAGGGGTAAACAAGGATAATTACACTGAAAATTTGTAAATGAACTTTGTGTATAAGATGGCAGAAATCGTTAGTTAATTTTTGTTTTCTACTATAATTATTGCAATATTGAACTCCTACTTATTAAGGATTTGAGTCGTGCAAACACCTATGAATAGTAACGTGTATATTTCCGTGTTTGATTCTAATGACAGCAATTTCCTTATTCAAGATATGTTGTAAATAAGAATTGTGTGATTTATGAATACCTAAGTTTTTGCTCTTAAAAAAAAAAAAAAAAAATGTAAGCAATGTGTATTTCAAATATATATCTTATATTATATAGAGAGTGCATGGTCTATCATGCGCTATACTGGATTCTGTGCACGACAAATACCAAATTATCCCGAGTGCAGTTTTGTTTCACCAAGGCCGCAGGCCGAGGTGAAATAGACCTGCACGAGGGATAATTTAGTATTTGGAGTTCATATAGTCCAGTAATGGTGCATATATAGAACACGTACTAATTGTTAAAGTAAATAGACCCCTAGAAACGATAGCAATCGTAAACAAATGACTTATCCCCTATTTATTTAACACGGGATTTTCCGTGCGAAAATTAAAGTTATAGTGCACGATCGTGCACTGTAACAAAATTTTTGCACGTCACGTGATGCGAATCTAACCAATGACAGTGCTTATTATACATACACTATTTACTATAAAGTAATGTTGGCTACGCTTAATCACATGCTGCTCGAAGAAAGTGTACGGCATGTTGCTTTTAATTGGCATTAATGATTAAAGCATTAATCAAGTAATATTGATATTTCTTAAATGTAAAGCATTAAAAAAACATGTGATTTAATTTTAGAAATACGAATTTCATGTAAATTTTCCTTTTATGTGTCCTTCTAATGGCAAAAAATTATTTCTTCAGCAATTGTGTGACTTGCTAATTGATGCATAATATTTCCTTCATGAATAGCATCAAAACTTGAATTATTTCGCTTTTGAAATGTATTGTAATATATATGTATTTCAAAGCTCCATTTTATCATGAAGAGTGCATATGTATAAAAAGGAGGCCAAAAAAGGGAGGAATGTTTAAGGGAAATCCAACCTTAATAGCAAGTTGCTTTTAAAAGAAAGAGGAAAAATCAGAGAAGCAGATTGGCGAAGGTTTGAACAAAATCGGACAAGCAATAAGAAAGTTATGAATTTTTGAAAGTTGTAATCACTATACATATGGAAATTTCAAATTGGCCGAATAGGTAATGTCACTGTGATGTAGCTGTGGACACCTCCCCCATTCGCTCCAACACACAAAATGACTGAAATGCCCATTTTTTAAAAAATGTATTACTCAGTAGGATCTTTTTCTTTCATGGGGACCTATAATAATAATATGCTATCTCCAATACATTTTGAGTACTGCCCCGAGGGGAAAAGCGCCTCGAAGAAAACCGCAAATTTAATGATATTTTTGTGTACGACAAATGGGAGAGTTGTCCACAACAATGTCACAATCGACTCACCAAATTGCCAATTTGAGATTCGCATAGATGTAGTGATCTCATTTTCCAAACATCAGGGGATTACATGATTCTTAAAAAAAGAATAAGTATGAGTGTTCTTTTTAAATATGTGATTTCCATGAAAACAACCTATATTTTGTAAATAAGTCTGTAAGAGTGCCTTCGATGTTTTAACAATACAGTTTGCTGTGAATTTGCCTATTCTGAGTTCGAAGTGACCTTTCATTATTATACAGTGCGTATCAAAAAAGGACACACTTTGATAATATCCTCCAAAAGGATAAGTTCACAATATTGTTTTCTTAGTAATTATTGGTTAGGGCTTATTCAATCGGATGACATGATGAATATTTGGTATATGTTGAGTGAGCACTGGTGTCTTTTGGGAAACTCGCAAAAAAAAAAAAAAAAGCTTCAGTCTAACTGAATTGGATCAAAGTAGATATTAAGTAGTATATGCATGTGCTTTGTTAACTATCAGTAACTGAATTAAACATTCCTTACATCCTTAACTCCATACCTAGCCGTGTACCCCAGGCTCCAAGTGGCTTATACAGAAAATGGTGAATGGGGGGTTGGGTGCAATCTTTCCAAGACATGGAAGTTAAGTATGTATCTGGGTGGCTCCCAAGATATAGGCCCGTATGAAGTTGTACTTTTTTCTCTTTTTTCTGGGCCTTCAAGGAGGACAAGCAATACCTCTCCCCGATGGTGGATACACCACTGCCCTAACCAGTGGCGGATCCAGGATTTTTTGAGGGAGGGGGCTCACCATTCACAAAATTTTCTGATAAGCAAAAAAAAAGGTCCTCAGCATTTTTGAGCCCCTTTTTGGTCCCAGGGGAGGGGGGCCCCGCCCTCCTGGATCCGCCACTGGCCATAACCACCACCACTACCACTGCAGGTGGTGTCTTTCCAGCAGATGTCATCTCCATCAATACCATTTTTTTGTCTGGAGAGTGTTGGAGAGATTAAACAGTGTAGTACCAGGAGGGGATCTTTAACATTTCCTTGTTTTCTTCTTCAAATTTCTATTTCATCTTCACAGAGAAGACAAACTATGCAATGGTGGGTGTGTGGGCGTGTGACTTAGCGGAGGAAGGGGGTAGGGTGCGCAGCTTGGTGAATTCTCAGGGGTGAAATGGTTGATCAAATTAATCATTTGAAGCTGAAAAAGAGAGAGAGAGAGAGAAGACAGAGAGTGAACAATTCCTACTTTATGCCCTCTTTGCTCCAATCCAAGACAAGCATTTTTTTTTAGCAAAGCAATTTTTGCGATTTTTCCAAAAATAGCCAGTGCTCACTCAATCGTGACGCATTCCCAATACTCACAACTCCATCCGATACAATTTTCCCAAACCCATAGTTTTTATCAAGGAGTTATCACAGTGGTTTTATAAGAAAAAGTCATCCAGACATTGTGATTTTTTTTTTATTCTGGAGGATATTTTCAAAGTGTGTACCTTTTTTGATACGCACGGTATAGATAAATAAAGATGGTTATTGCATTTTCCTTTTGGTGTGGACACTATCACTATGCACAAGAGTAAAACAAAATGTTATTATTGTTCGTTAAGGTGTTGTTGAGTAATGGTGGAAATGTTTACTATGGAGGAAAATAACTGCAGACAAGAAATCATTAAATGAATCAGTGTTAGACAAACATTTTTTTTAAATAAACAACGTCTGAAAAATTTTGGACGAGATAAGGTATTTGAAATGCTTCAGGTAAGAAACATAATGAGTAGTAACCAAATTTTTATAACTCAGAAATTTAATATACGAAAAGAGTGTGCGCTAATGTAATACTAGACCTGTTATTTTAGGGGGTAATTCAAGGATAGAATTTAAAAAAAAAATCAGTTGACTTTTGAGAAACGTTGAAAGATGTATTGAACACGATCGCAAAGACTTTCAAGAAATCAAACTCAGTCAATTACATTAGCCATGTCCGTTACCCTTTGAAATGTGTAAACTTTATCATTATATTGCATATGAAATAAACCGAACAAGATTTCCCATAGGAGATACGATATGATATTGAAATTGTCCTTGAGTAGATTTATTGAGTTTTTGTTATTATTGTTTTTTTATTATTTATAGAAATTTACAAGACTGTGCAATTTAATAATTGCAATATTCATGCAAACCATTGATTGTCTTCGGGACTCTGATAATTTGTAGTAATCATTTTAATGCTGATGTTTTCATTCATTTCAAGGAACTTATCAAAATCCAAATATCAGATTGTATGATTATAATTACGAATACATGTACATGATTACTAACATACCTTACATCGAATATTTGTTAAAATTGAAAGTCCACCATAGAAAATTAAAATTCATTTTAATTTTTCTCCCAGTTACCACGCTGTGACTTGTCTTTTTTGTTCGGCTTGTGATTTTACTCAACTGTCGCTATAGCGTTCAGGGGACTGCTCAATAGACCTGTTCACAAAGTTATTCAAATTTATGGATGTTTCTTTCCTGGGGGCATAGTAACGAGGTATTCCATTAACCTGTTATTAATGAATGAACTACAATATTTGGAATCCAGTTTGCATACATTATTCGTTGCTGTGTCTGACAAGCTTCTGACAAGCTTTCAGGTTGTCAAGAACAACATTTGTTTTAAAAGTATACATAAAATTTAAATATATTTGTGAGCAGGTCTATTGTATAAACGAGCAAGTCCAAAGTTCCATACATTACCAAGTATTATGAAATAGACCGCTTCTGTAATGTATAAAAATTTATGCACATAATTCACTGAGCACCTAGTGACGAGCTATTCCATTAACCTGCTTTGTATCAATGAGCATCAATGCTTGGAATCCAGTTTGCATACATTATCTGTTGCTATGTCCGGCAAGCTTTCAGGTTGTCAAGAACAACCTTTGAATGATATCGATCCCAGTTAGTGAATCACCCCCCGGGCCACATTTAATATTTTAATATACTGGGGGGTGATTCACTAACTGGGATCGATATCATACCTAAATTCAATTTTCGGGATTGATTTCATTCCCAGCTTAAAATTAATTCCACATTACTGATTCACTAAATCGCTTTTAGGATGGAATCAATTTTATCATGAATATATATGAGCGCAAATGAATATTTACGAGCGCACTCATTCCAACCAATCAACGTACTCAAATTTCAGTCACCGCCCCTCAGTCACCCGACCTAATTCTCTACTTGGCGCGTAGCTAGTGCGCGTTACCTAGCTACTGCATTAATTGCGCGCACGCATCGATTGCACAAAACACAGGGCTAGGGGCTATGGCTAGGGGCCATGGGCGTGCAGCGCAGGCAGGAACGGCGTAGCCGCGCCCGGGTTGGGGTGGGCGGGCATGCAGTGGAGTGGCCGTTTGTGATTGTTTAGGAGCGATCCGGATCACTCCCAACCTTAAAATCAATTCAGAGGCTGGAATCAATCCCAAATACCTTAGTGAATCATCGATATCGCTCTTAGGATGGATATTGTTCCTAAAATTGATTTTTTCTTATTTGGGATTAATTTTAGCTGTTAGTGAATCACCCCCCCCCCCCGTAACGTATGGGAGAAAATAGTTTGGACTTGCCCAATAATCCAATTCTACATGATGTTCTATCATTAATTTGTAAGAATGCATAACACATGTTCCAGTTTAATAGATCAATGCTCCATAGCTAATAATTAACACTAAACGAATTCAATCCTAGACCTAATACTATACCTAACCCTTCATTTTACCCTAAACCTAACCTTTAAACCTAGCATTACTTAGTGCTAGGCACTAAGTAATGCCTAACTATGCGTACTAGTTTTATCAGTAGTTTTATCCGTAGATTTGCTTCTAGTCCTAACCCTAAATTCCAACAAAAAATGAAGCTCATTCTCCTGGTGCAAATTTCGGATCTCCATGTATAGTAAACGTGATAACGGAACTTTTGTTTCTACAACACAGAGAATTACTGTCATAACACTGATGATATTGAACTTTGAAGGGGAAGGCGGAGCACAATTTAAATACATGTATTAAACACGTACTTCTCATTGAAAATTTAACAAGATACGTGAACATGAGAACGAAGCAAGTGGGATTAGGAACGCAGGAAGATGAATAGAGGTTACGTAAATGGAAATAAAAAAGCGAAAATGAGCATGCAAGAGAAAGGGAAAACATTTATTGATTATGGTTCATGCAAGAGTGTGCGTCTTATGCGGGTTTGGAAGCGAGATGGGTAGATATTCTGTGGGGGGAGGGGTAGTGTTTCTTATAGTCACAAGTATGTCAATTCTCTCATTTAATGCGTTTTTTTTTCACACAATAACGACTCTGCACGTTTACAAATCCCTGCTTGGCTTTTATGATGTAATTTATGAATTATTTACAAGGTTCTTGAAATGAAAAAATCTATAAAATGGGCTGAATAGTAATTGGTAATTTTGCGCTCTAAACCAAGTTGGGTAAATTGCTTTACCAAATATTTGACAAAAATGGCACATTCATCTTCGTTGGGTAAAATATTACCCAAGATTGGGTAACATTTTACCCAACAAAATCCATTTTACGCAATATTGGGTAAAATTTAATCCAGCTTTTTTAGAGTGTGGGATTTATACACAAAATTATTTCCCACCTATTCCATAGACAGAAAAGCGGACCAACTAACTTATTTTAGGGTATGAATCGAAATCAAATGGATATCAATACGCCACACAACAAAACCAGCATCAAGTAGAATTTTTTTTCTTCCACACAATGCAACTTTTAGGTAATTTGAGGCTGTTAATATTATTGTCTTTCTTATATTTCCGAATAGTGCATTTTTATAGTGTTGTAGTTCGTCCTGCCAATATGCAATTATCTAAAGGCTTAAGATGTATCGGCAACCTCAAATGATATTTCCAAAACCAAGGGAAAACATCCCCCTTTTATAGGATTGTTATAAACGTCTTATTGACTCTGGGTAGTCCTTAGCACAGACATTACTTCTGACTTTGGATCTATAACATGTACTATTCCCCCCCCCCCCCCCCGTCTACTCCGTTCCATTTTTCTGTTTTTCTTGGGAATGGGTAGGTCTCTGCTCTACTCCTTCCCAGTTGTTGGTGCAACCTGACTTGCTGAAGCCAATATCACTCAATTACAATGATATAATCAGTTTCCAGTACCTACCCTTCATCTGTTTCTGCCTTATCATTGCCAAAGCAATACATAATTATTTTTTGGAATTATGTTCAAATGATGATAGTTTCTATGCGGTGATCCGACACTTGATTTTCCAAAGACGTAAGGTTGGGGTTAGCGTTGTGATATAACTTTGCTCCCTCGCATTACTGAGCACATTATACCGAGTTTGGATCATAATTCGATGGCTTGCGCTATTGCAACGGAAGTGGGTCAAAGGTAAGTGCCTGCGCTACCTTTGTCTCAAATCCTTTCTAAGCGTTGAATTTGTGGTTTAAAAAATTCATATTTAAATTGATCAAATTTATCGCAGGTTTTATTGGGTATAACTAAGTCCACTAGGTTAATCTTTATTTATGTTGAACTTTATTTTTATGTTGGACATCTAGCAAAGTAATGAAATGCAAGGAAGGATGCTTGTGTCCATAACTAGTAAAAAACAATGGAAAAAATTGCGTACCAAATAAAGTGTTGCGTCAGTGAAGAAGGGCTTATATTTAACAAGGAATGCAGAAAAAGCCAATATTGTGTCATAAAAATATCATAAATTTTGCTTGCAATAAGCGCTTTCTTAAATTTGAGTCAAAAATCCTTTCCTACTCAAAATATTTTTTTTATTAATCATATACCGATTACATCCAGAATGTTCGAATAGATCTAACGAAATAAACGACTCAAATATGCAAATGGAGTGCGCGAAAGTATTTTATAATTCTTTTTTCAGTCCTGAATTTTCTGGAAGCATTGTAGTTCCTGTAAAAATAATGCACAACAGTTATAGAACAACCAGCGTGAAACACGGTGAATAGGAAGGTTTTTAAAAAAAGGTTTCTGTTATTGCCTGCAATGGAGCCTTGTCATTTATTTATTTATTTATTTATTTCTGATATTTATACAGGGTAGCACATTTTCACCAATAGTGGTGGTCTTCCATGAGGCCCTGTTTGATAACAAAGATATCAAGTAACAATATAAATTCAATACAGCAACAAAACAAAACAAAATACAGAGGATATTTAAATATATGTACATATTATCTGGTATCCTCGTAATAAACGGAGATTTTCAAAAACGTATTCAATGATATTTTGCTGCATATTTCTAAAATTACTGATATTTATACATTCGGTAATTCGTTTTCATTGCTTTTTGAATCACGAATAAAGGGAATGAAAAGAGTCTTTATCACCTCTGGAGATTTTGAAAAGCTAAAACATCCTTCCATTGTTTCTTCATGTTTGTAAAAAAAAAGAAAAAAAGAAAAAAAAAAGATATATATATACATATATATATATATTGCGCGTCTTTTATTTGCTTTTTGTTTTGATCATGTTGACGCTTAATAAATTTGTCATTCCTTGACAAAGGGCTATGCCCGAAATATCGGATAATTGACATCTCTACGGTTTTTTGATTTATATTTGTCTTTTCTATTTGTATTTTACCAAAACCGACGCAGAACACTTTCTTATATATATATATATATATATATATATATATATATATATATATATATATATATATATATATAAAGAAAGCATTTGCATTACAAACGCTTTTAGCAGTTTTCTTTATATATATATATATATATATATATATGTTCCTACTCATCCTGTTTTATGGTGTGATCTTTGTACTGCAAAGTCATTTGGGTCGTCCCTTTTATATTATTTCTTTGTAATTCAGTTGCAGTCATAATGCAATCACCCATGACCTACATATGTCATTTTTGTTTCAAGTGATAAATCTTCCAGCAAGTTCACAGAATACATTTTAAGACACCCAGTCGATAAGTCACTGTTACAAGTTCATTTAAATTCACCTGACATTAGTGCTGCCTTTCTTTAAAAAATTCAGCTGCTGGTTGCATCAGGGAAATGGGAACATCTTTGTGCTTGCTGGCTGTACCACTGGGGCAGAAATGGTGAGATACTGTGTTTTGAAATGTGCAAGCCTTATACTTGGTTCACAATGAGGTGGAATGAAGTCAGTTTCCTATACGGGTTCAACCCCATGCATATCCTGTATAATTATATTGTTATGTTTTACTTCATTTCCCTTTTTTTTTGTCAGACTTTGAATACATTTAAAGCATTAGAAATATAAAGAAATGCATACCTTAAAAGGATAACCCATGAAAGCTAGCAATAAGCGGATTTCCAAAGGGTCTCAACAGGCAAAGCAAGGGCGGCCGCTGAGTGTGACTACCTTTATTTAATGGCAAATGAAAAAGGCATAGAGAAAAGATCGAAGGGAAGGGGAAAGGGAGGACTTATGAAAATGAAAAGGCCTTCTTCCACGCCCTCGTATTTTATTTCTCTAGACCCATCTCGCCCCCAGACATTAGTGCTCCGTCAATTTCTGAAACCACGACACTGCGCTTATGCATTCTACTCAAAATAAAATCTTGATTCAAGATCTAGTAAAGCAATTATTTTCTTCTTCTTTGCAAAGGATAAATGACTCATTTTTTTCTAAAGTCTACGCACAAAGAAAATTGTGCAAGAAAATCAGCCTTCGGTGCTGTCTTGCCTTGCTCTATAAAAATACAGGGTTTACTATTAATCTGAGAATTTCTTAGCAAACAATGTAAAGGCGTGGTAATAATATGATTGCAGGTCCCTCAGGGAGGACTGTATATATGAGGCTACCCTGATTAAACAAAACATATTATTTGTATTATAAATTTTACTATTTACCCTTGGGAGTGAAAGTGGGGATACAGAACTACAAATACATGCCTTTGCCGTCTTTTTCGTTTTTACTTACATTGTAGTTCAGCTTCGTTGTGCTGTAATTAGTCATGCGAACATTCAGCTCACTTAAGGCCAACAAGAATAAAGCTGAAATCGACAAGATCATATAAGTATAGTGCCCTGTGATCTGTTAAGGTTTTGGCACACATACAAGTTCGTATAATTCCGCATAGCCCCTACCCCTAAAATGCAACTAAAATGAAGAAACGGTTGTACGAGGACTACCATACCCCGTGTTTTGATAATTCCCTTTTCATCCAAATACATAGACCTTCAACTTTAGAAGTATCTTATGAAATATTAATCACAATTTCGATTTTATTAACATTCTTACTTATATCAAAGTAATTCAATTTGAATAGCCTTTTTTTTTTTTAAGGTTGAGGTTGGATTTACTCCCCACATGTCAATGGACATATTTCTTTTTTTCTCAGGGCGCTGCTTCGTGCTATGTACATCCTCCTCCCCATCCTGGGTAACCAGGGGAGGATTTCACTAACGCTTGCGATGCATCGTTAACCCTTCGCAAGGGCTTGAACCCATCGTAAGAGCCTGAACCCATCGCCCGTGGACGATGGGTTGCTTTTCGATTTCACAAAGCTCCTGCGAAGGGTTTACCCGTCGCAAACCCATCGCAACGCGGCGGATGCTCAGAGGGTGATCGCAGACTCATCGTAGGGCTGCGATGGGTTCAAAAAGTTAACTTCCTGTCCCAACGGAGCGTGTGGCGCGAAATCCTTTGCAAGTTAAATTCGCTTTATTTATTTGTTTTTATTGTGAGGGTCTGTTTTAAACTTATCTCAATCATTTGTGACTCGCATTCTGGTTAATATAGAACGTTCTCTCTCTCTCTCTCTTTAAAGCCATACTTATAAACAACTTCCTGCTTTTGATTATCTTTTAAATTTTAGATGAAATGCTTGTAATTATTTTTGAAACATCTTCTTTCTTTTTTTTTTTTTTTTTGGGGGGGGAGGGGTAATTATTCATTATTTCTTTTTTTTTTAATGTACGGCCTATTATTCGTTAATTAATTATCATTGCATTCATCTTTTTTATTTCTGTGGTGGGGGAACAAATAAATTTAAACCATTTTGGGGAGGTGCCCCCCCCCCGCCCTCAATAAACAGACATATGTGGTAACTTGTTAAAAAATGTTTGCACACTGTGGAACTGTTTCTTCTGTCCCTCTCTCCATTTCACCGATTTTGTATTCTAATTAACTCATGAATAAATTACTTACTTTCTCCATTTCGCTTACCCGATGATTCCTTTCTTTTTTCTTCTTTCTCTCTTCTCATTACCTCGACCTTTCTTCTTCTCTCTCTCTCTCTCTTACTTTCTAGATATATAAGTCTACAACCCCTGTTCTTGAATCATCTATTTCTTTCACTCTTACTACTTCTCTCTCTCTCTCTCTCTCTATCTTATTGCTTTGAAATATGATATATATGTATTATGCAGAAATCCCTTAATTTCTCAGCACATTAATGTTACTCTAAGAATTTCAACTTGTTTTACACATACTACAAATCTCATGAGTATAAATATATATGAAATACAAATCCAACTGGCACTGTCTTGTCAATCGAAGTCTACAGCTCCACATGGATTTTTATTAGTTAACGATAAAAAAATTAACACAAAAAGTGACTGAAGAAAAAAAAATCAAACTATTTCCTGAGTTTACATAATAGTAGCTTGGCGGAAATTGCAATGAAAGTGTTGTTAATCCGAACTCAATCTCATCCAATTTAAAGTAACAAGAATTTGCAATGAATTTAGACTAAAGTGTACGGGCACATTTTCGCGAGGGGGGGGGGGGGTGATGATTCTTGCCAGTATATCAACTATTTTCTAAATTTTGTGATCAAGCGGAGTGAAAATTCTGCCCGAATATCGGCACTTTCAAAATCCTCAGGGAAGCTGCAGCCAACACCCCCCCCCACCCCCGCCTCGTACGCCTTTGAATTCGGATTGAATCAATATAATTTTTAGTGAATTTATAGGCAAATTTCAATTTGTTTTATTTAACTTCAAAACAGTGCATGTAGGATATTTAGATGAAGGTACGATTCCAAAAGGGAACTTTTATACATTTTGAGAATTCTACAACTTAAAAGGTTGTCAGCAGAATACGGTTGATGTATAAAGATGTAGCATTACTCGTGTCATATAACACTTTACTATTGGCTAAGAGGGTGTCAAATATACCAGATAAGCGGGTTAATCATGCACAAATTAGCATTCAACATCATCATTATACAAATAATGACAGTAGTTATATTCAACAAAAAAACTCCGTAATTACTATTTATCACAGCCAAATGCTGAGGAAACAATGATCTCGTAGAACAGCATTACCAAGAGCAGGCCTGTTTGAATGCAATTTAATGAATAAGTAAACATTATTTATGGCAATAAATAAAACTACACGAACAATAGAATGTCACCTTTATCAAATGTACAACAAGCAAAAGAAACAGGAAAGAGAAGTAGCAGAAATTCCAGATGGCATTCAGTAAGTTCCTCATGTTCTTTTGGTATAAAAAAAAAAATCCAGTTTGGTATTTCAATATTAATATTTACAATACAAACAGTGATTGTAATCAGAGGTATCACCAGCAGCAATATAATAGTTGGGGGAGTGGTGGGCTAAGGGGCAAGGAATATATGAGGGGGGGGGGGGGGGAGAGACACACCGTGGCAAAGCAAGAATTATTATTTCACTAATAAAATTTGACTCCTGTCCCATCTGCTCATGCCTGGTGCAAGCACTGTATGCCATTATTCATATCTTTCCAAATTAGTCCTAATTGTACATGTACCCAACTCACTGAACATCGACATGTTGGATGTGTAATCGCCCCTGAAATTAAACTGTTAGCTCCTCTTCTTGTATATTTTCTATCATATGATTGCCTCAATGACTGTTTTAGTACTGTTCTGTACAAAAGACAATCATTTTTTTTTTTAACACAATATAATCATAATTATAAGTTTTACCACTAGCCCGCATCCAAACCAGTTCACAAATAACAATAGGATCAGAGGCGTCTGTTGATTTCTTGAAAATCCATGGATCCCTTGTAATGTGATTAAAAAATTAAAAATTAAAAAAAACCCTCAATTTTCTCATATTTTTAGTGTTATCATCATCTTGTCAATTGGTAGGTGATGCATCTCATGCGTTTCTTTCTTCGCTGCTTTCTTCATCTTCTTTCCTTCTGTTCCTCCTTCCTTCTTGGAATTCATGCAACTATGATCTAGTAAAAAGTGAAGAAAAAGACGTATGATTATGATTTACCTTAATTTCCAGTCAAAATGAAAAGTTCACATTGAAATTGGTCCATCAATTTATCTTTATTTTCAAAGTAGGAAAGGATGTAAGCCCACTTTTAGGATTTTCAAAAATGTAAAAAACTTAACAGACAGATTATTAGATTGAAACATGAACAACTCTAACAGTCAATGCAGAGGTATACATTTCAGGGGCATATTTAGCTTGTCTTATGTTTCTAGAACACTGAATAAACAAAACAAAACACAATAGTAATAGTTGTAACAAAAATGAAGATTTGAAAAGTCGATGTTCCATATGTGAATAAATCTTACCTTCCAATAGGTATCCTCTCTGCCCTCTCGTTTCGATGTCTGCGGTTTCTCCTCATGCACATATTTTGTTGAACGTATTCTCCACCTTTTGCAAAAGTCAAGTGATAGAAAGAACCAAAAAATTAGCAGGCAGGGTGATTTTGGGTGGGATTTTGTTGTTGATGATCATCTTCACCTGTTTGACAAAGCATATTATACAGTCTAGAAAAGCTTGTGGGGCAGGGGGGGGGGGGGTGATATTCAAATATGATATTGATATCAAGCAACAACAACAAAAAGCTTTGATATAATTCTTGGTGTCAATTTACTGTATCAATTGTGTCACACTTAGATGTTCTTAGTTTCAGACTATCTGAAACTTAGGAGTCCATGCAGACATGCCATGTGCAAATGACAATGTAAATTAAAATACAAACATAGGCCTACCTGTTTTATTCCAGCTGTATCAGAATTTCTTCACAATATCGTTCAAGTCCTCCACTCTCTTCAGCATTTTCTCCTAACTCCTGTCACTTCTTCCTCTGAGGCAACATCTTCATCTTCTTCCATCCTCACAAGTAAAAGTGAGACCTTTGCAAGGTGACACAGAGCTCTCATGCTAGTCTGACTTCTGAAAGTAAAAAAAAAAAAAAAAAAAATATGGAGTAGATCTATTAGCTAGTAAATCAATGTGGTGTGAATTCTTTTTTTTTTAAATTTATTATTATTATTTTTTTTTTTTTGGGGGGGGGGGGGGTTAAGGAGATTTTTCTTTCATCGGTCTGAAAAATCAGTTAGACTTAAACAGAATGAACGAACACAATTTGCCCAGTTGGGAGCCAGACTAAATCAAAGTAAGAAAGGATATAAAGTCTAGGAAAGTACGAGCATACACCAGACAGTAGCCTGTACTTATACTCTATTAGTATTATAGTGAAGAAGAAGAATCTAGACCCTGTTGGACCTAAATTTAGATCCAACAATGTTATGCTAGTTAACACTGCTGGTTCTATATTTGTCCATGATCCCAAAATCTAGATGCAACAGTTCTAACGTTAGATTCTAATCTACATCTAGAATAGATCTAACGATAGACCCAACTTAGATTGACTAGGCTTAGGTCTAGATCTACTAGTCTAAAAAAGACCCTATTTCCAGGTTGTTGTTGGGGGGGGGGGGGGGTTAGACTCTAGTCTAGATAGATCTAGATCTAGGGCCTAAAAGAATTTCTTTTTTACTTGTATTATTTCATAAGAGGAGAACACTGTGGTTGAGCTCGTATATTGTTCTCGACATTAGTCTATTACTCTATAAATAACTTTTGTTACTTAACTTTGAAGTTTGATCTAACGTTAATAAATACAGTCTTTCTTAGTTACTCCAGAGTCCCATGTTACTAGATTTGTTTTAGAGTTAGACCAAGTTAAATCTATTTTATGATTAGACTCTCTATGTATTTTATATTTTTACAAGTGTTAAAGATTTAAAGTTAAACCATTGATATTCTATAAATAAACTAATTCAATTCAATTCTTCTCCACTTCGATTCCACACAAACACGTACACTGTAACACTAACAGTGCGACATCTAACGTAGATAGTTCTCTACCGCACAGTTTGCATCGCTAGCACCGCGACACCGCGATGACTAATGACAATAACACTGTAAACTCCTGCGTAGATATTAAATACTTATCAAAATCCTCAACAGAATATGTAATTGTAGATTATCTTACCTTACTGATATTATGACAGTCGTTAACATCCATTTTGGTGAAGTTAAGAACAAAAATCACTTGAAAATCACAAATGATCGCACACAAATCCCGCGGGCTAAAATGATGGCTAAAATTGACCCCATCCTCGTTCAAGAAGTATTTTTCGAATAAAAATGCATCGCTGCTGCGACGGGTTTTGTGAAATCCTCTGAAACAACTCCACGCAGCTGCGATGAGAAGGGTACGAACGATGGGTCTTGCGATTAATCGCTCGTGAATGTTAGTGAAATCCTCCCCTGGATTGCTGGAACCGTAACTACTGACTAGTATCACGCGATCGAATGCTGTCATCGCCTTTCAGTATATCTGCATTGTCTGCTTTAGTCTTCATTACAAAACTGTACTAAAAAAAAAAAAAAAAAAAAAAAAAAAAAAATCAATGGCGTGCCAAACCAGGGGAGTTAAAAAAGTGAAAACTGTCTCTTTTATTCTTAGAGAGAGCACTTGATATTCACTTCTAAACAAGACATCACTGAGGTGAATAGTGTGGAATTCCCTTTTTTTTTTTTAGAGAGAGTACAATTTTGGGTTTTATCTAGATCAAAATTGCTCCAGGCGTCAACAGACTTTTTGGTTTGTCTGTTTGTTGTTCTTATTATATACATATATATATATATATATATATATATATATATATATATATTTTAATTATTATTATAATTTTTTTTTTTTTTTTTTTTTTTTTGGGGGGGGGGGGGGGTCTGCTGGCAAATTAGCAAAACTTTTTCGGCAAATATGAAAATTATATTCCAGGATGTTAAACGACAGACACTGTGATTCAAAATTGCCCGTTTGGACAACATGCATGTGTGTGTGAGATGCAAGGAATATTACACATTATAAAGACATATAATTTTATGTTTGAATAATTCTGTTATTGATATACATATTCTTTATTATGTCTATATTGTGACGAAACCGGGGAGTGGTCTTAGCTGTCCAGCAACCAATCTTGTCAGGATGCCTGCTGCTGGTAGGCTATCAAGTCGGGCTTCTAAATTTCTAGTTGTAGATCCGTTTGGCAGAGGTATACTGCCCCAGTTGACTTTGGCACCACTCTTCTGGTCCTGTTCTGCTACTCCAGATGATAACTACCAAATGCTTTCAGGTCTGTAGTACACCACCAGACGACGACCAGCCTGGTTGTAGATACACCGTCAGACGACCACTTGTCTGCTTGTGAACTAACATCAGGCGCAGCTACCAGTCTGCATGCATACGACCAAACCACTACCAGGTCTGCAGTAGACGACCAGACTACTACCAGGTCTGCAGTAGACGACCAGACTACCAGATCCGACCAGACCACCGTCCAAGTTCAGGACCAACCAAAGAGGCAACCCTGGTATATCGTCTTTTGCTGGAGTGCAAAGGACCAAAAACACTCAATTCTACCCACGGTCGTAGCCTGAGACTAGAAATCTATCCCAGGTTTAACAATGGGCAGATGTGCAAACAATCATTTTAATCATTTAGTTTGCACACATTTCATTGGTTTACAAACCAAATTTTGCCTGAATCATGTACAAGTGCAATGAGCTCCGTGAACTACAGTATTTCTTCAGACACCAGCCTGATTACCCCGTCCGCGACAAGTTCAGTACTACTTATGCATTTATTATGTATACAAATGTTTTAGTGAACGATTTATACAAGAATGCACAAACAATAATTAATTACTCAGGTTAGCATTGTCTAAACCAGATGAGTCATACATCTACTTAAAGCATTTTCTTTGCTTAATAATAATTTAATACCAAGGAGTAAAACTCCTTGGTAAACAATTATTACATCAAAACTGTCTAAAAACATGCATAATGGTCACCTATCTGAAACGTCTTACTACCACGTGACTAGCACTATTCGACTGACATCTACAACGATGCTTTCTGCAAAATGAACTAAGACAAGTGATTTTCTTGATTCTCGGCATAATTATACACGAAATTAATCCATTTTCGTGACATTGTATTAAGATCAAAGTAATTTATTTGAAATCGTTGAATCCGTACATAAATATAAGCTGTGGATAATTCTGCATTGATTTTGGATTAACAAATCCAATCATCAGATGAAATTACAAACTAATCTTATGATGACATGATTTGCTTTTTAAATTGAGAAACATAAATATGGTAATGCCTACCGTTATTCAATTTATTCATTATCAAAAGACTAAGTGGTGAGAGTCTGTCTTCCTTTCCTGTACTTTCGACGCAGTCGTAATTCTAAAAAAGCAATTCCATCCTCATTTCGAATTTACGGATTCGCACATCTTTCGATACAAAATGTAAATTACGTTGAATGTGGTATATTTCGCTTCAAGAACATGAAGAAAGGGCAAAGGAAGAAAAACGGCAAGGTGCTTTGTACATGATGTTGGATTGCCGTGTGTCAATGAAGTAATGCTAAAATAAGGTATACCCTTTGAGATGTAAATTTTAGGCTTGTTTTTTGAGTACATGATTGCCAATACAACCAATCACTTTCAGAATGAGAGGACATTCAAGGTCATGTATATAAAGTAAATCACTCTAGAATACAAGAAAAGAAATAATTCCAAAGGCTTTGAATAGTACTCAATTTCTGTGTGTATCAAGACAAGGCGAACCTGGTTAGTGGTATATACATAAGTAAAATCATTGAAAATCTTTTTGTATATAATACAATAAAACTTTTCCGAAATCATAATAAAAATGAGGAGAGGATAATAAGATTTTTTTTTTTTTGCCGAAAACAGATTAACTCTTTCTATACCATCAACTTTTATGAGGCTTAAATTGTTTTAATTGTTAGTTTTGAATGTTGTAAAATTATAAGAATACAATATATGTGGATAAAACACGAGTCTATGTTGCAGGTTACTGATACTTTACGAAAACTGTATGAAATGTTTGTTAAATCATTGATAGCAATTACTCTGGAAATTTTAAGTAATCCAGCTTCTTGTCAGAACTCAAAGAGACTTGAGACTTAAAGAGCGTCGTAGAACGACATATATAATATATAAGGAATTTTATAGCTTAGCTTGTCCATTTTTTTTTTATAACTAAATGCTTTATATATGGATTAATGAATGATATAACCGCACAGTAGAGAGTGTTTTTGGACTTATTTGATTTTAGATGGCACTTATGGTGGGGCAGGGTGCACCCCTAACCCGAATCTCAACGTGGTACGTGGACCATCGGTCGGCGAGGTCGACAGTGAGGTCCTTGTCGTGGTGACTACAGCTTATGTGAATTCGCCGAAGAAGTAGGAACTCTTGGAGAGGAGATAGAAAGAACTTCACGTGGTGATGTATACGTTTGAGAGAATGGAAACTTTTGAAACATTATTTTGATGAAACAACTCTGAATAATTTGCGTCGCTAATGGGTGTCATGTTTCATAGACCGAGCGCATCATTGCTTATCAGCGAAGTTTTGGTTATTGAAGTATAGTTTATGTTCCTGCGGTTCAAGAACAAAATTTTAATTTTTGGGAAGTATTTATTTTATGTTGAGGTTTGAATAAGCGAGATAGGCAGAGTAAAATTGTTGTTTGGTAGAGGCAGGGATCAGGTCTGTAAAGGATCTTTTTGAGACTCGAGTAATAGTTATCCTCAGTGGCAGTCATGACAGTTATGATCTGATGATAGTATATACTATAAGATTGCTGGAAAGTGAGGTTATTAAAAGATCACGTCAGCACAGGATCTTTTGACAAAAAATAAGTTGTGAAATTTATCTTTATTTAATTGTACCCCTGTAACAGATGTACAATCCATTAACTTTACCTACTGTGATGAGGGGAAAGGGCAATCTGACAAAAATAGCGAGTTTAATGTTTGATGGGAAGAGACTGAGCGGGTAGGTAAGAAAGGGCGCGAGATTGGAGAATGAAAATTACAGTGATGGTGGTAATACAATTCACGGAAGCATATAAGCATATAACAGAGTAACGATGGCCAGCAGGTAGAGAGCAAGCACGGAATGATGTTAACGCCTTGCGTTTGGATATCATCGTGAGTGGCGGGTGCATTAGAGGCGGGGCCAAAATGGTAAGAGGAGGCGCGGACTACCGTTGTCATACCATTAGATACATGTAATTATTACCTTATCTGCTTATAGAGCTTCAAATCGTTTTGATTGGCTATTTTCTGGACGTCACGTGGAGGAGGCAGACTGCTCGTACGGCGCACTACTCTTGTCTCTGAATTCGTGAGGTCCATATCAAGTTTGACATTAAACCATTCGGAGCTATATTTTTTTCCCGGTTTGCTTTAAAATCGCTATTTAATTTTATCTCGCGGATCACTAATGTTCATCATCTCTTCCCCGACCAGGCAGTGAAAGCTAGATATTCAGCTCCTCGCAATAAAGAGCCTCAACGTGGATCGCTGGATAACCGAGAGCATTTAGAAATGATAATTCGCTCACAATAAAACCTTTTGATTATCAAGTGGACTTTACTTGACATTGTGGTATTTCTTAACTTGATTTTTGGTATACATCATCATAAGTGGAACTGTGCAGGGTACTTATGGTTATGGAGACTCAACGTGGACAATGTGTCCGTTTTGCTTTTATAATTCTAGCATTATTTTTAAGTGTGGTAAGTACACAGATTATTATTTTTTTTTGTTCAGACGTGAATATGTTTTTCTACAGAGAATAAATATTGGTCATTAAAAACACACACACCTACACGTGCACCAGTCATTACAAACAATAAACTAATGAAATTTATGAAGATGTCGAAAAGGTTGGAAAGTTGAAGGCTAAGGTGAACAATAATTTGTAAGTTTTCCCATTGTTGCTATGTCATTTTTGAAGAATTCATAGAAGAAATATCCCATAAAAAGGGATTGCTCTTCAAATCCCCTCATATTCTATGTTATGACGAGAAATAGCTGAAAATTTTTGACCTAGCACTTTCATGCCACAGGTATGTTTAGTCTTATACATAACCATTTCTGTGTGCAGTGCAACTGACTTCCAGCAAGATTGAGTCAATGTCTTATCATTTTGATGATTAAAAAACCTCACAGTTTAAAAAATGTTTATGTTATACAGAATCGCCCTTCCCAAATTACTTCCAACCACTTTCTCTCACAATGTAATCGCGTGACCAGAACTCGACTTTATCTTTAAATAGCAAACGGAAAGCATGGGATAAAGTCACAAGCATGCCTTGCGCATGGATAGTATAATATAATAGTTATGTCTGATTGAATGGATGTACAATCAATTAACCATACCTACTGTGGTGAGGGGAAAGCGAAATCTGACAAAGACAGAGAGTTTAATGTTTGATGGGAAGAGAGCGGGGGTGTGGGTAGGAAAGATAGGAACGCGATATTGGAGAATGATAATTACAGTGACGTTGGTAGGACATCAAAAATACAATTCATGAAAGCATCGCTACTCCACCGATATTGGAAAATGATAATTACAGTGAGGGTGGTAGGACATCAAAAATACAATTCATGAAAGCATAGAGTAACGATGGCCTGTGGGTAGAGAGAAAGCATGGAATGAGCTTTAAAGATGCCTTGCGCGTGGAAATTATCGTGAGCGGCGGGTGCATGAGAGACGGGGCAAAAATGGTAAGAGGAGGCGCAGACTACCATTGTCATACCATTAGATAATGTAATAATAACCTCATAGAGCTTCAGGGTGCCGTTGCATAAATCTTGCTATTATAGTAACTTTGCTATTATAGTAACTTTTCATGGAATACTGGATTTTGATTGGCTCTTGAGCAACGTTACCATGGTAGTTACCATTGATGGCAAAGTTACTATAATAGTAGGTCTTTATGCAACGGCACCCATATCGTTTTGATTGGCTAATTTCTGTACGTCACGAGGAGGAGGCAGCCTTCTTGTACGGCGCACTTCACTCGTCTCTTACCTCGGGAGGTCCAGTAATCAAGTTCGACATCAAACCCTTCGCAGTCTGGTTCAGGATCGCTCGTCAGTTTTATCTCACGGATCATTGATGCTCTTTATCGCTTGCCAGACTGGGTAGTGAGAGCTAGATATTCAGCTCCTCGGGGTAAAGCGCATTGACATAGATCGGTGGATAACCTAGAGCATTGGAAAATAATGATTTCTCGTGATAATCAAGTGCCATTTACTTGACTTTGTGTTATTCTCTAAAATACTTTTTTTTTGGTTTGGTTTTGCAGTACTGAGGTAGTTTTGTGACCATGTAATTGAGGTATTTACACATTCCATCAATTTCCACATTATTTGTGCAATACACGTTCCTTGTCTGATTATATTTGACATTGACAGTCAGGAGCCATTAAATTGTGCCTTACGGCCCTGTTTCACAAGAAAACTTGAAAAAAGGAGGAATGTTTTGACGTGTGCACGCTTCTGCAATGGTTCAGTTTAATGGTGAATAATGAATTTGCTTTTACTTTTGGATTCTTAAGTTAAAGATCATCATTAAAAAGTCTTCTTGGTATACTTCGTCATAAGTGGAATTGTACTCTATATGATTGGCTTTTCAAGCACTGATATGGAGGATCAACGTGGGCAGAGTATGCGTTTTGGTTTAATGATTCTCGGATTATTTCTACGTGTGGTAAGTTACCAAAGATTGAGTTTTTGTTCAGATTGTCAAGAGATTAATTATCGACAAGCATGGCAAACACACACATAAATACACATACACTTGCAAATCAATCATTACAAACAATAAATTGATAAAAACTTATGATGGTAAGCATTTTACCTGATATAGTGCATGTCTTATTTCTGGGGCATGCATCAGCTAACTTCTTTATATAACATGCACCTCGATATATGCGTTTAGGTTAATATGATACATCATCGGAAGGGGTACACGAGTGGAAAACTTACTGTTAATTTCATGAATTTTGTCAATTTCATTTTAGAAATGGAAACTTGACAGAACAAAAACTTTCGAAATCCGCTGATAATTTACAACCATATTTTTCAAAATATCTTACAGGAAAATTACGAAAAAAATATGCATATTCACCGTAAGTTTATTTAAAGGCTGTAAATATACGGTACGTTCTTACGAATAAACGCATGTACTGATATGTTTAGGTAAAAAACTTATTTAATTATCGACAAGATTCTTTTTACAGTGTACAATTCAAGAGATACGTGAGTCAACACACTCACTTGAGGGTCAAAAGAGTCAAAGATGGTCAAGGATTTGAAATAGAAAACTTCTAACGGTCGATCAGTTGGCTTTGACTAAATAGTCGGGTCTCAGCGAGGCCCGGCGTGGCGCACTGTGTCAAAATTACCCACCCCCTCCCCTGCCCCCCCCAAAAAAAGGATGGTGTTTTCAAGGGGATAAATTGAAAAAATGTCCATTTCCCGATTTCAGGCTAAAAACCAGCAATAAGGGGAGAAAGAAAACATATAGAAATATACAGAGAGAAATGAAAGAAGGATGACTAGTAACATAATAACAAATGGAAGAGAAGATGATTGAAAGATAATGCAGAGAAAAACACAACGAACGATACAGATAGGATAAAAGGGTAAGAAAGATGGAAGAGACGATTTTGAAAGGAGACAAAGAATGACATCGAAAAAGGAAAGATGGAAAGAATAAATTGATGTCATGAACGGACGTATTTGATTCTTAGCTTAGCTTTTCTTCGTAGAAACCGAATCCACGTCGCCACACGCTAACAAAAAGAATCCCACATTCTTAAACTATTGTCTTCAGATTAGTAGTGTATTTGAACATGGATTAAACTTAATACCGATTAATCCCAATAACGTACCTCTCTTTTCTCCATTTATTATTTTTATTATTTAAACCAATTAATCTTTCTAGCCTGAAGAATGTTGATTCTTATTATAAACGCCGATTATAGTCTTTTATTTTGTACGATCTGGTTTTCTTTATAAGCTTTCCAAGCTTGGATTAACGGCATGGTCCTGCCAAATTAACTAATGTATTATACAAGATGAGAAAACCACATATGTAATGTATTCAACGCAGCTGTTTTTGCTACACAGACTATTGGGTCATTATTTGGGTCAGTACTGAGCAATTTGGAAAAAGTGTAGGTGTAAATATAAATGTATATATATATATATATATATATATATATATATATATACAAATTTTTCTCGCTTTTTCCTCCCTTTTTCGGATTTTTTTGTTGGTGTTGTTTTTGGTTTGTAATAGGTAATGATACAATTCCCCTGTGTTCTTTGTAATAAGAAAGCACTTCTTTGTACTACTTGTAAAAAATGGGTACATATGTCATGCTCGGGTATTGGAGTAAAGGTGTATTAGACCCTATGCATACATGCGACAACCAGGCCCCGCACGAAGGCGTTAAAGGGGAAGGAAACCCAGGCATCAATAATATATATACTCTCAGTAAATGGAGATGACAAAGAAGAGTAAACACTGAAAGTTTGAGCAAAATTGGACAATCTGTTCAAGAGTTATGAATTTTGAAAGTTTCAATAGATCTCTGTTATGGAGATCCTTAAGTTGGCAACTTTGCCAGCATCTGTGATGTCATCGTGGACAATTCTGCATTCATGTTTTGTACAGTGTACACAAAATTTCACATTTTCTTCATTTTTTGTGAAAAACAGAAATTCTTTTGATATGTTGTTTGAGTATGACATGGTTGCATCAATTCTGAAAGCATTTCGGGAAGAATCATGTTGATTCCTGATTCGTAATTTCATATTAATCATTTTTTAAAATTCATACACAAAATGAATGGAGAGTTGTCCACTATGACATCAAAGATCCTGGCAAATTTGCCAACTCAAGGATCCCCGTAATAGGGATTTACTGAAGTTTTCAAAATTCATAAATCATAACTCTTGAAGAGATTGCCTAAATTTGCTCAAACTTTCACTCTTTACTCTTCTTGGTTATCTCCATTCACTGAGATTACACTGATGCCTGGGTTCCATTCCCCTTTACTGACATTCCAAGAAAAGGATTTCATTATATAAAAAGACAACCGGAACATCAACATGAAATGGAGTCATTTTATTTGAAGGAATCCATACATGTGTTTGACTGGTGTTCCAAGGGAATATTTTTTACTTTTCAAGTGTTATCAAAATGTATCATTGATATGTTTGAACAGATCTACGAAATATGTAAACACCTGACAACCGCATAGTCCATTATTATTAACCCCTACTTTGCTGAGAGCAGCAAGTCCTTCCCAAATATTTGAGTGATGAATATTTTGCATCTAAGGCTTAGATTGGCTATAAAATTCTTCATTTCATATTTTTGTTCCATGACAAGATTTTCATGCCCTTTTTGGGTATAAGAAAAAAAATAAATGGTTAAAAGTTGATATTTACCTTTTGTAAGTTTTTGGAGGATTGCTCAAAATTGTGTGGCATGGAAGGGGTTCAACCATGCAATTCTGTTATGGTCATTATCTACATGTATGTTAATGCTATTTCTTTGAAGTAGCATGACTTTTGCTAAAAGTGATATAATGGCATTTTTTTATGCAGGGCTGAAAAGAGCCAAACATGCGTTTTTCAAAATTTTTCACTTTGCTATAATGCTATGCTTGGTGATCGGGAATAAGTTTCTGTCTTTAAACTTGGTAGTTTTGGTCAAATGAGATGTCTCAATTTTTCCTTTCACCGTATGATGAAGAAAATTATGATAAAAACAAAACAGTGATCTGAGCCCTCTTTCATGAAAAGTTACAACTGATGTTAAATTTCTTCGCCGTATGGATTGCCATAGACTTACAATCAAAACTGATCGTTCCAGCAATTGTAACTCTTTATAAAATAGGGCCCTGTTTAGTCTAGAAACAAAATTTTGAAATCTTAAAGCACTCTTTCAATTCAGTTTAAGAATTTGGACAAATTAACCAGATTTCTAGCCCACAATCTGCCAGAAACTAGCAGAAACTTACCCAAATTTCGTACTTGCCCCAATTTTATTGATGGGAGGGCACTGTGTCCCCCACACAACCCAGTCTAAGATACTACTGATTTTAACTGCTTATGAATATATCAATATTGTGAATATTTTTCATGTTGCATACCATACAGGTGAAAATGATTGATGTTATTGTTACGCACTGAAATTCATTTCAAGCAATTGTGCGGAAATTATTTATTATACAAGTATATCCAGTAGTATAGAAAAATCGATCAGTAGCACAGGCTGACTGGATCAGTTGAATTGAAAGGAAAAATAATAATTTATATGCAAATACACGATGTACTTGCTGGTTATAGGTAGCATGATCACAAAGGGTCAAGTGAGTGTCCTTTCTATGTGAAGGAGGAATCCATGCCAGTTTAACTTGATTTGCATGCAAGAGTAGATAATTGCAAATGTTTGTCATTTTTAGGTACACGATAAGTGAAAAAAAGTAGGACTATGAAATCAATTCAGTCATTTCAAGAACTATTGTAAAAATTAGTAAAGAAAAGAAATCTTTCATAGTTCTTTATTTTTTTGTAGATTTTTTCTATTTAAAGAAACGAATGTTGCACTCATAAATACTTATTCATTTTATTCAAATGTAAAATCAATGTAAAACTGCTCAGAATTCCTCCTAACATCGTGAATGTGCATGTATATATATTTTAAAATCTTGAGATTGGTTCTTATTAATTTCGTTAATAGTTGGATGTATTTATCTCAATTAAGAACAGGTTACCTGCACTTAGATTGGTGCTTCATATATGTATATATATATATATATGTGATTCAGTTTTGCTAAAAGTTACTTTGAAACTGAAATGCAATGCATATTTAACCCTAATACTCCTGGAGGGGGGGGGGGGGGAGCCATTATGCCCCCCCCGACGTTTCGCGCAACGCAAGAAACAATCGACACGATGTTTCGTCGCTATCCGCGGCCGAGATTTTAGGGGGCCATATTGCCCCCCCCCCCCACCCCAGTAATAATATGACCTAAAATTCCCCCGGGAGTATTAGGGTTAATAAAGAAGTTAACTGAAGATTTACAAAAATTGTTTTAACTTCAATTTTACAATATTTCATGAAAATGTATTATTGATGCATTGGGAAGAATGTATGGAACCAATTTAGGAATGGAAATAAATACATCATAATACACACAATTCTTTATATTGTATGTTTGTGTATGTGTCAAAGAGTGGTGTCCTATCTAACACAATTGGTTGCGTAAAATGCCGGAAATTCAACAGCTAATGTTTAAGTATTAAACACCTATTGTGAAAAATGCCTACACAACTTATGTTTACACAATTCCTGTGTAGAAAATGTACACAACCGCTACTTAAAATGTTACACAACCCGGGTTGTGTAGGTTCTTACACAACTGTTGCTGGGTTCATATGTGTTACAGCGGATGTGTAAGAATTTACACAAGTTGTGTAAGATTTTACGCAGCCAGATTAACAGTGTATATAGAAAGAGAAATGATGGAATAATGAATATAAAAACTAACATCAGGAAAGATGGAAGAGAAGATGATAAAACGAAACACAGAATAACATAACGATTGGAAAGAAGGAAAGCAAAGAAATAATAGAAGAATAAAAACAGAATAATATAACGAAAGATAGAGATATGATAGAAGAATGAATATTAATAGCAAAATAAGGAAATACGGAAGAGAAGATGATAAAATGAATCAAGGAATAACATAACGAGAGGAAGGATGGAAAGATAATTAATATCAGAATAAAAACACGGAATAACAGTACGAGAGGAAGGATGTAAAGATAAATGACAGCAGAGTAAAAACAAGGAATAACATAACGAAAGATAGACAATGATAGAGAGAAAAATGATAGGAGGATAAAGACAATAAATTCATGCTCCCATCAGGTCACCCTTTTTTTTTTTTTTTGCTGCTCAAAATATACCATATATAAAATTCCTAGACAAGGTTCGAAAATTTCGACCCAGGGCGCCACGCCGCGCCGCTCCGAGACCCGACTGTTTTAGCAAAAGCCGATCAGTTCGGTATTTATGTATTTCCTGGACATTTGATTCCAGTTAGAAAAAAAATTGAGCTTTAAACTTAAAACGTAGCTGAATGTAAGGAATTAATGCCATATTCATGTCTACTTTGCCTCTTGGCCGTTCGTTTTTTAAAAGTGTTTATATAATTTTTGCTCCAATTCCAGGGCTTAAGATAGATTTTCATTCCGTTTGGTCAATGTACCTTCTCGCGAAGGCATTAAACATGCAATCAGGATTTGGTTAAATTTTGTGCCGACAATACAGACTAACATGGAAGGAAAAATTTATTTTGTAGAGGAAAAAGTTTGTTTCCAATGCTGGATCCCTGTCGTATGCGTATGGGCAAAATTTCGCCAGGGACTGACGTGCCTGCCTAAATATCGACTTTTCTGTGTGTTTTTTTTTAAAACCAAGTCTAAACTCTAAGCGAGCAAAAAAGAATGACATCTTGTCAGTGTGAAAATGTAATTCTTCACAAAAATATACGAAGACTATCCTAATATTATATATATAAAAAAAAAAAAAGAATTTCCGGAGTGGATAGCTCCAGCCCCTCCTGTACACCTATGCTAGCTTTGTTTTCTCGCATATCTTATTTGTGTATTAATGGCTGCAAAAGGTGAAGTATTCAGATGATTCATTAGTTTAAGCGATATAAACAAGTTCTTTTCTTAAAGAATTAGCTAAAGAGTTTCAATTTGATAAATGTGTTTTCATTTAGGGAAAAAACAAAAAACAACGTTGACCTATCTACTTGGTGTCAATTAGCTTCACATAGACTATCACTAAGTATATATTTTCATCTTTTCTTCTGGATATGTTTGTTGATTAAATATTCACTGTGGTCTCATATTCAACCGCATGCACTCTGATTCTTCCAATGATATGTAGTGATACTGTGTGCACGTAGTGTTGTAAATTTTAAAAGGACTTTTTACTATGTCGTGCAATACGCCTACTATGTCGATGTCATGTTGTGGTTTTTTTTTTGTATACTTTTCCACTGATTAATTATCTATGATATTTATTTCCTTTTTTTTTAATAGAAAATGAATAATTAATTTTTCAAAGGTAATGACCACAAGGTGACAATAACAATGACAATGTCAATGTGTTTTTTTTAATTTTCTCATGTCACCCGTGAAAGGGTATTGAAGAAAATCAGATCAAACGATCAAATAAAACATCAGAATTACGTACAGCAATTTGATTAATAAAGATATTTACAATGTTCACAATATTTACATTCGTGTAATTTGATTCAGGCAACAATTTAAGCGAAATGAATGTGTAGGCCTAAATAATAATGTATATTTAAAAAGTGCATAAACAAAAGGGATCGATTGAAAAACAACATAACAAAATAACAAAATTATGACAAATGTAGTTACATTATATACAAAACTCTACATTATTTATTAAAAAATGCAAAGTAAATATAAAGCATCTGACGCGATAAATTAAGTTGAACACGCACACAATAAAAATATATTTTGAACAACTGTTCAAAAATTTTAAACAACGCTGTTTAAGCCGGTCACTCTAACAACTATTGTTTAAACAGTTCCACAACCAAGGTTGTTTAAACTTTAAACAGCCTCTTATTTAAAAATTTAAACATTTTTTTTAAACAACAGCTTTTAAACAACTAGGTTGTTTAAATTAAGTTGTTTAAACACACAGTCGCTTAAAACTTTTTTCACAACTATTGTTTAAAAAAATTGTTTGAAATAATTGTTTAAAATATCTAATTGTTTAAATTAAGTTGTTTCAAACTTTTTTCACAACTATTGTTTAAAAAAATACATTCAAAGTTGTTATTCAAAATAATTGTTTAAAATACTATACAGATGTGTTTAAACATACACGGTTGTGTACACAAGTAAGTTCCGAATGCCAGAGCTGACTGATAAGTTCAGAGGTAAGCATGTAGACTAAATATATTGTAATCTGATCGAGTTCATACTCAAGATATATTTGTGCTGCCGTGACATCTATATGATGTCTAGATCAAGACCACATTCACAAAATAAATTATGATGTAACTTTGCAGCGCAGCGCAGTTTAAGTTAGTTGCACATACAGTATACTGGACCCACGCGCGCGTTCACTGTGTGCAACTTAGACTGTGCTGCGCTGGAAGGGCGACTTACAAAGTTGCAGGTCTAGGCCTAGATCTAGATCATAATTTATTATGTGACTGTGGCTTATATCTAGACATCATATAGATGTCATGGCAGCACAAATATATCTTGAGTATGAACTCGATCAGATTACAATATATTTAGTCTAAATGCTTACCTCTGAATGTATCAATCAGCTCCGGCATTTGGAACTTCTGCAACATGTCAACCACAAAGTCATCCGCCATGTTGAAGCCGCCGTGTTTGGCGGAGAAGGAAACCTGTCTAGCGCGAATTTTCAATCTTTTTAAACAACGTTGTTTAAAAGATTGTTTTACAATTTCAATGATGCCTTAAACAGCGTTAATAGCCCCCTCGCACCTGACCGAATGTAGGCAGACGAAGGGTGACGAATGGGAAAAATGCACGAAATGCACGCGAATTCAGCGAATTCAAATAAAATTTCCGTCAAATCATGCGATCAGTAACTATTGTCAAATTTTATCAACGAACGGTAAGCGAAGGATAAATATGACATGCGAAGGATATCGATTTTTCGGTTCACCTCTTTGAGTAAATTGCAGGCGAAGGCGAGCGAAGGGTTGATATAACCCAATAAGACGAACGAACAGTGAGCAATGGTTTGATATGGCGTGCGATTAGAAACGAAGACGAGGGAATAGATCGGGCGTTCTTGTACGTTACGGCCAGAGAAGTCATCCACGCAACATGCCTACAGTGAAAGGAAGAGGCAAAGGCAGAGGGAAGGCACGAAAGACTGCATCAGAACTCGTCAAATTATTCGTCTGGTCATTCGCTCGCATTCGCAATCCATAGTTTGTCTTAGTATCTCTTAGCCTTGTCTTCGTGTATGTATCGCTATTAAAATTTAGTAAAAGTTAGTATTGGTTTCCCTTCGCATAGAAGATGGCAAGCGAAAATCCGTTTTGTCATAGTATCTTCGTTTCCATGCGCAACTCATATTTTGTCATCGTGTTGCTTCGTTAAGGGTTCTTTCGAGATCGGTCCACTTTGGCAAAAGCGCGATGAGGGACTATGCGCGACAATAACACACGAACGATAAACGAACGATTACCGCAGACTAAACAAGAGATGCGAATTCAAACAGATGACCAACGATTTTTCAATTCGTCGGGAAATTTTAAACATGTTCAAAATTTCCGCGCGAATTTGAATAATCGCAGCTGTTAGTTCAGAAGGTGTACGAACCCAAACACGAAGGGTAAATATGATTTACTATCAGTTACCATTGAAAACGATTTAAAAAAAAATTCCTTTCGCCAGCCATCGCAAGGCATATTTCAGGCAATTCGGTTAGGTGTGAGGGGGCCTTTATTTAAAATACAGGGTCCGTCTTTTAAACAATATTGCTTAAAATTTAAACAGCACAATTTTAAACAGCGAAATTTTAAACAACATTTTTGCTGTGCACATGGATGCGCACGAAAAATAATTACTTTACTTTGATAATGCATTAATTACAATATTTGTTTGTGTTGTAATCAGTATGTGAAGTTTGTGGGGGAAAAAGGATCACAAAGATAAATTTAAAAAAATAAATAATGTGCAACACTGTATTCACAACGAAAATATACGCAAAGAACAGTTGGAAATCTCTTTGAAGAAAATATGAATACATTAGAAATATAATTAAATTGGACCATTTGAATATTAAAAGCATAAATGTAGAGGATCCAGGGTGAGGATTAGGGAATTCGGTAAAAACTTCGAAATGCTTGCTATAAAATGGAAAGAACAGAAAGTAAAATGTTAGTGAAATTACAGATTATCATGAACGTTTTTCACACTAAGAAATTTATTTGGGCACATTCAGGCATATGATATTTGCTTTGCTACTATTTTGACCTACGATTTAACAGTATATTTTGAAGGGATGATTTACTGAAGAAAAATGTCGAGAGCCCATCTTTTCTGCTTTTCTAAAGAATCTGCAAACTTTGCGCTTGGAAAAAATAAAAATAATTTGGTACGGCCTCAATATCAAATGTTCAGATGTAAATATTAGGGGAAGGCATATTCAAATTCATCCGCCATAATTTAACCCTCCAAAAGTTTATTATTTAGCAGATCAAATTTCATGCTTTTCCATTCATTTTGATTTACAGATCAGTCGAGATGAAATTCAATACCCTTTTGGCACGTTATCAAAATCCAGATATATGCACTAGTAGTCTAAAACCACTCACAAAAGCACACTTTCGTTATCTTCACATTGTAATACCTTGACACAAAACACACAAACCGCTAGATGGAATGAGATATATCACATTTTACTAATATCTATTTTGATACATAATGTAAGTAACGCAAAACTGCACGTTCTTAAAAAAACCCAATGCGTTTGGATGATGTTCAGATGTTATATCAGACATGTCAGATAGTCTCTTCCTGTTCAATGCTTTCTCCTGATTGCCAGAGGTTGTGAATTGAATTTTTTTTTTACAGTGAAACAATACTTCAAAAAAAAAAAAAAAAAAAGAAACAAAGAAACAAGCAAACCCATAACTAACGAATAAAGTACATCTGAAGAGGGTAGGTACGGAAATGAAAATCATTTTTCAATTAAAATAAAAATGTTCACAAATCCGTTGTTTATACTTGAAAAATTTGTTTACCTTTGATCCGCCAGACTTTTGTTTGCTTATCTATTTCCCTGCAGTTCACAACAGGTGCCAGTGGAACATGCGGCAATATTACAATAGGTAAGATAATATAAAATTGTTCCGTTGATACTGTGTACCTTTCATGAAGATTTATTTCATGAAAAATGTCTAAGCCAACACTCTGTCCATATATTCAAAATGCCCCATCCATTGAATCATTTAAAACCCTTCTTAAAACCCACCTTTTTAATCAGTCATAGTATACCGGAGGCGCACACAAGTAGTTAGTTTCATTTAACTGTATTGTATTACTAATATTTTATTTCATTTTGTTGCTTTTAAGCTATTGGATGTACCATGTATACTGAGTTAGACAGACCACATGTGCGCTTAGAAACGCCCGTATAAAGCGCCCTATAAATGTAGTTATTATTATTATTATTATTATTATTATTTTATTTTACGGAGAGAAATGGATTAATAGTAAACACAGTATTAAAGGAGTTACATGTAAGCAATATCTTAGTATATAAAAGGCGAAATCACTGCGACTATGTTGATGAAAAAATCTCAAAAGCAACGATAAGCGAAATGAGAAATCCTTAGAACACACTATACAGTAATCAATTTGACACATTGGAAAGACTTGAAGGGGACCTATGATCAGGGGAAAATATGTGTATTGTTAGAAGACAAAACATGAAGCACCCCCTCCCCCAAATATAAATATAGGTACGTATATATATATATATATATATATATATATATATATATATATGCATGTATATGAAAATTTCTAGAGGACAAAACAGCAGAAGGATATAAACAAATGATCTCATGTCATGGCAAGCACAATACGCGTGCGTCCAACTCTCTACTCGTGAGTCGTTTTTAGCCATAGACACATTCAATTCCCTTATTGAAAGTTGCAAAAGGGAGCAGGTATGTTTTAAGCTGATATTGTAGATACAGCATACCAGTTCTGAGCCCCACAAATAAAAAGAAAAATATAGATGTATTTAACCCATACGATGCACAACCTTGTGTACAGATCTGCGTAGCAGTGTCACATACATGTGCACTAGCCTGTGCTCGTGTGCCACAACCTTGTATAGTAGCCTCCGTAGCTGTGCCACTTACATGATTAATCGCATTGTTTGTTCACCCTTGAACACCCCAACACAAACCTGGCACAGGGGGGATCAGTGGCTGGCGCAACAGGTATTAGCACTGTGGCACTGGGGTTCGGTACATGGGGGCAGATTAAGGGTTAAGCGATTGTGGATTCTCGCGCGGGAAAGACACTTAGCTCTTATAGTAGGGAGGTCTATGAGGTTCTACTTTGACCGATGTCAAAAAATCTCAATTTTTCCCAAAATGGAGGTTTATATAATGTTTTGGAGGGTACTCTACTGATAAGCAATCAAGATGACCATAATCAAAATTGTGTTTATACACACCAAAGAGATCTTTCTTCATTCTAAATATTGTATCAAACCCATATTAAAACCAAAGTTAAAAAATCGAATCGGTGGCTGGCACAATAGGTATTAGCACTGTGGCACTGGGGTTGGTACATGGGGGCAGATTAAGGGTTAAGCGAATGTGGATTCTTGCGCGGGAAAGACACTTAGCTCTTATAGTAGGGAGGTCTATGTAGTTTCGTGTGCAGTTCATGTTACTTTTTGGCAACTTCTATAAATGCATTCTACTTTGACCGATGTCCAAAAATCTCAAATTTTCCCAAAACGGAGGTTTATATAATGCTTTGCAGGGTACTCTACTGATAAGCAATCAAGATGACCATTATCCAAATTGTGTTTATACACGCCAAAGAGATCTTTCTTCAGTCTACATATTGTATGAAACCCATATTAGAACCAAAGTTTAAAAAACGAATAAATTTCAACCCAAAATATAAAAAGAAAAAAACTTCTCAAAACCATGATGGTTTGTATTGAAATAGACGGTTGGCATAGCAACGGTCAGTTAGGTAATACGTTTGGTTGATAAATGTACGGAATATAATTCTAAATACAATGACTAAGTTTCAATGAAATCTAATAGTCACACACAAAGTTACAGGGGAAGATGTCAAAAGAGTACAACGGGACCCCCTAAGAAATTGCATAAAAGCCCATTTTCATCACCTTTGACGCATCTTCATTTTCACCATGAGAGGCAACTTTTTTTGTTTGTTAACATCTTGAATATCTTAAAGTACATTACAAAGAAGATAAAAAAGTTGGTTTCGCTTAGTCCTGGAGGGATGAACAGATACCAACCCTCTTAGATACCCTACTTATTCTAGAACACTACAAATTTTGGCCGCATGGCTCTGACCGGGGTAATATTGAGCTCCAGGAACGTCATGGCTTTACGGACATAAGCACTATTAAGGAAAAAAAACAACAACCATTATTAATGTTATATAGCTGTGTGTATGACATAAAATATCCCCTTTCTTTAATAGATAAGAAGGCCACTTTCTGTTTTTTTTTAATGCTTTCTTTAATCACTATCCCAAAGTGTAACCAAAGGCAATACAGTTTTCCAAGACAAGGTTTGATGCTTTATCTCTCAAAACATTTTCCGCCTCTGATTAGGTCTATTAATCACATGACCTGCAGATATATGTTTAACAAGAAAGGATGGTTTAGTTACCTTAACTTTTCCCTTATTGTTTAGCCGATTATGTCTGAAAACTATATTTCTTGGTGCTCAGTGATACCTTACTTATTTCCTACTGAAGAAACCAATTCTCAATTTAAGTTGAATGAATCATGCTAAGATAATAATTTCTACAAGTGTAAAATATGATTATTTCTTATGTGTGTTAATGTATAATTTACACTGACCTTAAAAAGGTTATCCTGGCTGTGGCAAACTTTCAGCTTGTCATCACCAAAGTATCGAATTTCATTTTGTATTATTAAAAAAAAAAACTAATTTACTTGCAGAGAAGAGGTAAGACTATACGAAAAATACTAGTACTGAATGCCTTAACACAAAGAGAGTATGATGTTATGTATTGTATGAATTTATATAGTCAAATAATTTCACACATTCATGCAGGGAATAAATGTCAAAATTGTTAAAAATCGCCTTATTTTAGTAACATGCCTAACCATAATTTGCTTTGGACACTACAATTTCATTATGGACATGTAGAAATTTTTAAACCACAAAATCATCTTGTCAGATTTATATGTGTTTTGAGATTGACAAAGAGAAATAGGCCCACTTTGCAAAACTTTATCAAGTATTAGAATCATATAAATGTAATTAAGCTCCTATCACGGTCTGAAAAGCGAAGTTAGTTCAGCATTATCAAATTATATTACTTGTAAAAAATAGACATCATTGATAGACGTCCATATGCACTCTTAAATGTTTATCATAAGATAATTATTGTATGTAAAGCAAATCATATCACAATACATACATAAATAGCGCAAAATAGGAGGTAAAGATCAAAAGCCAGAATTCTAGTAACTCCCAGTGTTTGAGATAGGCTGCATGATCTTCAAATGAATTTAAAAAATAAAACAAGTCATCAACACAAAAACAGTAAATAAAGTAATATTTACATATTATATATAGTATTTTTGCTTCTTTATCAGTTCAATGAACAGGTGTAGGTTATTCTCATGTGAGTGTAATTAATTCTACCTGAATACTCCACTGTCTCGACAAGCATCATAAAAACGATATTTCTTTCATTGGTCAGAACTATTTCAACTGTTATGTTGTGATTCATTTTGTTCAATCTTTTCCAACTGTTATCAAGATAGAATTTTTGTTGTTGAAAGATCACAATCTTACTTTTTTTTTTATTACTTACGCCGTCCACTCCAACGGTAGGTTGAGTGCTGGCGTCCACTCCATGATCTTCCGCCAAATCTTCCGCTCCCTTGCTAAGAAGGAAGCTTTGCCCAAGGTATCTATGCCTCTACTTGCAAAATCAGATTTTAAACAGTCTATCCATCTTTTTAAAGGTCTTCCCCTTGGTCTTGACCCTCTCACTCTTCCTTCTAGCACTAGTTTGGGGAGTCGTGTTGGGGCCATTCTCTGAACATGTCCAAAGTAACGCAATCTTTTTTGCGTGATCCGGTCTGCAACGGTTACCCTTATATTAGGTTCTTTCTTATTTCAGTGTTCCTTATCCTATCTAGTCTTGTTACTCCAAGTATTTTTCTGAGACATGCCATTTCGAAGGTTAGGAGTCTATTTTCATCCACCCTTTTTAATGTCCAAGTTTCGGCGCCATAGAGTAGTATTGAGAGAACAAGTACCTTATACAGTTCTATTTTAGTTGCTGTTCTAATTTTCTCTGATTTCCAGATATTATTTAATCGCTGGAATGCACCTGCAGCTTTTCCAATCCGATGCTTTACGTTTTCAGAACAAGAACCACTTTGATTGATAATTCCTCCAAGATAGGTGAAGTTAGTTGTTTGCTTGAGATATTTTCCATCTATGCTTATACTTGCATATTTGGTGTCCTACTAATAATTTGTATCTCTGTTTTATCAATGTTGATTCTCAGTCCAAACAGAGAACTACTTCTGTGGACCTTGTTGACAAGTATTTGGAGGTCTTCTTCTGTGTCAGCTAAGAGTGCAATGTCATCTGCAAAACGCAGATTATTAATTACATGTCCTTGAATCACTGTTCCAGCATTTATGTCCTCAAGTGCATATCTCATCACCAACTCAAGAAGTATGTTAAACAGTTGGGGTGATATCACACAGCCCTGTCTGACTCCTGTGGATGTTTGAAACCAGTCAGTAAGTTCATTGTTCACTCGTACTGCACTGGAGGATTTATTGTAGAGAGCTTTGATGAGATTAATAAGTTTATGGGAAAACCCGAAGAATCCAAGGGCTTTCCATAACCCTTCTTGGCAGACTGAATCTAAGGCTTTCTCAAAGTCAATATAACATACATATATGTCTCTGTCCTTTTCTAAATATTTTTCCACTATTTGACTTAATGTAAAGAGTTGATCAGTTGTAGATCTTCTTGGTCTAAAGCCTGCTTGAGATTCCGATAGAACTTCTTCTGACTTGAATATGATTCGCCTCTGGATTATGAGGGTCATTACTTTACCGACATGACTAAGTAGGCTAATTCCCCTATAATTGCTGCAATCGAGTTTGTCTTTTTTCTTATATATGGGTGTGATAATAGCTTTTCCCCAGTCATCAGGAAAAAGTTCTGTGTTCCATATCTTATTGCAGAGAAGGTGAATCATGCTGATACCCACTTCTCCTGATGCCTTTATCTCCTCGCTTGTTATCCTGTCATATCCTGGTGCCTTTCCATCACTCAGTTTCTTGACAGCAGCTTCCACCTCCTCTCTCATGATCTCATGTTCAGTGTCATTATCAGATCACAATATCATGATATATATCAATTTGTCATCTAATGACTACTATCACGATGTAACCAGCAAGATATGCATTCTAAAGTACAATATACGCAAAGCCTAATTTGTTATAGAATATTTTATTCTTGACTAATTTTATTCTTGATTAAATCATATTTCAGTTTCATCAATGGGCCTAAAAGTGTGAAATCAGATTGTCAATTATGTCCAATCACCATGTTCACATCAAGTATTCAGTGTTGCAAATTCAAGGTTACAATCATAGTGGCTATAGCTTACCATTACATCACATTGAAGCCACTGATGTTATAGGAAAGTGGATTTAAAAGAAATCACATATTATCAGAGTGGTAGATTTTATTATTCATAAATTTGTTGAATACCTCTAAAGTTATGCATCATATATCCAAAGAAACATCTCCTCTCAGCATATTTCATTCAACATGAGCAAGCAAATATTGGTTGTTCCAGTTAGACAGAATAAAAACATCGCTAGGCACAATTAGAAACGTAGTGAGATAATCGGCTAAACAAATTAAGATTTCAAAAAGATAAAAAATATAAAAATAAAGAACAATTATCACGCCTGATCTTATTCAGGTTTATTAGATTTACAAACGATAGCATAACCATGATAACTGCCTGGTTATTATGTCTAACTCACATTTTCACTGAATTCTCGACGTTCAAATCAATTTATGATACCATGGCAACGGAAATTGATAAAAATATGTTTGTGTTGGTTTAAATCATGGAGAATATCATTCTGAACAGAATGTCCAAGTTTCATTGAATTAGGATAATGAGATAAAAAGTTATGGCTTATAAGGTAACTGTTTATGTGTTCTTGTATGGACAGATGTCGAAAAATCTCAAATTTCCCTCAAAACGGACGTTATTATTATGCTTTGCAGGGTACTCTACTCATAAGCAATTAAGATGACCATTATCAAAATGGTATTTATAAACACCAAAGAAATGTACAATATCTTTCTTCTGTCTAAATATTGTATCAAACCCATATAAAAACTAAAGTTTAAAAACTGAATCAATTTTCACCCCAAATATAAAAAACTTCTCAATACCATGTTGGTTTGTATTGAAATAGACGGTAGCCATGGCAACAGTCAGTAAGGGACATAAGTTTGGTTGGTATCAAAATGTGCGGAATATTATTCTCAATAAGACGATCAAGTTTCAATGAAATCTGATAATCATACAAAAAGTTACAGGGGAAGATGTCTCATGTCATGCCATTTATAAAATTTGCTACATTTTGATACCAAGGTCGACAAACTTTAAATGAAGTGTAGTCAAGATAATGAGATTGGACCTTTGACCTTGGTTTTAAGGTCACTTAAAGTCAACGGGAAAATGGCAACATCATTTTTCCCATCAGTGGGACAAAGTAAAATTCATTTATAGAAGTTGCCAAAAAATTAACATGAACTGTGCACGAACTCCATATTGAGTACATAGGCCCCTCCACTATTAGCATTTTAATAGTATGCATGCTTTCATTGTGTCACATTTTTGAAAAAAATTGTCTGTACTTTCAAATAAAAATGATGACTCAAAGCCACGTGTTTCATCTCCAGAGACAAGCACGGTAAAGGTAAAACAAAGTTTACATTTTTAACCACCAAGTCAACCATTTAATGCGCCTAGCCACAAGAAGTTCTGAGGGCCCATGTAGGCCAGACGAATTTACGGCGATTATTAGTTAGAGCCTCACCATGCTCACATGGAGAAACACGTACAGTGAGCAGGCACTCGTGTCATTTGCAGCCCCCCCCCCCCTTTTTTTTTTTTTTTTTTTTTTTTTTTTACATATAAATGGGATTCAAGACGTCAGATAAAAACCTGCAAAATATGGTTGATTTAAAGCACGTAAGGAGTTTACGCCTATTAGTACCTTTTAACAATGTGGATTATGGTTTGTTGTGATTGTTAATAATTATAGTATGTTATATAATTATCATTAGCTCTTGACTGCAATGGAAAAAAACTCCGTTAGGCCAAGTATTGAAGTTATAAATATATAATTTATAATAGACTTTGATAATAAAAATTGATAATTATTTTATATGTTTATAGCAAGCACCAGCAACTGTTTTATTACTGATATAAGCTGTAAATTATAAGATTCATTCCAGAAATTTCTGACTTTTTTATCTTCAAAAAGCGCTAGGGCAAGCTTTAGTCAAATTTGGGCCGGTTCACTGATTACCCTATCTACAGTAAATAGTAGACCATTACACCTGAGTTACATGACAACAGTTTGCATAAACAGTCAATTTGAACATGTTGAACTTTCCACGTTAGTTTACTGTCTATATAAACACCCCAAAATTTGATAGACTCAACCTGGGATGTGGCTTGGGGCATTGGGGAGGGGGGGGGGGCAGGAAGGATAAACTGAGGGGAGGGTTACACCCCGGGGCCTTCCTGTCCTGTTTTAAATATATCACATCGTAAATTAATATCTTTGTGCATAATTTCCATCATACAGCTCACATATATGATACAATGTGCATAAAATCCCAATTTCTGGACCATGGAAGGGAGTCATCCCCACCCAGAGGCGGTGCTCCCGGGGGGGGGGGGGGTAGGGAGGTACAGTGCCCCCACATTTTCAAGTACCCAAAAGTGCCCATTTTTATCTATCAAAAGTGCCTCTTTTCATAGCTGATAAGGGCCCCCTTTTTTCGTATAGTCCCCCTTTTTCTTTCTAATAAGTGACCTTTTTACCTTCTGTTAATGCCCCCTTTAACATCAGACATTACTGCCTCTTTTGAAATCTAATAAGTGCCCTTTTTTTTCGTCTGATTAGTGCCCATTTTCCATTCTAATAGTGCATTTTCCTTCTGATAAATGCCTTTTTTCACCTCTGCTAAGTGCCCCCTTTCCTTCGTATAACTACGCCCCTTCTTCTTTCTGATAAATGCCCTTTTCACCTTCTGATAAGTGCCCCTTTTAAGCTCAGACATTACTGCCCCTTTAGAAATCTGTGCCTTTGTTTTTCGTCTGATTAGTGCCCATTTTCAGTTCTAATAGTGCAATTTTCCCTTCTTATAAGTGCCCTTTTTTTAAATTCCTCTGATAAGTGAACCTTTTTTTCTTCGTATGACTGCCCCTTCTTCTTTCAAATAAATGCCCTGTTTACCTTCTGATAAGTGCCCCTTTTAAGCTCAGATAAGTGCCTCCTTTGGAATCCGACAAATGTCCCTGTTTTCGTCTGATTAGTGCCCATTTTCCCTTCCAATAGTGCAATTTTTCCTTATGATTAGTGCCTTTTTCACCTCTGATAAATGTCTCTTTTTATCTCCCTGTTTTCGTCTGATTAGTGCCCATTTTCCGTTCCAATAGTGCAATTTTTTCCTTATGATAAGTGCCTTTTTCACCTCTGACAAATGTCTCTTTTTACGTGCTCCTTTTACTTCTGATCAGTGCCCATTTTTCTTTCTAACAGTATTATTTTCCCTTTTGATAAGTGCCCCTTTTGTCTTCTGATAAATGCCTTACCTATATACCTATATATGTTTAATATACATGTATTTTACCTACATACCCCGATGTCGCTTACAAACTGAGCTCTAAAGTCCACAAAGTCCACATATACCTAGCCCCAAATAATCAGAGAGGCTTCAAAATAAAAGATACTGATATCAGCACAATGTGAGGCAGGGGAGCAGGGGGCAGGAGGGGCACAATTCCTTAAATTATACAAGAATGAGCAGTGCCCCTAAATTATAACAGGAAGGAGGACAATTTTTTCTAAAATTTTTCCAAAGCTCGCTCGTTACGTTCGCTCTCATTTACCATTGTCTTCTTATATTACGAAAATCGCTGCTATTCAAAATATCTGAACTATTTTGCTCGCTCGCTTCGCTCGCTCGCAAATAAATACCAGACCATTGATATACTCAACTGCAAAGTAGTTTTTATCTAGAAACCATGTTAAGACATAAACAATAATGTGTCGAAAATGATCGATAGTGTATCAATCAGAATGTAGCGGTATACTAATGTCTATGTGGATTTTCCGCCTTGTTTTCACCCTTTGTAGGTGCCCCTTTCCCCCTAAAGTGCCCCTTTTTGTTGGTGCCCCCCCACTATGAAAGACGCTCCGCCGCCCCTGCCCCCACCATGCCCCCCCCCGCCACTGATCCCGAACCCGGTTTGGGTGGCTCCCCTTCTAAAATCAAAAGTTAGTCCATAAGGAAGCTCTGTACCAAAAATGGTGCTTTATCCACTTTGCAACGGTAATCCATAAAATTGTCGCTAAGCCACCCCACTACCTTCTTTACAAAACAAAACAATAACCGCCTGTTTTTGAGAAGACGAAAGTTCCCCTTTACAAAGAGTTTCATTTAAAGCTTCAACCATTATATAAGATCGGCCAAAATAATAAGTAAATTTCAATGCTTTGCCCGTCGTTCCCTGGTGTTTTATTGAGTTTCATTTATTTCAAAGCTTCCCAACACTGTCCCTGTGTAATTTTTCCTTCACATAATTCCCCTGAAACTGACTCTTATTTAGGTAAATCCTTAAAGAAGACGCTATTATTAAGTATATTTTCGTCACAAATTGGTTGTGCATACAATTTACTATAAAACCTATGTATCTCTTGTATTATTTCGTTTTGATCAAAGCTAACTTTTTCTCTTAACATTTTCCATATTACTGTTTTTCGTTTATTAGACTGTATCAACTGTGTCAAATATCTAGTGTCCCTTTCCCCATTTTCATAATATGATGCTTCATGATAATGATGACGTAATGTGTGTAGTATCGATCACGTGAGATCGACGACATCCAATGAGATCGCGCGCTAGCAGACCCCGCCGCCCGAAGGCTGATCGTCGTTTAGTTTGGCTCCAGCGAACGTACGAGACCGACAGCCTAATCGGCTGCGAGCGAATTCTTGAATACGCACTTTTATAAAATAATAAAAAAAACCAGTTCTTAGCGTACAACATAGTAGTTCAATAACGTGCATCTCCTTTTCGTAAAAGTATGTTAATCATACCGGGTGTCCCCAAAAAAGCAGAACCGCGGATTTTCAGTACTTTGCCTTCGAAAAGTATAAATATATATATATATATATATCTTTTACATCATTGGGTAAAGCATCTTCTACCGAAGAGAACGATATCAAGATCATTGAATTTGGTAAAGTAATTTTGATTCTCTGCCCGTTTCTTAAAATACGGTCATTTTCAAATTTCGCATGTTTTTTGCAACCGATAAGAGTAGAATGTAGGAATGGCCTTTCATATGGCATGTTCAATAATTAGTGTCGTTTCCACTTTTTCCGATCTGCAGCTCACTAAAACCCATTCCCGATACGATCTTACACTCATCGGTTGCAAAAATCAAGCGAAATTTGAAAATGACTGTGTTTTAAGAAACGGGCATAGAATCAAAATTACGTAACCAAATTCAATGATCTTGGTATCATTCTCTTCGGTGGAAGATGCATTACACAATAATGTAAAGAAAATATAGAATTTTTGTAGGCAAAGTACGGAAAATCCGTCGTTCCGCTTTACCATTATCAAATACCATGTGTGAGCACTTTAGTAGCACCTGTTAGGGGCACTGACATGGTGAAAGGAAGCGAATTTGCTGGTAATTCGAATGGAAGAGTACAAGAAGCATAGGGTACCGAAATGCGACGTCACACTGGCCAAACTGTCAAGGCCGCTGGTTCCGAACAATTAGTAAAGAAGGGTTACACCTGCGCCAACACTGAATTCGCCCTGCTTATTCAGTCCGAGAGGAGGAGATCAATTAACTCGCCGTTCAGACCGAAATCGTTTTGAATCTGTAACGGTCAACGAAGCACTCACGTTCAGAAGTTCACCTTTTTACCAAAATTTCCCCCTCTCGTTTCTCCATTGTTTGTGGGCGGATTTCGCTCAGAATTTCAGGAATAATTTGAAAGAGTCATATCAATGTGCACATGAAATAAAAAATAAAATGATGAATTACTTTTCATTTTATCAAACCTTTCATGTTTTGTAGTCCTTCAGAACTACCCTCAGATTATTTACAGACAAATCCTGACGTTTCGCTCAATATTCATTATCAAGTACATACATATTCTTGAGACTTTTACGGACCTCGTGACGAAATTTTCGCCGTGCCGAAGCCTTACTTTCGGAGATATAATGGAAAATATATTGGGTTATTTTCACAAACTGAAAACTGTGTAGGAACAGTAACCTGAAAAAAAATATGACGTCATGGCTAGAAATTAGACTGCGTGCATGCGCACTATTACATAACACGATCACCTGTTCGAGGCACTGCAGCGCAGAAGTGTCGGCAGACGGTGGTACCTGGAGAAAACTGCCAAAGAAAGACATGTCAGTGCTGTGTCGATGGTAAACGGTAAAGCCATGAGGTCGATAATTAGTTTATTTCAGGTTTATTTCCGTAAATATATATTTGCTATGAATTTCTGAGGCATTTGGAAGATTATTCAAATCTTCCAAAGATTACATTTTCCCCCACGAAATCACGTGAAAGCCGTTTTATGTTCCAAACCCACCAAGAATTAGCATAATGTGGGACTGTATTATTGAGAATGACGTCATCGCCACGGAAAGCGACTCGGTAGATCAGCGTTCGGATTCAAGGTACGAAAATGCATTGTATTTGATTTTTTACAGACATTTTCGGATGCATGGTTTTTAGAAAATGATATTTCACACAAAGTATCTTTAATATCTGATTAATGACATACTCCAATATCTCTTTTGTTTTCCGATTAGAAATGTGTAATCTTAATGCATATTTTGGACTTTTATTTTGTATTTTTAATGTAATGTTTCTTGTACGTTTGTCCCCGTTTTTCCATCGATTTTGAAAAAAAAAATATAATGACTAGTTAATCTGCTGATTCCCATTTTCAAAACCATTAAGATCATTCAGATTCATGGTCATATGCCAAAGTTATAGCAGTTTTGCTTCGACACTTCCCCAACGGTTTCACCGAAACATCGTGTTCATTCAACAGAAAAGCGAGGTCAAATCAATGCGAATTCTTGGGTTAATTGCACCGTTCGGCACTGCCTGTATTCCCGTTGCTTTGATGATTTCGCGGCGAACCTCATGCGCAGGCTCTGTTATAGACCAGTTCGGAGTTAGCTTGGGTACAAATGACCCCCCAAAATCCTACTTTGTGCCTTTTAGAATAGTCACTGCCCAAAAGGGTGAAGGTGATTCATGAATACCTTTTGTCAGCCCACTGTAGAAGAATACTTCCAGCTGTGTATCAAAGAATGTCCCTCTGATAAATACATAAATAATGATTACATGACTATCATGAGCATGTATCCAGTACCCGTCTCAGTGGGTTTTACAATTTGGGTACAATTGACCTTTATCTGCTCATGCTCAGATTGTATCTACGAACTGGCTTACTGGGAACCAGAAACTTTGACACGAGCGAATATGACGTCAGCACTTCGGTACCCGATTAAATAGGAAGTTATGTTTACATTGGTTGACGATTCACGTAAGCAGGTCCACAATGGGAAGCATGATAATATGTAGCTTAGACCATAGGGGCAGGGTATCTGCATTCATTTACCCCGGAATAAATGTATGGTATGTCACAACTATGAATAATAATGCCGTCGAGTTTGGGTCGTTATGTATAATGACTCTGTTGTAGGTTTGAACAGTAACTGCGTAACATAGGTTTATTGTATATAGTTGTAGAGCTAAAGAAAGAATGAGAAAAGGATTTCTCCCAGCTGATAAAATTTAGATTAAAGTTCATCATCAGACTTGTTTAGCATAATTAGGTTACCCTACGACGATTGAATACGTTGTTTATCGCTTGTTAGAGCGACAACAGATTATAGCCTGTACCAAATAGACCTGTTCATAAAGTTATTCAAATTTAGTATGGATGTTTCTTTCCCATGTTTACTGGGACCTAGTAACGAGGTATTCCATTAACCTGTTATTAATGAATTAACTACAATACTTTGAATCCCGTTTGCATACATTACTTGTTGCTTTTTCTTACCCTAATATTCACATTGTCCTGAACAAAAAAATAATAATAATAATAATAATGACCTTGAACCTTTCGAGATATGGACGGTGGAGCAAATGTCGCAGGAGCAAATGTCGTGTCATCGGGCCGGTTATACTGCATATAATTATGGCGTAATTTAGATATTTAACATAAAATTATAAATGTTGAGAATGTTCATTGCTTTTAGAATAGTAACATGTACATCTTAAAGAGTTTCTTGAACAGTCGGTTGACAGGTGTTTACTCAGGTATAATTTAAAATAACCAAATCAGGATATGATCAGCTGGAAATAGATTTGTTTATATCATTTAGTAGGGCGTCTCTGAGCTCATGTACCAATAAAAATCTAGTAAGTATAATTCGGTTCCGCCTAATAGCAGTTTCATGAGAGGTATATTGTTTATGTAACAGTAATACACTGGGATGAGCCATATGGTGTAAATTTTAGATATTTAACAATAAAAATGTAAACAATTTTCGTTGTATTTAGGGTAACAGAAGGTACATGTCAAAAAAATTTCTTGAACATTAGTTTACAGGCAAATTATTCAGGTTTCTCGTGGAGAGAACAAGTACCCAGTATTATTTAAAGTGACCATACCAGGATATGATCAGCTTGAAATAAGTAAGTTGATATCATTCAGTAAGGAATCTCTGAGCTCATGTACCAATAAAATATAATGGACGTAAATTTGATTCCGCATATGAGCATTTTCATGAGAGATATATTGGTTATGTGTTGCGAATCTATGATGGTGTATGTATTATTGTTATAATTTTTTATTTAATTTTTTTTTTATATTCAATTCAATTCAATTCAATTCAATCATTTATTATGTCCATAGAGGATAATTGTTTGTACTTGTATAAAAACTTGCTTTACAATATTACGACATTAATATAAATCAACTGAACATAATACATATATACAAAATTATTACATAAAAATAAATAAATTGCAATTTGCACAATGGATAGGTCTACCTGGTTCTGACTGAAAATAATTGGGTTCAATGATAAGGTAATGGTTAAGTATTATTAAACAATTTTCCTTCATAGTACTGTATAACATTGTGTTTTAGTGTGGAGTATATTATTTGCTAATTAATTTCATTTCATTTCTTCATTCCTTCTTTTCTTCTTCTTCTTTTCTTCTTCTTCTATATCTTCTATATTCTTCTCTTACCCTCTTATTCTTCTCTTATCATTTCTTTTCTTCTTCTATCTATTTTACTTTGATGTCTTATTTCACTTTCCTTTCACGTCTTTTTCCTTTATTCATAAACGTTTATAGGAATTAAGCTTTTCTTTTCCAGTGTTATAACAGTATCAGGGTTACAAAAGCATATAAGTACATGTACTTCATAATTTTCTTATTATTTTTGAAGGTTCTATTCTAATACACTGTTTCATATCGTGATCTAAACTTAGTTTCTTTTATTCCACCTATATATATCTCTATATCACCTATATATACCTATATATCTATATATCTATATAACCTCTCTACTGGGTTTCATTAACAACTCTGATGGAGCATGGGATGAACGAATTGATGCGTCGACTAGTTCTTGCTTTTACAGATTTCAGTCTCCGTCCGCTTCTCAGGTATACGTACTGGCTATTCAGGGGATGGGTCAGATCAGACATAATGGATAGAGCCTTTGAGATTACCCTTTCTTTACAGATTTCATCCAGGTCAACGGTATTATTCATTATTTTACTGGTTTGCTTAACAACTCTTCTGAGCTTTTGTTTATCTCTTTGTTTTGCATTATTAAACCAAATAACTGAGTCAAATGTAATAATACTCTGGATGATCGACTGGTAAAACAGAAACAGAATCCTATCGTTGACATGAAAATACTTCAACTTTCTAAGGAAATATAACCGCTGATTGCATTTGGTTAGAGCGTACTTTGATTTTGCATCCCACGACAGCTTATTATCGATTTCTGTGCCTAAGTATCTATAACATTCAACATTATCTATGACATCATTGTTTATATAGACAGGTCTATCGGCTGGTTCAAAGGCTTTCTTTTGCCTGAAGTCGAAGACAATTTCTTTTGTCTTCTTGGAGTTAACGAGTAGGTAGTTGGTCTTACACCAGTTTTCGAACATAGAGATTGTAGCCCTGTAATCTAATTCATTCTCATCTTCAATTAATCCAACTATTGCTGTATCATCTGCATATTTAAGTATGTGAGTAGATGGGTTATTTGACATACAGTCATTGGTGTACAGGGTAAATAGGGTTGCAGATAGTACACACCCTTGTGGGGTGCCAATGGTTGTGGTAAGTTCGTCAGAGAGAATGCCATTGACCTTGATCTTCTGTGTCCTTTCATGAAGGAAATCTTGCAACCATAGTATGAGGGATGGATGAACATGTAAATTTTGTAGCTTTTCTAATAGTACAAGGGGTTCTATAGTATTAAACGCTGACGAGAAATCTATAAAAGTTGCCCTGGCATAACATTTTGCCCTATCTAAGTGTTCGTACAACATATTTGTAAGGATGAGAACTGCATCAGTTACGGAGCGTTTCGCCTTATAAGCAAACTGGTTTGCATCAAGTAGCGGGAGAACTGAACTTGTCAGCTTCGCAAGTACCAGTCTTTCTAGGCTTTTCATAACAACTGATGTCAGCGCAATAGGGCGAAAATCACTATTCGTGTTAGGGCGATTGTTCTTGGGTACTGGCGTAACTACGGACGCTTTCCAACATGCAGGTACTATCTTTTCCGAAATCGACATCTGAAATATCGTAGAGTATGGTACGGCGAGTTGGGATGAGCACTTCTTTAACACTCGTCCGTTCACACCGTCAGGCCCCGGTGCCTTCCGTGGGTTAATGAACTTGAACTGCTTACGAACATCCGATTCGTGGATCACGTCGACCATTTGTTCAAACAATTTAACATACTAAAATTTACCGATATAAATAAACATCAACAAAGTATTTTTATGTACAGATGTACAAACAATTTATTTCCTGAAGAATTTTGTAATCTTTTTCAATTAAATTCTACGATTCATAAATACGAAACCAGACACGCAAATCACATCCATCTACCCAAGCACAGAACCCTATTATTCCAACATAATATCCGGTACTCAGGACCCAAGCTGTGGAACGTTATCCCTGACACAATAAAATACTCCGCATCTCTCGCTAGCTTCTCAAGAAGGATGAAAAAATATTTCACTTCATCTTACAAATAATATGGTTTAAGACACTTCCACACCCTCCGTTGTATCTATTCTCTCTATTCTTTCTTCTCTCTGCCTCTTCGTGAATATTTCTCTTTTCCGTACAATTCTCATGTTGCACGTCCATTCTCCCCCTCTTTTTCCTCTTTCCCCTTCTTTTTCTTTTCTTTTCTCCTCCCCCTTTTTCCCCTCCAATCAAGCTCAGCGGTCTCTTTCTTTTTTTGTATGTAGCTATTTTTCTTTTTATATATTTATTATGTAATAATGTATTATGTACTAAGGGCACCCTCGCCCCAAGCTTTTGCTTTTAGAGGTGTGTCCTCCAACTATGTATGTATCACATTAGTGTATATTTTGTCATATTTTTTGTTCAAAATATATGTACATTATTTTGCTCATTTATTAATTTGTATATTGAAAAGTTGGAAATAAATGTCTTTAAATTGAAAATTGAATTGACAAAGGGCTCTCCGTCATCAGCTCTGTTACGTAACAATGTTAATTGATCGTTGAGTTCTTCACTACGGTCATGGTTCTCAAAACGGCAAATGAAAGAGTTAAGCTCATTTGCCCTTTCTTTTGCATTTTCTTCGTGCTCAAAAGTATTCTCATGTTTCTTGTTGGAATAATCCGTCATTACTTCTAAACATCTCCATGCGTTCTTGGGATCATTAGTCATAAAGCACTGTTCCAGCTTTTCTCCGTATTCTCGTTTTGCTTCACTAACTTGTCTTTTTAGTTTTCTAGACAGTTCTTTTACTCGATCATGATTTCCATTCTTAAACTCTTTTCTCTTTTCTTTAATGGTTGCTTTTATGTGTCTATTAAACCAAGGCTTGCCATTCGGGTAGACTTTGATTTCCTTAGATCGGATGTGTAAGTCTTCACAAAATGTAACATAACTGTTTATTGTATCTGTTAGCTCATGTATATCATCACATTCGTCACGAAACATGTCCCAATGTTTCGTGACGAATGTGATGATATACATGAGCTAACAGATACAATAAACAGTTATGCATAACCTTACAGAGTATATACCACCATATACAGAGTAATGATATTGGGCCTGTTATCAATCACTAGGTACTGCCATTTTGATGGGATAGACAATGATGGTACATAATTTATTGGTTTTACATCAAATTCCTGTCACTGATGAGTCGGTTTTTGATGTGAAATTAGAACAGTAGACACTATTCATATGTCGTTCACATAATATATTTTTTTCCCAGATGAAAGCAACTGGATAACGGTTGGACAAAAGCATCCTAATTTTAGCAGAAAATAAAACTGTATGGGTCCCAGGAATAGTTGGTACATGTAAATGTCTCTATATACATTTATATACCGAAACGTTCGTTCGAAGCTTGACTGAGCTTCCAATTTACATACTTTGAACGGTTGATATGAGGAGACCACAGTTCAAGAATGGTGATTTGGGCATATCATAGCATGAACAGTAATTTTGATGGATAAGGTGCATGTTCGTTCTAAACTTGAACGATCAAGCGATGTAAGAATATGCATAGTTTGAACGACTAAATTGAGTTGTGCACCATTCCGAAATGGTAGCTCGGGCATATCACGGCGTGTACAATGTTTTAAGCCCGGCGCACACTGCACGATCCGACTGCGATCCGATTGCTCTGCGACTGTGAGCCCAATCGGATCGCAGTCATGGCAGTCGCAGCACATCGCAGACTGTACGATTCCACTAAAACCTATATCCGATGATTTTGCAGCGCGTGTGTATTTTGCATCGGAGTAACCATTTCCATCATGTCCTGTATATTATATCAATTCAGAAGAAAAGTATCTTGTCTGAAAATAACATCGATTTACAAAACAAATTGGGCTGTTTTACAATCGGGAAAAGAGTATATGCATCGTTTACACCGAATAGCTTATTCTTTTTAAAAAAATAGTCACAAGACCCAGCCCTGAGAGACCGGGGTATGAATGAGGACTATAAGATCAGAGGGTATATGAGAAAGAGGATACCGACATGTCTGCTGGGGGATGGACTTCGAGATCAAGGGGAAGTGGGAGGGAGAGTAAAGAATAAGGGATTAAGAGAGAATGAGAGAGAGAGAGAGAGGGGGGGGGGGCTGTAGAGTTATTAAGGGGGAAATGAGAAAGATGGAGTAAAATAAAGAGAGTCAGATGAAGGGAATGAGAAAGAGTGGGCAAGAAATGGAAGAGGTGAAAAGATTGGTGGAAATGAATAGAGAAATAAGAGTATAAAACTGAAAAAGTAGAGCGGGACCGGGAGAGAGAAAGAGAGAGAGAGAGAGATGGAGGGGGGGGGGGGGGAAGAAATTGGGAAAGATGCAGTGGGGTCCCATACTGTAGAAAAGTAGCATTGAGCCGAGATGGAAAGAAAGAAGAACGGCAAATGAAAGAAAGAAGGAAAGAAGACCCCCCCCCCCAAAAAAAAAAACACTCACAAAAAAAAAAGAAGGGAGAGTCTAGAGTGAGATAGAAAGAATGTGAGAAGAGTAAGACAGAGTAAAAATGAGAGGAGTTAAAAGGAAGGAGAAAAAAATGAATCAAGAGAGAGGGGGATGAGAAAGCTAGGACAGACTAGAATAAGAATAAGATTAATAGAGTGAGAGACAGCTTGGAACAAAGAGAGAAACTGATTCAAAGTAGGGAGACATAAGGTGGTCTAAGGTGGAAAGAATGAAAAGAATGATAAGGGTAAAGGAAGTTCCAGATTTATAAAAATTAGTGTTTATACATAGTTCAGCCCCCCTCCCCCTTTCTCTTTCTCACTCAAACTTTTTTTTTCGAAATCATCCTTCAATGTTGATTCATAATTCATCCCCCCCCCCCTCTCTCTCTCTCTCTTATGTATAATCATATTTTCTTCTTCCTTCCTCTTAATCCCTTTCTTTCAACTTCTCTTTAACTGAAGTTTCCTTCCATTCCAGTTCAATAATTAACTCCAAATCATTTGTATGGAAACATTCATTTGAATGTTTGGAGCGCCTTGAGCACCATTCATGGTGGATATGAGCGCTATATAAATATCCAATAATAATATTATTATTTTCAGATATATTCTTGGCACATATCAAGACTTATTGTTTTTCTCCATCTTTATCGAGCAATTTCATTCTAATTTCCTTCATACCTCTCCTTTATTGTAGCTCTGTATTATTTTTCTTGCTCTGGGAGTACTTAAAAATGCATGTAGCAGTGTTGATGAGAAATCTTAGACATGTTAGAAGTATTCCCTTTTTCTATCATGTAATGTACAATCATGTAGATTGCACAATTTCTGGCATGGTTCTTCAGACATTCATACGACGCCTTAAAACTCAACAATAAACAAAGTTTCATTACCAAGCTTCTTCATTTTGTTAAATTATTTAATAAATGAAATAAGCTGATCAATTAATCAGGAAAATTTGTGAATGTTGAGATGACAAATACTTTGAGAATTCATAGATTCATAGATTTCATTAGATTCATGAACATGTAGTTATGTTTCCCTACTCACCATGATGTTCCTTCTTGCAGTAGTCAGTGAATCCAATAATGCGAAATCCGTTATAGTTCTGGGCAAGAGTTGGCGAAACATAAATCCTGAATATTCGCGATCGCGAAAGAGCTCTATTTACATATATTGCACTGGCCCCGTGGCCAGCACAAGCAAAAAGAAAGTGGATCGTTGTAGATAAAATAAAATTCAAATCTGCTGCTTGCCAGATGAAAAGGGACGAGTAAAAATGAAGATGCGATGTCCAAATGTTGGCAGTCCTGGGTTGTGAGCTTGTGACTCAGTAGAAAAATAACGTGTTCTCTAGATGAAAACTTCCTACTACGCGAAGAGCTGAAAAACTATGTGCTCATTAAATACAAGTCATTAGATGGTTTGTATCCAGGCAACAAAAACAAGTTCTATTATAAGGGAGTGAAGAAATGAAGAATGCAGAACATGTGTACAGTGCCTTGCCTGGTGTTATGGAAATCAAAAGATGAATGGTGAGCGCAGGAGTTGAATAAAAAGAATGTCTTTGGTATTGTCCAGTGAGGAGTGTGCAGTTGAATGAACTTTAACCATCTAATCCAAATAAACAAACTATGGTCATGCTTTGATCAGTCCAAATAGAAACAAATGATGAGTGAAGTTGCTACAAACATGTGAAAATGATGGGACAAACTATAAGAAATAAGTGAATGTTAAGATAACAAATTCTTTGAGAATATCAAATTGGTGAAATTGTAATGTGACAGTGGTGACATTATTTAATAGTGTCGGACACCTCTTTTCATTTGTTTCTGGCGATCATAATTTTAATTTTTGTCTTCCGTGCTGTTTTCTAATATTAAGGATAACATGATGTTACATGCCCTCCAGCAAACAAAATACCTGCTTCTCAGTCATTGAATTTTGAAACATGCTTGATTTCATTAATTATTTTGACAGAAACAAATGGGATAGTTTTCCTATATACTCGCAATTAGACTCAAATGCATGCAGTGCAAATATTGTGATTTTATCTGTAAAGTCAGGAAAGGTGGTAAGGGGGGGGGGGGGGGGCTGGTCACGCAGCTCCTTTATCTCTTTCAGACTAGTGTGGCCTTTCACGTTTCAAAATTATAGTTAATCTGTCATCTAATGACTGAAAACTGCCCTCTTCCCTTTACAGATAAGCTTGTGTAATTCAATACACTTTGCAGAATGTTAAGTTTTCAGAAATATGAAGCAATATATTAACTATAGAGTTAGAAATAAATTCACATGAAAATTTTGAACTTTATCTTAATTTGATCTAACTTGCAATATTATATTTAACTGCATTAAATACAATTTTGGGTATTCTTTTTAACTTACTGCATAATGAAAATAGCAAAGCATATGTAATTGTATTGTTCAGTCTCACCCCCCCCCCCCCCAAAAAAAAAAAAAAAAAAAATCCTCAAACTCATGCCTATGATGATGACCCTCTACCCACTAAGGGCAGCTGCAAAATATAAGAATTTAGATATTTTCCTTTTTTACTGTCTGATTTCTATCGTAAGGATGAGTAAGCACAGAATAGACCATTCTCCTCGTCATACTTTTATTTTCAATATCCCCCTCATAGTGATATATCTTTGCCTTTTTCTTAATTCTTTACATTCATCGTCTGTGACTGCCAATGTGTGGGAGATTCTTCAGGGTCCTCCCTGTCAGTGCCAGTGCCTCATCAATCTGGACAGAAAATAATGAAAAGGTCTTGCTATAATTATACACATGTATATTACAAATTGTCTATGGTTTAAAAGTTGATTTACACTCACAACTCACAAAAGGAACAAGAAATTCGGAAGTGCCGTTGGTTGTGGTTTAATGACATTACAACATAATCTTTATGCATACATCAAACTTTGGACCTCCAAATCGCCATCATATGGCCACGCCATTACTCCAAAATAGCAAGTAAATACAACTTAATTCAAATAGACTGATTCAGTATAACCTCTTGGAAGGACCCGGGTTTTCTTTTATCCGAAAATTGTATAATAATTTCAATCAGGCATCCGCACCAATAACTAGGCATCCGCACCTTCCTCTCCGCATACCACGGGCGAGGAACCGCTGGGAATAAAACTGGTGCATAATTAAAGCTCATGTACAGTATTGGTAGCAAAAAGGAAATTGGAAAGAAACATGTTAAGTATAGTCTCATGTTGTTCTCCTTGTATCAAAAGATGTCTGTAAGAGATCATTTGGTATTTCATCTATGATTTCTGGTGAATTTCAGTGTAAATATCTGTAAGGAATGCTTGATCACTGCCATAATGCTAGGACGTTTCCACCCCGACGGCTCCCCGCACAGCAATCTTGGGGCTTCGCATAGAGACAGCGTGTGTGCACTGTGTGTAGCTACTCATCATTGGTTTTACACGTGTGTTTACAGTGTATAGCACATGCTGCCTTTGTTGGGATTTTACGTGCCTGTCCCGGCACATAAATTAGTTTTTGCCTCTTATTTGTTTAATATTAAACTTTAGGAGGCGAAATCTTCACAGTGTCTTAGTATTGCTAGTATCTTGCTATTTATCAACAAAAATTGAAGAAATCTGACGAACAGTTTTTGAGGGCTTACCAAAACTTTACATGACCTTTAAGATGCGACAATCAATGCCTTTCCGCATACAGGGTGCCAGCCAGAAGAGGAAACACTACAAGGGACGACATCTTGTAGGGCACCGAATAATAAGCAGGTGCATAATTAAGATGCAATGGCCAATAAATCCGATTCCAAATCATCTGAAAAAGATAAACCTTCCCGATGAGGTATGGTAAAGCAGCCACTCACAGTTATAATTGATATAATAGATATGCGCAGGGGCCAAAAATTGTACAATTTACCGCCATACGGGCAAGGCCCGCCGCCACTGGGCATATCGTTACGTTATCCCTGCCCTTGTTGGCCCTTGCCAACATACAACCATGGCCTATAAACCATTCGCCATTATTACTGTTACAAAATTATTTCCATGCATTAACTGGTAAAATGCAGAAACGTAACCAAGCCGATTTAAGACCTTCATTAAACCGCAAGGTCGTGCAACCATTAGGGTAAATAAAACTCTATCGAACACAAAACCAGAAAACATATACAGTGGCCCTGTCTTAAAAAATACCAATGCATCAAAAATCATACCGCCCTAAAATGGCAATCCAAGATGCGAATCTGCCAAATACATCGCTAAACAATTACGATATAACAGCTTATGTTTAAAAAAGATCGTTACCCAAATACAATATACAACGTATTGACATGTCAACGAAGCTTTTGTAGTCATGCCTTAAGGGCTACCATTGTATCAAAACTAATCTGCTCTAAGATGGCAATTGAACTTTCCCCTATGTAGAAAATGGTTACACAAATACAGAAGCCTAGGGTTAACCTACGTCGCTACACAAATGTATGTACCTTATCACAGAATATGTCTACTAAATGGCAACTATGAAAAATTTGTTTCAAAAATATGTCATGCTACATCTTTCGAATCATATGTATTCGAATAAGCCAGGAAAATGGTGAACTTAACTGCAAAATTAAATGATACTATCGTTTGGGCTCCCAGCCCTAATTACATGGCCTAACATGCCAACTCAGCTTTTGTCGTCAAGCCTTAAAGCTCATGTACAGTATTGGTAGCAAAAAGGAAATTGGAAAGAAACATGTTAAATATAGTCTCATGTTGTTCTCCTTGTATCAAAAGATATCTGTAAGAGATCATTTGGTATTCCATCTATGATTTCTGCTGAATTTCAGTGTAAATATCTGTAAGGAAGGCTTGATCACTGCCATTATGCTAGGACCCTTCCACCCCGACGGCTCCCCGCACAGCAATCTTGGGGCTTCGCATAGAGACAGCGTGTGTGCACTGTGTGTAGCTACTCATCATTGGTTTTACACGTGTGTTAACAATGTATAGCACAGGCTGCCTTTGTTGGGATTGTACGTGCCTGTCCCGGCACATAAATTAGTTTTTGCCTCTTATTTGTTTAATATTAAACTTTAGGAGGCGAAATCTTCACAGTGTCTTAATATTGCTAGTATCTTGCTATTTATCAACAAAAATTGAAGAAATCTGACGAACAGTTTTTGAGGGCTTACCAAAACTTTACATGACCTTTAAGGGCTACCATTATAACAAAACTAATACTGCCCTAAGATGGCAATTGAACTTTCACCAGTGGCCTGACATGTCAACGAAGCTTTTGTAGTCATGCCTTAAGGGCTACCATTGTATCAAAACTAATCTGCTCTAAGATGGCAATTGAACTTTCCCCTATGTAGAAAATGGTTTCACAAATACAGAAGCCTAGGCTCAACATACGTCGCTACACAAATATATGTACCTTATCACAGAATATGCCTACCTAAATGGCAACCATGAAACGTTGTTTCAAAAACATGTCATGCTACCTCTTTCCAATAATATGTATTAGAATAAGCCAGGATAATGGTGAACTTAACTGCAAAAACAGATATAGTTTGTGCGCCCAGCCTAAAATTACAACATGGCCTAACATTCCAGGTACATTAGGGTAAAAATGAGTAACCGGATGTTAAGCACCCCGCCCCCCCCCCTAATGCTTGACGGGGATGCATGAGAAAGTAAACGAGTAGGAAACGATGTAAAATACTGGAAGTGAACAATTAAACTTGCATAATGATGCCAGCAAGGCCGTCATGAAGACTGTCCAAGAAGAGCTCATTACCATTGTCTGATAAATGAACTCCGTCATGGCGAAAAAATGATTCTTGATCATAGCGGATTCGCTCATGATCTAGAGCGAAGCCCCCCCCCCCCCCCCCCATCTTTCTGCAGGCGGATCTCGCGTGCTTGTTAATAGCCCTTCTTGTCCGGTCAATCATTGGCTGCTCCTCCTCGGAAAATCCTTCATAACTCACTCTAGGTAGAATGCAGGACCATATCAGGACCGCCGTGGGGATGAGCTCCTGAACCCGCGCTACTTTTATTTCAGTAAGCCGGTATAGTTCCATTTTGGCATACGAACCGATGTCATTGGTGCCCACGTGAACGACTACGTAGGCAACTGACTGATGAACTGGGAACCGTATGTGTCGCTCCACCTGGTGTAATCGTAGCCCCCGCATGCCCAGCCACACCACGTCAGCATTCAAGCCCAGCGATTCACAACTATGCCGAGCTGCATATCTTCTCGCCCAGTATATGATTGAGTCTCCGAGGAGGAGGATTGAAGGGTTCTGGCCACCTGTCAAGTCAAACAAAAGAAATCTTACGGCAGAAAATAGTTCCCTAAACATAAATTCACAATATCAGCATATTAATAGCCCCCCCCCCCCAATTTGTTATAACTTGATGTGATTGTTTTGACCGTGTAGATAAAGCATATCAATCAAACAACAACAATCAATAAATTCCTCTTTCAAATCTCATAACACAGTTATGTAAACTTACAGGACGAAACTTCAAATAGGTCCATGGCTTATCAAACAAATAAACATTCAATTACTAATACATACTGCCGGGTCTTAGCACTTGTATAACTAAAAGAGAACGTTCCACAAGACCATATAGCTAATTAATGACTTGCATCTAACATCTGACAAAATTATCATCCCTTAAACAAGGAAAATAAAAACAGCTAAGAAGTATATCCAAACACTACAGCAACTCTGTCAAATTAATGCGAATATAACGCTTGTGCGTGTCCGATGCCCAACGACCCATTCTCTGAATTGCTTCGGCGTCAACCCCCCCCCCCCCCCCCCCCATCGCCGCCAAAGTGGCTGCACCTATCCTGAACGAATGAAACGAGAATCGTGATATTGGCATGCCAAGGAAAGAAAGACATTGTCTGAGTACTGCAGTAAGTTCACGCCTGGTAACATTGTCCCCATCAAAACGACAGAAAAAACGCGCCATTAGACTGAGGCATAACGGCCAAATAACCCAGTACAGCTTTCACGGGACAGACCATATTTCCCGACATTTCGGGCATTATTACCCAACATTCTTTCGCAGCTTCGCCAACAAAATGTCCCTTAGCTCATAAGCAGACTTCAAATTTCTTGTCCTTACTGCTACTCTGCTACCCTTATAACCAATACGGAAGCCATTCTCAAACCCGTCCTTTAAGTACTCCCCATCGACAATGTTATCGAATGCTCGCAAAAATTGCAACATTCCGCGCAATTTAATGGGAGTTGGCGCTAGTGTTCGAAGACACAACTTTGCCCTTCGGGCAGTGGAATCCGCCGTGTGATGGGTGCCTGCAAAGTGCGCAGCCGTGGGTGTAAATGCAACCTGCTCGAGAACAGTTACCCGAGTTTGCGAACTGGAAACAATATCTTGGGCGCCTGTTTGATCTTCACCTTGTCCTTCCTGCAGTCTGTTTTTGACCTGAAGATTGCTCCCAACGTGCTTGGCCGTAGGGGCGAAAATTGCCCCTTCGTCCCCCCCCCCCCCCCCGTAGCACCTAACTGCATGAATGGAGGCCGCGGTCATCAACCAAAGCTCGCTGTCGATCAAGGCCCACGATTTCGTCGGCTCCCGCTGCTGCCGCAGGCGAAACTGTACATCGTAAGTGCGCCATCCGTAACCACCAAAACGAGCTGCGGTTCGGACAATATCCATATATTTAAATATTTCTCCCGCTCGTGCCTGATGACTTTCCGCGTAAACCGCCCCGTATACCAAAAAGGCGCTGGTCCACTGTTCAATGGAAGTAATCCGCGGGGTTTTACGCTGTGGCTGCAGCTGCATGTCGCCCCAGAATATGCAAGAACCATGGACGGCTCTCCCTGTTGGGTGGGAGCGTTCTTTAACAACAAACCGAAATCAATAAACTCAGACCTCCAAATTTTGTCACGGAACGATAAGGGCAGTGCAGATCCCAAGGCTTCCCTCGGTAACGCCAGCAAAGTATGTGTATTAAGTTGCGTCTGGCCTCGCTCCGCCCCTAACTCATCACAATTTTCAACAGTTTGCCAAGGAGCCTGATCTAGAAACTCACCTGCCTCGCCACTGGATGGCCCGGCTACCTCCTCCACTTGTTGACGTGGTTTCTGACTCTGAGCTCTCGCGTACAAACACTCGGCTGCACCGGGTTCCCAGCGGCAGCAGGAGCAGCACGATCAGCCCCAGACCTTTTCTTCGCCTTCTGCTTCGGCATCCTCTCGACGAAACGAATTACAATGAGCAGAAATTTCAATCGCTATTGAAATTATTAAGCACTACAGCAACTAAAGCAAGTAACTGTAGATGGAATATTAATAATAAATTTTACGAATGAGAGCATGCGATGAAACACGACTGATGATCATGAACCTCAACTCAAAGTGAGGCATGTTTCTCACGACTCAATGGGGATGTATATAATTCACAATTTCCAACGCGTATGCGCGCACCGAGCATCCTAGGAATGTGTTGTTTACTGGTGCGGTTCTTTTGTCCGCGACCGCGTATATTCCTCGCGGCTACATGAATCGATCGCAGCATTTTTGATGTACCGACCTCTTTCAATCGGCGTGACCACATGAAATGCTCGTGGTTCTTTTGATGGGCGACCGCCTTTGTTCAACGCGACCGCAAAGCTTGCCTCCACGAGAAGTGATAAGTTGTGACTGTAAATGGTTTTAACGATACTATAACCTTAAAAACGTCTTATATTGAATCTGGAAGAAAAAAATAAAGTCGTATCTTATTGTATAGTGGCGAATAAACAATATCTGAATTTGCAAAGACATCATGAAGCAAACGGTGTATAAATATGATCAGGGAAGACAGGGACAATATTACAGAAGAGGGGGGGGGGCAGTCGCAAGAACAGTTCTTGTCCCCTCTGATATGCCAAATATCCCCCCCCCCAAAAAAAAACAACAACAACAACAACAAAAAAACAACAAAACAAAACAAAACAAAAACAAAACAAAAAACAAAAAATAAAACAACTTTGGTAAAGATTTTCAAACATATTGAATAAAGTCTTCTTGACGCTAGCATGGTTACGAAAATCGTTCCCAACATATTGTTTTACTGTGAAACAAGTTAGTCAAGTTAGTTGTGCATAATTATTCCCAAGAAAGGGCAGTTTTGAAAGCTTTATTCTCACCTGTAATATAGATGATACATGTGTTGACCTCAAATTTTATGCAGCTACTACACCTTCTGGGTACTTGTTGCATCAGGTCTTTTTCGAGTAGGTATCCCCCCCCCCCCCCTTGTCCAAACTTGAAAGCCAAGTTAGTCATCCTTATGCAGAACTTGTACCTGACATTGAAATCAAAGTATATTTTTAGTTCATAGTCTGAGGTCTGTCATCACATACTCATTTTTTTGCAAATGCCGAGGTATTTAATGGCAAACTAAAAATTGAACTTAGTTTAGTTTGTATAAGAGAGATTGACTCAGTCTATATCATTTCCCTATTTACCCTTTAATATTTGGATAGAAACTGTAACTGTAAATTATTGACCCCCCCCCCTCAATAAATACAGGCTAAATTTTAGATGGTATAAAAGTAATTTTAAAAAATACCCAATGTAAATGTTTGTTGATAGAGAAAGAAATATGTCCTTTGATATAAATAAATAAAATAATAAAATTAATGGTCAAACACAAAATTATAAATCCAACTTAAGTTGTTAAAGCTAACAACATATAAACAGGTCTACCAATTAGAAAGATTTAGATTAGATCTAGGTCGAGTTAGACTAGATCTAACAGAGAGATCTATAATCTTTTGGTAAAACTTATCCTGTGTAGACTTTTTACCTTTCTCTAACATTTCTCTAGGATCTAATTGCAATGTCGTCCTACGACATTGCCTTGTTTTCATTCACGTTCTGCATTCTTCTTCTTCTTCTTCTTCTTCTTCTTCTTCTTCTTCCACCAAAATCCTATTTGTTTTGCACGTAATGTTTGTTATCACTCTTTAGGTACTTTCCTAATGTCCATTTCCTTTCAAATTTCATATGCATGTTCCTTGCCATTTCATCTTGATCCTAAAATTTTTCATTTTTCGAAATCACTCATGCATGACCATCATGGCGCCATTTTGTCCATTTTCATGCCATTTTCATGCCATTTTCATGCCTTCCGTTCTCCTGGCCTATCTCCACTATCCTACATCCTACAGACTTCTAACAAATTCCTCTAGATAGTCCAAGAGTTGCTCTTTACATAACAATAAAGATATTATACCAAAAATTCCATCTTCATACTCCAAATTTAAGTCCGAAATCGGCCATGTGGAAAAACGCTAAATTTCTTGAAATATTCACTTCCGAAAATGAAAAAAGTGCCATAACTTCCTCATATCAATTCATTTTTGTCTCAAATTTACACTGTGGCTTTATCTTATCATTGCACACATTCCTGCCAAATTTCATGCTTCAATGATTCCCCAAAATATAATTAGCGCCCTCTAAAGTTTCAAAAATGGCTATTTTCTTGTGGCCGTATCTCCGTCATGCTTGGATAAACCCGTACCCTTTTTTGGATTTAGATACTTCAATATATACCCTTTTCAGCCAAATAAAAAAATATATACCTTATCACTGACCGACTTTGCGAAAATTGCTCGTCAAAATCACGATATTTACGGAAATGCCGAAATAACTTCAACTTGCTCTAATTTTGCGAACCTGGTGGGTATGTGTATTTATGTATTTAACAACTGTTAGCCAAATTTTATGAAAACTGATGACGTAATTGCGGAAAAACCTCAATTTACCCTGCATTACATATTATTGAATAATATGGTTATTTTAAATGGCGCCCTAACAGCAGTCGGCTCAAAATGACCGCAATGAAATTCCCTTCTCGGGGATACCAAACACGGTATATGGTCTCACAGAAAATTTTCAGTAAATCGCGATTTAAATCAGGTCATAATACGGATCCTGCAGAGTTTCCGCCCATGCATTACACGTATTGTCTATGGGGCAAATCGGGATCCCAACTTTGGCCCCCTGAACGTTCTTTATTTTTCTTGAAATTTTGCAGGCACATTCTTTGAGGCAAAATGAAGAGAATCTCGAAGCCGGATTTTTAAAATCGGTCAAGCGTGACATTTTAGACGCCATTTTGTTCTATAAATTATCATGCATCACACGCTTCGATAGGATTGTCATAAAAATATGAAAGTGGTCCCAAAATGACGGCCATGAAATGCTCTTTCGTATGATACCAAATACGGCACATAAAGAACAAAAAAGAGCCCAGTTATTAGCAAATAAAGCCATTTCAGTACATGCCATTTAACGACATTTTCTTCAATACAATTCTACGCAAAGCCGATGTGGCCTGGTATACTATGCGTCACATATAGTGTGGAAGCCACGTGGCCAGAGGCTATGGAAAGGCATTTTATCCTTCTACCTTTCCCTATGTTATTCTTTGTCATCTTGTCTTTCTATGTTTTACCCTACTGTCATTGTTCTATGATCTTTGATTTCTTCCTTTCCTTATGTTAAATACCGCACAACCCCAAAGTGCCGTGCGTAGTTTACTAGCTTCATTGTTTTGAGGCCATGTGGACTGGAGCCTGTGGAAAGCCATTTGGGTCAGGGCGTGCGCCACCATCATCGTCATCACCATCATCATCATCATCATCATCATCATCACCATTATCTTTATCACAATCATCATTATATCATCGTCATTACCATTTTCATCATTATATCATCATCACCACCATCACCATTATCATCATCACCATCATCATCATCATTCTATCATCATTATCATTATCATCATCACCATGATTATATCATCATCACCACCATCATCACCATTATCATCATCACCATCATCATCATCATTCTATCATCATTATCATTATCATCATCACCATGATTATATCATCATCATCATATCATCACCATCATCACCATTATCATCATCACCATCATCATTTTATCATTATCGATCTTTATCATCACCATTATTATATCATCACAATCATCAACACCATCATCATCATCATCATCACCACCATTACCATTATCACCATCATCCTCATTGTCATCACCATTATCATCATTCTTTGTTTGTTTTTTTGTTCTTTTTCCCTGTTTTCATTTTTCTATCATCTCCTAATTTAACAGTATGCATTATTTTCTCCCATCTTATCTGATATCATGTTTCAACATGCATAACTTTATATTTCACATGTCAACTGTTCAAAAAAATAAAAGATACGGATGACATTGCATGCACATCGTTCCGATACGATTGCAGTTCTAGTTTATTCTGTTGTTGGATGTAACAGTTATAATCTAGATCAAGATTTGAAAATAAACAGGAATTTAATTCAGGAATAAACACGGGCGTAAACAGGTAGGCCCCTATAATTATCCATTGTTAGTGGGGGCAGGGGCGGCGCTACAGGGGGGGCAGAGGGGGCGGCCGCCCCCCCCTATGATTTTTCAAGTAGTGAAGAAAAAAGAAGAAAAGGAGGAAGAAAAGGGAAGAAAAGGGAAGAAAGAAGAAAGAGGAGTATTAAAAAGAGAAGTCTTAAACATATAACTCTATATTACCCCTGTTATTTAATGGAGAAAAAATATGACGTCATATTTAGGTCGTCTTGCCCCTCCCATCAAAATACCCTGGCGCCGCCCCTGAGTGGGGGGTATGATCTATTCATCACCCCCCCCCCCCCCGAACAATAGAAAGTGTGTGCGGATTATGCCACTGCTCTGGGAATGAACGTAGACTACACAGATTTAACAGTTACATGTAAAGTCGGTTTACTCTTAGTCTAGACCAAACGGAATAAAGATGCAATTATGATCTGGAATTCATGTTGTCAGATTTCTTTTATTGATCACCTGTGTGGAGTTATGTCACTAACCATGACCATGGTCTAACGTTAGACTCTCCAACTAAAGTTTCTAAACATGGTTAGAATCTAGATCTAGATTAAGATCATCTAAATTAATTCTAACTTGTTACTAGATTTTTATTAGATCTAGTTAATAGACTACATCAAAGTTAGGTCCAACTGTTGGATGTAACGTTAACTAAAAATTATTGACATAGATCTAGATCTAGATCTCCATGAATAGTTCCAGGAACTCCTCCTGGGTTGGGCATGTGTGGAAATTCCAGAGAGGCAAAAGAGGAAAAGAAAAAAGAGGAAGAAGAAAGAAAGAAAAAGAAAATAAGATGTGACAGATCTAAGCCGAGTTAGAGCTAGATCAAGATCTAAATGACATGTTAGACTCCAGAGTAGACTCTCGAGCCTAGATCCATGAAGAAGAAGGAGAAGAAGAAGAAGAAATTGGAAGAAGAAAGGATCGAGGAGGAGTCTGAGAAAAAGAAGACGAAAGGAGGAGGATGAGGAAAAAGAGAACTCAAGAAGAATAAAAAGATGAAGAGGAAGAAGAAGAAAAAGAAGAAGGAGGAGGATTGAGGAGGAGAAGAAAAAGAATTAAGTTCTTCACTTTTATTACTTTAGTTTTAACAATTACTTTGCAGAGCTAACATTTTGTTAGATCTGTAAATAAATTCTTGTTGCCTACCTCGAACTGGATAGCTATGACTGGTCTTGTCTTGATTGAAGGTGAATTGAGTCGCTTTTGACTGTGACACTCCTCGAAGTCTTTTCCTGGAACAGGCTGGCTGTTAATTGTTTATGAATACAGACCAATATTATTGCTCATTTTCTAACTAGTCTATTTTGTTTCGCCCAGACCTTCCAGTTATAGTTACGGTAAGAGGAGACATCCTCGACCTTCACTGCTCAGTGGTTCAGCAATTCAAGCACAGTCTATACGGTACGCAGGTTTCAGCCCGCCAGAGTTGTGGGAGCGAGTTGTGCGTTGTGTGCGTACAACTTCAGCTGTTTTTGTGTGCGATGAACTTTTTCCTGGTTTTGGTGATTATCTCAAGCAAATTGACTATGACGTCATAGTTTTGCACCATCCTGATAGGCCAAAAGATTAAAATCGCACGATTCATCACAGAGGATTCAACATGTTGAATCTCTGCGATTTGGTTTACGATTGTCGTGCGACTGATCGGATCGCAGTCATAAGCTATAGCACACTACACGATCCGATCAAAAATCAGTCGCATCGCAGTCGGATCGTACAGTGTGCATGCGCCGGGCAGCGCCTTTTTTTCCCGTACCACAGCGAGGCAAGAAACCAGTTTTGAAGACTTTGAAAGAGACTACAAGTATAAGACTTGTATTTTATTTTCTCTCAGTTTCACCTTACTTTTAACTCAGCAAAAGAAAATTTGCTAATATGTCCTTGCCAAGACACGAACTCGGGATCTCTTCATGAGAGAGCACCAACCATCCGATTGCGCCACACAGAAGAGTTTCTTTATGGATTTGCTCGTTTAATATTAAATCGCTACAATTTGTTTTTCATGAATATTCATGCAGACAAGTCTTGACGGAATAAACCGTATTATCACTTCACTTGCATAGACTTTTGCCTCGCTGTGGTACGGAAAAAAAAGAAGCCGCCGGGCATTACTGTCCGAGATACATTAATTAAGATACACGTCGATATCATGATACGTTTGTGGCGAGAAATAATGTAGATAATGAGTTTTGTACTGAACTCGTCGCTACTGGTCAGGCAGTATTACACTGAGATGATCAGGGCAATTGCGCATTTGAGCAAAAATATTGGATATATATAATTATTCTCTGCGTCAGTCAACACTTTAACAGACTGGGGGAAAAAAACAAAAAACCCACATCAACATATGACTAGGATGGCCCTATCTGCATTCCAAGCTGAAAAAGCTCAATATGATTGTTTCGACTATCTTTAAGAATGGTTGCTAACCAGTACGGATTAATTTGTGGCTATAGATTATTAATTAATATATAGATTTGTATTCTCCTTATAAGTTGTCCATGAGCTTTGGGTGCCGGCAGTAATTTTAATTCTCGTCGACATGACTGTGTTGGGATCGCCGTAGCTCGTAGGCGATTTTGGCTAATCTACCTCTGTCCATCTTTTGTTTTGCAGGTAATTCAGTGGGGATTGTGAGGCGCTGCGCTGGGGCTGTTGTCGGCCGTTCTGTTCCCGTGGCTGTGTGGGGTGCTCGTATGCCGTAGGATCTGGTCACGGTCCTTCATCGGACGATGATTGGGTCGGGGCTCGGAGAGGTGCTGGCGCGACGATCGTAGGGTTTCGTGGGTATCCTGTGGGCGTTTACAAGGAGGATTACCATAACCTCATCCGGTCGGATACTAAGCAGCGTCGAAAAGGCCTTTTTGTATTGGTCTTCGTCCGTATAGAAGAGGATATTCTGCTTGCGATCGTAGATTTCTGTTTGTAGCAGTTTCTCCTCTATATCATTTGTAACATTCAGGACTGCTTGCTTTATTTGCGGTAAATCAGCTTCACACTCGCCACTTCCTGCGGAAGTATTTGCATGTAGCTCTGAGACGGTCTTACGGGTGTCAGCTAGGTCCTCCTTGAATTTGGCTAACTCACCGATAACGTAGTCGAGCTTGCTGTTTACTTGGAGCGATAGGGCACTAAAACATCTGTTCATTTCGGGCATTACATGCGCCAAACCAGGAGGTACTGGCGCGGGCCCTGGACCGGGCAGCTGCGGGTACGTATCCGAAGGTACGGTGGGTGATTTGTTCGTGGAGGCTGCCACGCCCACTTTTGGGGGCTCTAATTCTTGTTGCAAATCTTCCTTATTGCGTCGTAAATTATAGGTAATAGCACCAGTCATGGTGTTGGCTGAGCTTATCCAAACACGTTGATGGAAAAATTCAATTCAAGCCAGCTATTAGGTATATATTTATGTAGTTATGTAGTTGGGGAGGAGCACGACTAGCGGACGTCCGTTCAGCCCGTTACCTGTTAGTGATATTTTAGGTTTTTGTCACGACAAATGAAATATGAATTTTCCGCGACTCTGGGCGATATGAATCTTGTGTAACAACAATGAATGCATCTAAGTCTAATCTAAATCTAAACAAATTCAAATGACAGAATTAAAAAAAAAAACACTTCTTTTCCTGTGAATTTCAGACCCAGAAAATTCTCCATGCTCTTTAAGAGAATTTAGTGAATGCAGCACTGATGAAAGGGGTAACATCAACGTGACAAACGCAACGGTGACAGTGGGTTCTGGCCTCGCTGTGGATGCCACCGACGCAGCAAACAGCATCATACAATGCAGTGAAAAGACCTGCAAAGGGCTTGTTTATTTTCTCCTATCACAGTACTCCCAACAGTTCTGCTTTACCACAGAAGATAAAGTCGCTTACGTTTCTTTCACGGCGACGATTACAATTTCGTACACAGGTAAGTATTATGCCTATGAAATTTGTTTGGGACATAATGTGATCAAGAATAAGCACATTATCGGAATGTGGTTGTATACGCTAAGTCTCAATGTGCCAGCCTTTTTATCTAAAGCTGCTAGTCAAATTAAAACATTGCAGGCTTAGTAAAAGATATCTGGTTAACAGTCAGGATCAATGTCGACTTTCTACTATCACCCACAATAGCAGGTTGTCGCTATTGTCCTAGCCCTGCCGACAGGGAACGCACACGCAGCATATGTCACCACATGTTGCGATAGGAAAAAAAAATCAGATTTCATCAAACAAAATTTCTTTTTAGGCAATATTCAGGTTAGAACATTCCAGTTTTAACCTTAAATCACAAGACAATTAATGAGGACGCTATGAATATTTGGCAGTTTAAATTCCTTAATGTACTTAAACCGTAAATGAAGGATCTGTTATTAGACTGTCTTGTAAAACTGGACAACTCTTCCATTTGCTCTGCACGAATATAATTACGAATTTCTCTTATTAAAGCATTTTTTCCGTTAGGGCTGTTTTCAGATTATGATGAAAAGCATAGTTTCTTAAAATAAAAAAAAGGATCCTCCTGAACTCCAAATTTTGAATAAATTATATTTTAGTCCGTTGTGTGTTCAAACAAATGGGAGAGTTGTACAGCACTGAATTGAATTTACATATGTGTATTGCCAATTTGAAATTCCTACATGGGATTACAACACTAAAAATTTCGTAACTTTCTTTATAGTTTCTCCTAAATTCTGGTTTCTCCCAGATTTACTTTTTTTGAAGTTAGATTTCCCTATAAACTCGAATTACACCAAACATAAACCAGTCGTGATGCTTAGCATTTTCCTGGAATATGTCTACCAGTGGTAGTGTTCTAAAGGGAAACCCAACCAGATGTCAAGATGATCTGAAAGAAGAATCAGAAAAAAAGTTTGAACGAAATCGAACGGAATCGGACATTGTCAATTACATTTTGCACGACATATCATTATGTTCTTAGGTGGAAACCAAACCTACTTTCGTGTCACATTTGATGGTTCAGAAAGTAATAACTATTTTCTTAGTGTAAACTTAAATCGCTGTACCATCGTCAAACTTTCCGCTTCCCTGGGCCCGACGTTATCACCACCGACGAGCTCAAGTCTCAATGTCTATGAGCACAATCTGTGCGAGGGACAAGCCGCTGCTACAACGCCCTCCGCTACGCCACAACCTCCAACGACACAACCTCCTACGACACAACCTACTACGACACAACTTCCTACGACACAAATTCCAACGACACAAACTCTAACGACACAACCTCCGACGACACAACCTTCTACGACACGATCTCCTACAACACAAATTCCAACGACACAACCTGCGACTGCGCAACCTCCTGCGACACAACCTACTGTTTCATTGCACGTGAGTATACTGGAAAAGGCCTAAGAGTCAAATGATTATAAAGTCGAATGATTCATTGTTGCTCCGACAAATGCTCCGGCGAAAATTACTCCGGTATTTATTTCGTCAAAGATATCACTATGTTTAAGGCTAGGGTTACAATCAAGTTTTATGTTAGGTTAAAGGGGGATTCCACACTTAGGAAGCAAAAGTAAAGAAACAGTGAATGAAAGTTTGAGCCAAATCTGATGAGGAATAAGAAAGTATCGAAATTTTAAAGTTGTAATCTATCAAAAACAAATTGGCAACTCGGTGACGTATCTTGCGAAGTCCTCTCCCATTTGCCATTAGCTAAAAAATAATAAATATCCATTTTCTCTGAAGAAAATATTTGGTCATACATAGGGGCGTCGATTATCGGGTGGCAGGGGGGGGGGGCAGTTGCCCCCCCCCGAAAATATTAGGAGGGCAAACATATCCTTTTGACCCAACAATGAATCAGGAGGTGTTAATAAAATAAGGAAAAATGATGCGAAACTCGGGAAATGAAACCTTCTAAACAATGAAATACAAAAGGTTTTACACAATCAGACTTCAATTTCGCAGCACGCATATTCTCTATTTCCCCCTGCTTCATGTAACCGTGGAGAAGCTGGTAATTGAGAGGCGTTAAAAAATCATGAAGGGTATTATTAGGCTGTCTTGACCCCCCCCCCCCCCCAATCCGAAAAACGGATCGACCCCCTGGTCATAAATGCACTCTAGATAATTAATTCGAATATGTTTTTGTTTTGTTTTGTTTTGTTTTGTTTTTACACAAAACATGAAACAAACGTATTCCTCCATTAAAAAACCCCAAAATGAAGAATTGTGACATTTTCTGTACAGAGCGAATGGGAGAGGACCTTGCAAGATACGTCACGGATTTGCCAATTTGAATTTGATTAATTACAACTTCAAATATTCATAACTGTCTCATTTATCATGGGATTCTGCTCAAACTCGGCCTAATCCTTTTCTCTCATTTTTCTGCTTTTATTCCAAATCAACTAAATATGCAGGGAGGACTTCCCCTTCAATAGTTTCGGTTAAAGTTAGGTACATGTATATCTTTTGGTCAAGGGTTGAAGTTAAGAATTCGGTCAGGGCATTTAACGCCGGAGCATGTGTCTTAAAAATGATTTAATATCAGGCACTCATCTCAATGATTTTGCGTGTTAACAGTCAGCATGATCAGTACTTATACAGAAAAGGCTCAAACCAGTCAAATGGTTAATTGCCATGCACTCATCGCAATGATATCGCGTGCACTTTTTCGCACTACCAGTCAGAAAAGGTTATGTTTTCCATGGTACAGACAAGCCACGTGTGAATTTCATTCGACTTGCATAATTGAGTCACATAAAATGTACAGCTGGGGTAGGAATAATATCTAGCAATAAGCCAGTTCGTAGATACAATCTGAGCATGAGCAGATAAAGGTCATCTGTACCAAATTCTAAAACCCACTGACACGAATACTTGATATGTGCTCATGAATGTCATGTAATCATTATTCAATTATTCACCAATGGTGCATTCCATGATACCCAGGTGGAAGTATGCTTTTCAAAAGGCGAAACAAAAGCTATTCATGAGGCACATCTATCACTTTGAGAGTGATTATTCTAAAGTGCACAAAGTTGGACATCTCCATTTTTAAAATATCTGTGGATATTTGGGGTCATTTGTACCATGTGCTAACTACGAACTGGTCTATTGGTAGTCATTATTTGTGCAAATATGTTTATTGTGAATTTTAAAATCTACATTTCACGTTTAATAGTTGAAAATTTTAATCGACAGTTATTAAACATGGCTGAGTAGATTTCGGACCATTCAGTTTTTAAATTGAATTGATGTATTTTTGGTTGTTTTTTCTCTTGGTTCTCTATCAAGGAAACTCTTACTACTGCTGCTGATGAAGGGCGTTGTGAGACTTTCAAAATCGGAGGTAGGGCGTTTTATACTTCATGGCCCATCTATTTTACAAAACATGTTTGAATATATGCTCATGCACTGAATAACTGTGCAGTATGTGTATGTTTTAGCTGTTTCTATGTTAGGGAATATTATGAAAAATCTTTTCGTTTGTTAAAACAATCTTCTGATGAGAAAATATCCATCCAATTTTTGTGCCAAGGTTCATGGAAATCGTATTCAAATCCGGAAGAATTCCTTTTTTTTTGTTGAAAACTTAAAGGCCATTCTATTTTTCAAGCGATGTGATCATTTTCTTTCCCTTTACTGTCAAATTCCAGCCACGCTCAAAAACTGCCTCCCGCAGATCTCTCTCTGCAGTAACCCCGACTTCAACACCAGTACCATCACAGTATTGAACGCAACCCTCCAGATCTCTGGTGCAGCACCTGTTGACATCACCCGACTCACGCTAAGCATCATACGGTGCAGCCACTCCGCCTGTGAGGGCGTCCTGTACGAGGTGGTCCAGATATACTCAAGGGATGAATGCCTAGGCGTAGTCGACAGCACAAAGACAATATCCATTGATGTGGAGTATACTTGTAAGCATTGATTTCTTACTTTCGTCAACAAATGGTCATTGTGTGCAACATCTTTTCAAATACGTAAAAAACCCCAAGTAACCATTCTTATGGTTTGGTAAATCAAAGATGGTAATTTTATGGAAAAAAATAGTACATTAATTTTTTGCAAAAAGATTCCTTTCAAAAAATTGTTCATGTCCAAAACTAGCGTTTGTTTGTAAGCCTTCAAACGCAATATACAGAAAGTTTTGGAACGCCGGAATATTCTTTCAAATCTTTGCTACATGAAATAAACGATTACATTTTCCCGGTTTGTCTTTAACATCATTACTAAATTGCAACGTGCATTCAATGGCATTTATTTTTTAATTATTACTTTAATTTTCTCTTCTGCTACTTTAGATGAGTCATTTACATTTAGCGTCTATGCTAACCATCTCTTCACTATTGATCAAGATGGACTTCGGAGCGAGAGCTGTGACAACCTCTACTACGAACAGAGGCCGAATACGAATTCAAATTCAGTGGAGTATCCATTCAACTGTTCATCGCTTGATGAGTCGGTGAGCATTTCTTAACGCCATTATCACTAGCATTTGCATTGTCATTATAATCCAACATGACTCATAACGATATTAATTATTTTGAATAGTTCTCAAATCATTCCCCCGAAGTTTATGTGGACAATATATTTGATATTTGTAGGATTTTGTAGAGATGTCACAGTCAAATGGCTTAAACACTTGACTGGAGATGCGAAAGTCGGGGGTTCGATCCCCAACAGAGAACTTTCCTGGGTTGATTTCATGAAAGTCTTTGGGATAGTTTTGATTATTGTTCATTGTCGGTGCTCGGTAATGGTTTTGAAATAATCGGCGACTGGTCGTTTATTATTCGACGATCATTTGCCGACGTTATTTTCAACTCAAATCGGCTGGGTGATTGTCGACGAGCACTAAAGATCAGTCGGGGATCCATCTGACACCTGTCGTTCACCTTTAGAAAACCAAGAAAAACATCCCCACAACCAGTAGGGTCCGCACAAGGTTTGCGATGCAGCAGCGTAAACCTCCAGCCGACCAATATGCTGCGACAACCAGTTGCTGACCGCTGACAACCAAATAAATTTGCGACCTCAGACAACCAGCTACCGACCAGTGGTTGTCGGAGGTCGGCAACCGGTCGTATGGCCAGTGAGACCATGGCTTTAGCAAAATAATTGAAAAGGAAATACAGAACAGAGTACAAAATGAATGCCTTCTTCCGGGAAGGCATACTTATAGGGGTAACCTCGCTAGTCATAAGGACCAGTTATTCATAAGGACCGCTATCCATAACGCGTGACTAAATGAATAGCGGTTTTGTATGAATAGCGGTCCTTCTAAATAGCGAGCAAACCATAGCCAAATTACCTCGCTATTCATAAGGACCTTCATTCATAAGGACCACTATTCATAACTATTCATAACGCGAGTTAAATGAATAGCGGTTTTCTATGAATAACGGTCCTTATGAATAGCGAGGGGACCCGTACTGATATACACTACACTCTAAAAAATGAAGGTGCAGAAAAGGTGCAACTTTGCAGAAAAAGGTGCAGATTCAATTCCACCGCTGGATTAGAGCAAATTTGCACCTCTCACGGCTATGTGCTCGCCTCCAGCATGGGTGGTGCAAGTTTGCCACTTAGCTTAGTCTGAGTCGCATTCATCCTTGCTAGATATATTCACAAGACATGCGGCGAACTCTATGATTTTACCCGAATAACGTTTGTTCTTGAAGTAAACGGGGCAATGGAAAATATTTTATTCAAGAATAAATGTAAAGTACTATCAAATAGGCCCTACTATTGACATCCAATCGTTTACACTCCAAGTTTAAGGTCTGCAAGTTTTTTTGCGCAACGTCTAAGACAGTTCGGATCCACGAACCACCAATAAGAGACCGCCATATAATTTCCCCTTATAATAGGCCATTATCGTATTGCATTCAAATTTTTTGCTTACCTCTTTGTCAAACCCCCTTGTATTGAACGGTTACATCCACCTGTATTTTTATAGTCAGAATGCAGATTGCATAAATTAAGTGTTGCTAGGTTGGTCAAGCCAAAATGTTTGTCCAACCTAACAACGTCTAATACATGCAATTCACATTCTGACTACTGAAAAAGAATAGCTTTTTACAGGTGAATGTAATAGTTTGGCACTATGCAAACGCTGGGGGTAAACCTGTATAAATTTGAATAAATTACCAAAATGGCCTATTTACAGATTATTTAGTAAGCAACACAATATCTGACTCATTAAAATCGCATTACAAGTAATTCTTCTATTAAAAAAAAATATGCGCTTCTGGTGTTTTTTTTTTTTTAATGTTTCAAATCCCATTTTGTGACTATGTGTGAGTACGTAGGAGTATATGAGATCGATTGATTTGATTTCTTTCTGTATGTGTTTCTTTCTGTCTGTCTGATTTACTTGCTTTTACGATTCATTGGGTCAACGTTTTATATGGCTAAATGCTCTTTTTGTTTTGACACAATTCTCCTATAAAATATCTCTCGTGTAAATATTATTTTGTTTTACAATATGGTATCCTGTTTGCGGTAACCTCACAAGTCATAAGGGCCGCTATTCATAAGGACCGCTATCCACAACGCGTGACTAAATGAACACAACGGTCCTCTATAAGCAGCGGCCCTTCTAAATAGCGAGCAAACCATAGACAAATTACCTCGCTATTCATGAGGATCTCTATTCATAAGGACAACTATTCATAAGTCATAAAGATCGCTGATAACGCATGTTAAATGAATAGCGGTCCTTATGAATAGCGAGCCGACCCCTTCTGTTTGAATTGCACACCTTTAGTTTGCTTTACGTCACAATATCTCATGTACCATGACCTGTATCACATTTGTATCTTTTTATGGAGAATGAAATAAATGAACTGAATTGAATTCATTGTTCGGAAAAAAAAACCAGAATATTATTTTCTGGTCATCCGCATTTTGTTACATGCACTGTGTTTGGTTGATTGCGCGTATACATTTAAGAAGTACTAGGTGTAAAAAAAAACATTTGACACTTTTGTTTGTTAATAACTCAAAAGTTATAACTCGTATCGGACTGAGGTTTTCAAAGTGTAAAATTGAAGGATGTCAAATTTATTTGGAATAAGTTTTGTGAAGTTCGCTTTAGTAATATTCTTAAAATAATGCTCTGAATATTTAATTAGATTTTCACTTTTTGAAAAATCAAGGCCACAAAATATGTGTGTATCAGTAAGTAATTCAGGGCTGAACAATGGCCATTGTGCACTGCAGATGAAATCCTAGAGCACGTCTTTTAGCCCAGAGTCATGAATCATTAATGAAACTGGATAGCAAAAGGTTGGCAGGAAATGCCAGGTGCAATACACAGTGGCAATTGTTGTGTTCTGAATTAATTACTGACACACACAGATTTTGTGGTCTCAATTTTTCAAAAAGTGAAAACCTAATTAAATATTCAGAGCATTATTTTAAGAATATTAATGAAGAATATTTCACAAAACTTATTCCAAATAAATTTGACATCCTTCAATTTTACACTTTGAAAACCTCAGTCCGATACGAGTTAGAACTTTTGAGTTATTAACAAACAAAAGTGTCAAATTTTTTTTTTACACCTAGTACTAGGAAAAATGACACTTAGTTCGTTAATAGCTCAAAAGTTAATACTCGTAGATGAGACTGAGGTTTTCACATTGTAAACTTGAAGGATGTCAAATTTATTTTGACTAAAGTTTATGACGTCTCTTTGAATACTTTTCTTACAACCATATACTCTGAATATTTGATTAGGTTTTCACTTTTTTGAAATCTGGTGTGTAGACCCCAAACGCAACCCAAATGCAAGTTTATTGCTGTTGATGGCAGGGATGCATACAATGATATTCTGTTATTCAAGCATCTAGATATGTTTCATAGATTTTTTTAATGTATGTTTTAAAATATTTTTCCCAACCTCCTAAGCTCCACCCTACAAAGCTCCAGATCTCATTCCTGCAATGACGTCAACAGCCAATCATCAGTCAGCTACTACACTAAGATTCGAAAGACAGTGGAATGTAACTTCCCGCAGCTCAGCACATGCTCACAATAGAATTGCATGCTTTCAAGCATTAGGCCTACCTCCTCATTACCATTCTTTCCATGTGATGCTACATTGTCTGACATAGCAACTCCTATGTAGGCATCGTATGGTCTATTAGAACAGATGGGGCATCTCCGGTAAAGCTACATACCACTGTCCTCCTTAGTTCTCTTATGACTGACCGATGATGTTTTTGCAGGAATGAGATCTGTGGCATATTTTAGAGAGGAGCTTAGCATTTATGAAAAATGATTTCAAAAATATTTAAAAACTTTATGAAATATATTGAGATATTTGAATAACGAATTATAAGTTGTATGCATCTCTACACATCATTTGGGTTACAGGGGACCTTCAATTCAGAGCACAACACTTGCCATTCAGCGTGCATGGCACCGGAAATTCCAGAGCACCTCTTTTTGAGCTAGATTCATGAATTATTAATGACACGTATTATTGGCAGAAATGGCAGGTGCGATGCACAATGGTGTTGTGTTCGTGCAAGTGCACCCTTGGCATGCGATATCGATATGCATGAGTGCAAGTATGCGTGTAAAACGTGGCTGAGATCGATGCCGCGGTTGTGCAATGACCCAAGGAGTTATCACTCCTTGAATGGCCAAGCTAGCTAGCTAGCCACGTGCGTACGCTAAGCCTGACCTCAAAAAGCAAACCAATTCAACAACGAAAATAATTTCTTTCGAGTTTTGTGGTGATTCCCAGTGTTACTGGTAAGTTCAAGTAAAATTACTTTTTCAGCCCAAATATAGTTTTCAAGAAAATTTCGACAAGAAGTAATAGTTTGCTCTAATAAAATTATGTGACTGAATAGTGAATGAGAATTTTCGACATAGGCACATTTATTTTACAACTGTGTTTTGTCTTTGCTTTGATTTTGATTTTGCACCCCCCTCCCCCCTGTTTCGTTTAATTGTTTGTTTGTTTGTTTATTTTTGTTTTGTTTTGTTTTGTTTTGTTTTGTTTAATTTTTGTCTTGTATTCATCCAGGAATAATAATTTTCCATTTCCTTTTTATTAGGTGATAAAGGAAAAATGTTACAATTTCATGTAACATTGGAGCCGGGGTTGCGGGGGGGGGGGGAGGGAAAATTCAGATATTAATGAAATTTTACTTGCGTGACTGGGCAAAAAGCCTTTCTTCTATAATGTTGGCAGGAGTGCAGTTGTCATGTACATTACATGTTAAATTGTGAAAAATAAACCCAGTGTGGACCCCTGATACGGGTCATATAATAAACAGTAGACAGATCGATGAATAAAAATTATTTAAAAAAAGAATAATTCTCAGAATGTCTAATTCCTGAAAGATAGAACTTATTCGCAAGTATATATATTTGAAGGGATCAAAATAAAATAAAAATCACCTAGAATTATAATATGCTAATATTTATTTGTATTGATAAGTTATATACGTGTACTTGTAATGAGACATTGTCTTAGTCATTCCAGTTAGACTGCAGCAGCATCTAGTTATATTCTTCTATTTGAGTAAATTTTTATTGAGGTCTACTCTACAACATTTTTCATTCAACTTATCATTTTTATATCTCTCCTTCAGTGAAGCTACACAAGAACAGCTGAATCTAATGTGGCATTTGAGTTACACCGTTCCCAAAATGCCGGAGGAGCTGGATGAATTACTTAGAGGTGGATATGGTCTTGGCGTGAGGCAGTGAAAAGCCGTTACCAAGAGTTTCTTAAAGATATTTACACTAAAAATTTGTTTGAAATCGTGAATGGAATGTTAAATAATCTCGTTCCTGTGTCTTATGATAAAATGAGAATAGTATGTGACTCTATTAGATACGTTTCTTGCCAGTATGGCGCTTGCTCCCGAGATTGCCTATGACCTTTAATGTCAGGGCCGACTTTCCCTTTAAGGATAAGATGGGATACTTCTTAAAAATTTCCTATCGGATTTTGCTCAAACTTTCAGTGATCTGTTTCTTTATGTTTTATGCTTCTTTTAAAATCAAGTTGATATCAGGGTGGACTTCCCCTTAAGATATACATTAGTGAGTAAAGCGATCATATATATATATATATATATATATATATATATTTGCTGAAACCTCCAGCATTATATACTTGCATTTGTGATAAATACTTTTTGAGATTAGAATGTACAGAGTATGTGGTTATCTCATTGTTTCCAGTGTTTGCTAATTCGTATTATTGCATTTCATCGTTATTATATATAGTTGCTGGGTACATCTCATCTATCCAGTAATACTTGTACTCATTTGTAGCATAATTCCTTTATACATTCCGTCAGCACGTGTTTTGTCATACAATGGGAAACATCCAAATTTTGTTGAGTAGTTTTTTTTTTTGAAGCACATATTTTGTGCAACTATTTTACCTCACATGACGTAAGTGATATATGTGCAAGATTTTGGATTTGCACTGGTGTATACATCCTACTGATCATACTTTGGTATTACTCGGGTTCAGTAAGTGCCCCACAAAATGCCACCAAGAACAAAGAGTACAAAAAAAAAATCTTTCAGATGTTTGGCTCTTTCTCTTCACGATGCTTTTACAGTCGATGTCAGTTATTTAGGTAATGTATGACGGAAAGTATGCTCATCTGGTGGACCACACTTTGTAATTTCCTCAGTTCAGGTCGATGTATAATATTGATATTTTTAAAAAGATGACAAAGTATGCTCATCTGGTGGACCACACTTTGTAATTTCCTCAGTTCAAGTCGATGTATAATATTGATATTTTTTAAAAGATGACACTCGAAAGGGTGAATACAATAGAAGTGAAATATTTCGTCTTGCAGAAGATGGTTTAATAGCATGTGTTGTATACATTTCATTTTATTTGCTATGTTATATTATTTTCCAAGCTACTGCTTTTCAACCTGGGCTATAAAAAAACAACAACAAAAACAACAAAAACAACAAAAAACAACGGTCGTGATGAAGATGATGACTATTATTATTATTGTTGTTGTTGTTCCTATTATTTTAATTATCATCATTATCATTATATATTTTCATTATTCAGTTTAACAGTTATGCTCTCTTGCCCACAATCCATTTGAGTGTTAGTTTAGCAGGCCTCAAGTATTCCTCCTTTTTAAGTAATGAAACAAAGTATTAGAAAGTGTAAGTAAAGTATGATGTTTTTTAAAAGAAAATATTTTAACATGCAATTCTTGAAAGGTGTTGAAAAGAAACAGGTAATTCTTCATAGTGTCCTACGACGGATGCAGTTTATAGATGTACAGTGTGTAGAGTATTCTGTTTTGCTGCTGTGTTTTTTATTGCCGATATTTTGCCCATCCATTGACAGCTCATTTTACTAATGTACGTACTTATTTGAAATCGTATTCTTGTATTCATATTTATTTTCTTACATTTTGCAAACGAGTATTGTTGTGGAATTCTCTTTTTACTTCAGAAAATATTGAAAACCAGTCAGGTAGTGTACATTGATCTGATGTACAAAAACAAAAGACAATTAAACGTTAATGTAAATATGATTTCAGCATATATTTTGAAAGCTTGTCTTTTTTGATAATTATGTATGGTAATCATATTTGATATGTGCTTTATTCGTTCACTGTGTGTTTATGCGCATGCGTGTTAGCGTGCGCGAAAGGGTGTGAGTGCGAGTGTGTGTGGTGCGTATGTGCGTGCTTGAGGTTGTATCCGTGTGTGGGACTCGTAAATAGTGTACCTGTAAAGTGCAAAATTGCACCCAAAAGGCACACTTTTTGAGTACAATAATGCACCTTTATTACAATTTAAACAGGTGCAAATAAGCGCCTTTTAAGTGCAATCCTGCACCTTTCAGGTTCAAAATAATGCACCTTTATTACAATTTAAACGGGTGCAAATAAGTGCCTTTTTGGTGCAATCTTGCACCTTTCAGGTTTAAGATAATGCACCTTTTGTTCAGTTTAAGCAGGTGCAAACAAGCACCTTTTTGGTGCAATGTTGCACCTTTCAGGTTCAAAATAATGCACCTTTATTGCAATTTGAATAGGTGCAAATAAGTGCATTTTTAGTGCATTCTTGCACCTTTCAGGTTCAAAATAATGCACCTATATTACATTTTAAACAGGTGCAAATAAGCGCCTTTTGGTGCAATCTTGCACCTTTCAGGTTCAAAATAATGCACCTTTTTACAGTTTAAGCAGGTGCAAATAAGTGCCTTTTTGGTGCAATCCTGCATCTTTGAGGTGCAAAATAGCACCTTCATGTAAGGTGCAAATTTGCACCTTTAAAAAAGGTGCGAAAATTGCACCTTTAAAGGTGCTCCCAGTGTGACATTCGTCTGCACCTCTAAAGGTGCAAAGTTGAGCCTATATTTCTTAGAGTGTAAGACACATACAAAACCACACACTATTTTCTATCTTTAAGAAATACCAGTACAGACCAGCAAATATACTGCTTTTCAATCATTATATATGTATATAAGGAAGTACAGGACAAACTACAATCCGAAAGGAACTTTCCTGGTAATTCTCAATGTGTGTTTCTCAGAGCTAGCCTCATAAGGCCAGTACTCTCCTTATACTCCTTACAGAGATACGATGGATCGTCAGAGACATATGTAAATACAACAGGATCCGCAGAGGAAAAGGCAGGTATGAAAAAATTTGGCTATATTCAGGCGATTCCGTACTATATTTTATTTCTTGCCTGCTGACTGAAAATGATATTAATGAAAAACTCTTATTTGGTTACTCTGACTTATAGTGCAGGGCAATTACGGAATGACATTCACAAAGTATTTACAAGTTTGAAAGAAGAATATTATGAACATCGTTATGAATATTTTCAAACTGATAGTACAATACATAAACTAATAAGAGGTACTTTCACAACCGTTGAGTTTAATTTCAACCATTCATCAGATTCATGAAATATTAAGTATTTTATTGCTTAGTTACGGAATGACACAAAAAGGACATGAATCTTCAACCAGAATAAAACTTACTCAAACTCTGTGAACTTGGAATATGTATCAGGTTTTCAAGTTTGCTGTAGCATTATGTAGATGTTAGCTTTGATTTGTCACCGTGTTCCTGGAAAAGTGGAAATCAGTTTAAAAATATTTGAAATATGATATAAAATATTAAATGAAACAGCGTTACGGAATGACTTCTGAAAGTCAATGGGAAATAGTGTACAAATTCATATTATGAAAATAAGTAGTTTAAAACATAGATCGAGCAAAAGATTTCATAATTTTTGATGACCTAAGATATCTCTGTTAGAAATAGCTCTATTAGTATTTATTAGTGTACTATGATTTATGCAAATTTTATTCATGTATTCATGTTTTTGCTAATACATGTAATTAGATTTTTGAAAATTTAGAAGAATATTCCTTTTTATAAAATGCTTCTGGTAAGCTTAGAAATTCACATAGATTAATCATTACATTCCATGTTATATTGCATGTATTTCATTTTTTATGAATATATTTTGTATTCTGTTGTTTTTCAATATTATTATATGTCATCATATGATTTATTCTATTTAATAATATCATCTGGATCAATATTTAGGTCTTAAATACAGGACAATAAAAGCTATAGATGAAAGAAATACATCTCATTAACAAATGGAATAAGAAAACACCTTTTCCCCCAATATCTAAAGTGTTAAATTTGATATAATTTTCAACTGGAAAATGAGCTCATCATCTCTAGTTGATAATTGTTTAATATATTAAGCAGGACTAACGTACAGGTTCAGGGTTGAATGAATTTATACAAAACTGAATTTAATGTCATTCCGTAACATTATTTTCTTACGGAATGACATAATTAATCAATTAATCATAATTCATATTTAAAATAATTTTTCATACCTCAAGCACATACATTTTGTATGTATTAGGTACCTTGATTTACCTATCACCTTTGATAACAAAATGATAGTCATTTTCAGAAATAAGTTGAAATTATGTGTTTTGAGTGTTAAGAATGACAGGGGTTTTTTAGTTTGAGTTTCCATGGTTACTGAAATATGAGAAATTATGCAGAACAGAAACAAATGCTATTCTTGATTACTATGTTATTTAAACTTTGTTTATCAAGTGTATTTTAGCAAGCAGGTCATATTTATATGACCTTTAATTTCTTGTTTTACATTTTATCACCATTGGTATTAATCATTGATTTCAAGATTATGTTAATTATTTATGCGAATTTTCGGAATTCATATGTGTGAAAATGTCTAAATTTTATCAGATTGTGAAAATTTGGATAACTATGATTAATTTGACACCAAAATTGATATGATCAGACAGATTTGCAATTTTGGGGTTCATGTCCTGTTTTGCTTGGAATTTCCCTGCACCAGAAACAACCATTAATTAAATTGTTATAACAAATGATTTCTTTTTGTTGTTGAAAACTTAATGGATAGAATAAAAATATCGCACGGGACACATTTCGTGGATTTCTCATTAATTTAAATTAAGATTTGTAACATATATCGGAAAATGGCGTTGAAGAGAGACATAGTGAAGCTTTTCGTTTTGCACTCATCAGAGTATACCGCAAGAATGAGCAGAAAGCCAAAATCGAACAATATAACAGGAAACTAAAGGAACAAAGTGCGCAAAATATCAAACGGGTTTTGATTGGCTGCCTGAAATATATGGCATGGAAGCATAATCACTTACTGGGGAGTTAATAATGATAATGATTATAATGATAATAATCATCATGACGATATTAATGATGATAATAACAATGATAGTAATTTCTTTAACTATATTATATATAAAAATAACTCTGTGCTCTTCATATTGATACATGGCGTTGGTAGTTGTATTCTACGGGACAAATTAATTTCATGTACAAAAAATTTATTTCTTGAACATGTATATGTATCATACTATGCTAAGTATAAATCATCATATTATACAAGGTAGTGTAAGCAGATAACTTAGCAAAATTACATTTAATTTTCTTCTCGTCAATTAATTTTTGTTTCGCCATTAGAACTATGACATTTTTGCTCTCATCATCAGCAAAATTAGTATACTAACTTGTCATTTAACGAATTTCGGGACATTTGAAAGCTACACAGTGCGTATAAAAAAATATACCGAACTGTGATAGCATCTAATCAAAAAAAGTTGTAACCAATGTGACTTTGAAATTTATTTCATGATAAGGATTAGCTTGTTTTCTGTCCAATGATACCTCATTCATGACTTTTCTGCCACGGATGACTGAGCACAAGCGTTTTTAAGAAGTGTGGTAAAAAATATCCTTGTACCAAGTTTTCGCTGATGCAACGAATGTGGGTCAAGCCATATGAATGTGTTACTTTTATAGTCTAAAATCCTTTTAAAAATTGAATTCTCTTTCTTGCTTCAGTGTTTAAAACGATCCATTGTATCTAAGCTTTTACATGACCTTGTTTCAATCTATATGACAATCTCATTTCAACAGCCTTCTAACCTTTTGTCTCACGGTAACTAAAAACACTCCGCATTGCACCATTTTACCTGCATAGCGTGTGCACAGGTTGTTTTTTTTTTTCTCGAATAGCGCATGAACTCAAAGGCCTCCTGACTTTAAAGACTAAGAAATGCAAGGAATGATACATGTGTTAAGAATTACCAAAGAAATTGATATAGTAGGTTTTCAACGAAACTCTTTTCAAAATAGGGAAACACCCGAATGGTCTTTGCTCATTTTGTAAGAGAATAGAAAATGTGCAGCATTATATTGTTGAATGTAAACATTTTGATAGAGAAAGAATACACCTAAGACTGAGGAGTTAAAAAACCCCACTTAGTCTGGAAAATCGACTATGCCTCCAGGAATCAATGAAATATATTAGAATATGTGCGAGAAACGCACAAATAATAATGATATCCTGTAGAAAAATTCCCCCTCTCTCTCTCTTTCTCCTTCTCTCTCTCTCTCTCTCTCTCTTTTACTGACTTTAAAGACTAAAAAATGCAAGGAATGATACATGTGTTAAGAATTACCAAAGAAATTGATTAATATTGGTTTTCATTAAAAAGATAGCTCCCCAAATAAACTTTGTCCATTTTGAACGACTCAATGAAAAGGCTTTCCTTAAATAAGGGATGTGGATGAAACCGAGAATGTGTTATAATGGCAAAGAAAATATCATACATTTTGCTGGTAATTAGCCTTTTTCTTGAGTCTGAGTTGACATTATTGATGCACAAAATCAATTGAAATGAATAAGCAATTGGTTTCAAACTGAAATAACAAATGGTTAATTGTTTTTGACCCACATTCGTTGCTTCAGCCCAAACTTGGTACAAGAGGATTTTGACAATAGTTTTTGAAAATCCTGCTGCTCAATCATTCGTTGCAGTACGGTTATGAATAAGGTATCATTGGACAAAATATAATAATATTTTAATTAGAAGCTAACAAAGTTGGGTATACTTTTTTGTAATTGATGGAGAGAAGACTTGGGACGCAGGGTTGTGAAACAGCACGAAGACCAAAGTTTATGGATACGGCACCAAAAGAGAAGAAAAATATATCTTCGAAGAATACACCTTCTCCCACGCTGTGATTTATCTTAATATGAATGTGTTTTAATCAGTTGTCAAATCATTCTTTTATACAAGTTTCCTTAAAGCATTGAACATGTATCATTTGATGATGAAGAATATCAGTAAGTGATCCATTCAGGCTCATTCTGTATTTCTCTGTGTTCAACAAAATGTTTACCTACATCATGTACATGTATATAGTTTCATGTGATATTCATAATACTAATTTACTTGTTGCTTTGTGTTATGACTTTTCAATTGGAATTATATTGTCCCTTTTTTTTGGTGGTAGGATGCCCTCGGGTCACAATGGACTTAGTTGGAGAAATTCCTCTTGGAGCCGAATCATGCGGTGCTACTTTCACCATCATATCGGACTCGCTTAATAAAACGGATGGTAAGTAAATTCGTGTCAGGTAGCGCTCACTAATCAGTGAACATATGTTGCGCTATAACATGTAGGCTTTTGATAGCTTCATTCGGAATATCACTTTTCTGATTGATAAAAAAGAGAATATATTACTGACGTATTAATTTGATTTCAATAAGTATTTAATTCTTTTAGATATAAACTACATTCATTATCATCGACGATCCTTTCTCTCTTCAACCATTTTGTTAAACCCCCAACCCCTTCCCCCTTTCTCTCTCTCTCTCTCTCTCTCTTATGCAATAGTACAGTATTTCTATTCTTCTTCCCTTATGTCTCTCTTTCTCGCTTTCCTCTGACTTCCACAGTCTTTCTCTACACCAATCTATCTTCTTCTCTAGACTTTACCATATCACTGAAACATCTTACTTGCTTACTCCTCCACTTATCTATTTTCTCATATCTTGGTTACTGTGCTTTTGATGATTTTGTAGCTTTGAATAATTTTAGGTTTGTAGCTACAACCCTTGTTATCACGACCTTTTAAAAAGGAGTATAAAGTTGTTACGCTTTATTGATAAATTATTAACCAAAGACACTTTTGGTCGTAAATATTTAAATTAGAAAAAAAATCTTTGTCCTCATTTTTTGTCCTTGGAATACCAAGAAGCTGCTTTAAACCGATTTATATAAAATTCTGCTACATGATAGAGCCAGATAGTTGTTTTATTCTCATACTGTCAAAATAATGAGCTACACAATAGCGCGTACGGGCGCGTACATGTTGATTAATTGGTCTAATTGCATCATATGATGGGGTGAGCACCAATTGCATGTGCATACATCGCTGAGATTTATCTATTCATATGTACCAATAATAAGATGCATTAAAGGCAGTTCCTCCAAACACACTCGCACACACAGACAAAAAAAAAAAAAAAAAAAAAAGAAATCGGAATTAGCTCTTAAATCAACGGCAGTGTGTGATGCAAATCAATATGGCTTAAAAGTATTAGATAATTTTGGGAAGCCCTCAAAAAATTTTCGTGAGATTTCTTTGATTTTACTTAATAAATAGCAGGGTACTAACATAACTAAGATGCTGTGAAGTTTTTTTCCTCCTCAAGGGAAATATTTATCGAATTAGAGGTGAAAGGAATAAAAATCCCTGGCCCCAAAAGAGGGGATGTAAATTCGAACAACGGCCACACACATTACTCACATGAGGATTGCTGAATAGAATACACTACACATAGTGAGAAGCGCTGGGTTTATTGTGTGGGGAACCTTCGGGTGGATATGGTCTCAGCGTGAGGCAGTGAAAAGCCGTTACCAAGCGTTTCTTACAGATATTTACACTAAAATTTGTTCGAAATCGTGAATGGAATGTTAAATAATCTCGTACATGTGTCTTATGATAAAAGTAGAATAGTATGTGACTATGTTAGATAAGTTTCTTGCCAGTATGATTTTTGCTACCGAGACTGTCTATGAGTTTTAAACCCTCTTCCTCCCCACCTATCCAGGAGAAAGATCAAGTTCAAGTTCAGACTTGCTTCAAAACTGCGTAAAAAGATAAATGCATGTCAATACGTAAAATCCAAATACATCCATATTTTTACAGGCCCGTAACTAGGGGGGGGGGGTCATTGGGTTCGAACGACCCCCCCCCCCCCGTTGGCAAGCAGAGGCCCGCTTGAAAAAAAAAAGATAAATTATAAAAAAAAAAAAAAAAAACGAGGGGAGAGGTAATAGAAAGGAAAAATAGCGTGATGAAACATCGCTCTTTCCGTCTATTTTAACACAGTTTATTTCGATTTTGTCTCGTAACTTCCTAATCTGGCAAATCTATAATTAATTAGTGTCGTCTTTCACCATTCATTTTCGAATTTTTTACATTATGCCATGTTGCAATAGATTTTTTTCAAAGCGTCATTCAAAGAATTATTCAAATTCGTTTGTAGTAGGTCCATGGCAGGCCTGTAACGGAGGGAGGGGGGGAGGTGCAGAGGGTTCGAACACCCCACTACCACCCCCCCCCCCCCCAAGCTGGCGAGCAGAAATCTGCTTGAACAACAACAACAAAGAATCATCAGGCAAAAAAAGAAATCCAAATTGACATCAGAATAGCGATGTTTAGGTCAAAAATTTTAAAACATTTCCATATCAACTGGCTTAGATAGAGGAGGGGCGCACAAGGGAGTCACGTGAAAGTGGAAAATGATGTGAGATAATAGGGTTTCCAGTCAATTTTAACACTTTTTTATTTGCTTTTGTCCTGCAACTTCATAATATTGCACAGTCATTTATAAGGCCTAGTCAGTTTACGTCTTTGGCCATTCATTTTCGGAATTTATTTTTCATTATGCTATCGATTTTGTCAAAGACTGAAAGAGTTCAAAGAGCTATTCAAAATCGTCACCCGCTCGTTGTAAGGTCTTGCCTATGTGACGAATTTGAATGACAATTTCTTGAAATCGACTTCCCAAAGATGGATTTGATGATAAAATTTTGCAACGGATTGCCGGGTCGGACGAATTCGAATGAAATCTAACGAAAATTATGTGACAATGAATGGAGATATGTTGAAGTTGCTTGACCATTGAATCTGCTGAATGACATTTTAATTATTAAACTATCTTTGACATCTGACATTTGGATGATTATTGATCAGCCTACAGGACGAAATTGAAGTGCTCAATGATGCATTTTGATCTCTTTCGGTGTCGATGGCACGTATATGTGACAGATGGACTTGTCATTTTCATTCACCAATTGCTCGACTACTGGAAAGGTATATGGTGGTCAATGTATATCAACATTTTGAGCATAAATCAAGCATTTTAAATATATGATTATAATTATATGCTACCATAGAAAATTTCAGAGAAAATTGCTGATTTTTGAAAAGATATTGCCTTATTTCAACATTAAACAGTAGTAAACAAATGAGAAACCAAAAAATAATGGACAAAAAAAGAAACTCAAATGTAATTTTCAATAATTCTAAAGCATAAAATTGGGTAAAGTTATAATGTTTGGTATCATAAGAAATGGTAATAAATTTCCTACAAGTTTTGTACACAATGTTTTCTGAAATAACAGATGGTTAATGAAGTGCAGACATTTGAAAAGTAAGCATTGATCACATTTTGGTAACATTTTGAAGAGAGCTAAACCCCTTGGCACAGTAAGAGTTGAAAAGTGTTAGATTTGACAGGAAATCCGGACAATACAAGGCGATAGATTGCTTAAAACACCATACAAAGATAACGTGGGAAGATAAGCAGTGATAAGCATGATAAGACTCAAATGAAATCGGTGGTAGTGGAATATAATAGTGAAATATAGAAACCATAATGCAAAAGAGAGGGAGGGGTATTTAATGTGTCTGTTCACTACAAAATGGAAAATTTTCCCGCTCTGAAGCTGCATGGAGTACTCTAATGGCCCTCTTATACAGCCTGTTCAACCGGAGTGCCATGAGAGTATTTTATAAAACATCGACTTCTTGGAAACTATAATCAGAAATAACAAGTTGCCCCAATTTAACACTTGAGGTGTTTTGGAAATAACATTTGGGAGATAGTAAAGTGTTTCCCCCCCCCCCCCCCCCCCCGTTCGCTTCACTTTCCTAAAAACTTTATTAATATGAATGATTCCTGGCCGCGCAACAAGATGAACGGAGATATAGCTATACATTTCACCCATTGGTGACTAATGAAATAAAATTTTGCCATCTAAAAGTACACTTTTATTTTTCTCTCTCTCGCTTTGCTCGCTCGCAGTATTTGGAATCCTACACAGTGGTAGTATATGTTTGGGCTTCACATTTGACCCACCCCCTGTCAAATAATTCTGACTACGTTCGTGTCCATACCCTTGGAGGGGCACGCCCCCTGATCCCAACCCGGCATCCTTGCTCGGTCGACCTACTATAATGCAGATTAAAAGACTGGCAGTTATATGATTCAATTCCATGCCACGGTACTAACGTCCTTTGACAAGACATTAATCTACATTTGCCACACTCGACCCAGGTGCAGTAAGTGGGTACCTAGTAGGATTTATACCTTGGATGCGCTAAGCACAACGATTGCCTTGCTAAATCCGGGGTAATAGCAATTATAATTGCGCGGCCTCTGCATGGGAGAACAGTATTTAGTGCTCATGAGGCTACCCTGGGTAAACGAGACTAACTATTATCATTGTTCTTTTTCTTTCTCTTCTTCTTATCATCATCATAATCATCATTATCGCCACTGTTATAGAAATCACTTTTCCTTCTCATTTCGTTCTCAGCCCAAGTAAGCTTCGAGTCGATCGACAAGAACGAAGTGGTTGGAGGGCCCAACAACGTCCTGCAGGATGGTATCGACTCTTCAAGTAACCTCCTTCACGTCATCAGTCTCGTGATCGCCATCGACATCGAGGCTGGTAATGAAACCCTAGAACTCGATGGATCGTTAGTCATAGACTTCGCAGTAGACCTGACGGTGAGTTGACATCAAAGTAGTCTTGAGTTCTAGGCCTATTGATATATTGTGAGAAAATTCTAAAAGAAAACAGTAGACTAGATGAAAAAGTGCGTGTCATTTTCTATATCTATGCCAAACTCGTTGGTCATAGACTTAGCTGCAGACCTAAGAATGAGTTCATTTAGAATTAGTCTTAAGATGTAGGCCTACTGATGGACTGTGATAAAAATTTTCAGAGAAACCAATGGGCTTCAAATAAGGGCGGTGGTAGTGCCCTTTTCTGTTTCTATGCCAAATCTAATAACAGTCTCTTGTACAGTTTGCGCTCCTTAATTTCAAAATTTTAATTAGTAGCTGTTAGTATTGCCGAAGTATTTCTTATTATCATCGCGAAACCATATGCCGCATACCCGATAATTTATGGACGTCATTATATACAAAAGAATTCTTCCACTAAAACTTCTTTCCAAAAAATTGACAGCATGCATTCAAAACAAAATACGTATCAGTATGCGCACTTTGATATAAATTTAATGCAGCATTTATTTTTCAATTCCATTCTGTGTAAATATATTTGATTCCATTTTTTCCAGGACAATTCGGATGATATCTACTGTGCGTTTATCGCCAATGAAAGGTAAGCCAAATGTTGTTACCAACTATATATATATGTGTCGCAATAGCCCTGCATGTTTTATATTCGAATAATTTTGGTTTGGTTCTCTCTCTAAAAAAAATCCAACAACAACAGAGTGATCACGGAGGCAACTCCCCAGGGGATGGGGGATGAGAATGGAGTGAAATTCACTCTTTTATTCAAAGAGAGCACTCTAGAGTAAATTAATGTTCACTCCTAAACTGACTTGAATCCCGGGGGAGTGAAAACAGAGTGCAAATTCACTCTTTTTCAGAGATAGCATAGCAGCTCACCAATCAAAAAAGAGTGAAGCAGGTCACTCACCTCTCAGTCAACACACCCCATCCCTTGAAATGATTATTAAGGAAACCGAAATTACCCTCGGAAAACCATGCCCTATGATCAATGGTTGTACATTACATGCTTCGGCGACAATAAGCCAGTTCGTAGATGCAATCTGATAAAGGTCATCTGTGACAAATTCTAAAACCAAGTGACACGAATATTTGATATTATGTGCTCATGAATATCATGTAATCATTATTCAATTATGCACTAATGATGCATTCCATGATATCCAGGTGGAAGTATTCTTTTTTAAAGGGGGAAACAAAAGCTATTCATGAGGCACCTCTATCACTCCCAGATTTATTTTTCTGAATTGTACATAAAGGGACCCCTCCATGTCTAAAAGATCTGTGGATATTTGGGGTCATTTGTGACATGTGCTAACTACGAACTGGTCTATTGCTCCGCTTTAATTTCGTACACAAACCGAATTCTAACTTCAACCCTGGACCAAACATTATACCTAACCCAAAACCTAAAACCAAATTGCAATGCTGAACCTAACCCTAATATCTTTGACGAAATTAAGCCTGGGGCAATTGTCACCTGAGCAATGTTGATTGCATTTTATAGAGTAGATTAAATCTAATATGGGGAGGCAACGTCGAACTATACACGAACATAATATTCATGTCCCCGTCGCTCGCACACGCTTTGAAGAGAAGGTTGAGAGCTGGTACAAGTGAAATATAATTTGAGATTTTGTCTTTCCTTTAAGACAGTTTCGAAGAATATCATAGGAGAAAAATTCCCTGAAAAGGATTGCCCTTTGAAATTAATTTCCTCATTTTCAAATATAGAGAAAATGCTGAAGTGTTTGGACGAAACATTCATGCCCATGTGTGTGTGTAGTACTATATACTCACATGCTACATATTTGTGTAGTCCATATACCCATTTTGTGTGCAGTGCATGTGCTTTTCAGTGAGACTGAATCAATTTCTTATAAGTTTGATGATTCCAACATCTCAAAGTATACACCAGTTTTCATCTTCCACATCTTCAACATTGATCAATTGCTTTGAGACAGTTTTTTTTTCACAATATAATTGCATAACCAGAACTTAACTTTATCTTTAATCGTTCATAATTCAATTTAATACCACATCCTAATATGTTATAGGGTTGGCAGAAAATGAATGTCATTTCATCTTTCATGGGCCGTGGAACTGGGGGGGGGGGGGGCTGCACCCCCCCACTTTTTTTTAGTAGACACGTTAAAAAAAAACGTCTGAAAAAAGGCTCGAAAACTGTCATTAATGAGTGAAATTAGATTAGCCCCCCCCCCCCCCCACTTTCAAAAACGGTCCGCGGCCCCTGTCTTTATATCAACGTAATGATGAACGGAAATGAATAGTCTTACTTTGACTTATATGCAATGTCCTCCAGATAGACATATTCGCATAGTCGGGGGTATAATAATCACATATACTTTGCACTGAGAGACTCCAGTTGAAATTATGGATTCTCTGAGGTGACTGGCATAGCGCTGTTTTATGAGGGGTGCAGCCCCGAAGAAAATAGTAACTATGCCAGTCACCGAAGAATCCATAATTTCAACTGGTGCCTCGAAAAAGAGTGTATGGTATATTTGATTTATATCCTATAGGAAAGAGTAAGCCTAGATAGATTCAAAATAAAAACCTAAATGTAAGTTAGAGTAGACCTACACTGAGAGGCTCGTCACGCACAAACATTATCGCGATACATTGTCGCGATATCGATAACTTTGAAATATCCAGAATAACAAAAAAAGTGACGTCAAAATATCTCCATAGTGAAATATATACGGAGGTATGACGTCACGCGATATCCATTTTTTCTTCGTGGTGGAAGTATTTTATGTCACGTGAGACATCCCTGGGCAATCCTTGTACTAGAATTATATGATGCAGGATATGAAATAACTAATATGAGTTCAAAGCAAAGAACAAAATTATCAACATAAATGTGTGATTTGGTATTTTTACGATTAAAAAACATATAAGTAACTTCTTTTTTCCAAGACATGCTGCATTAAAGTGTAGCCTTTCGTACACAAATAATACTAATCAGGGTTGACATATCTGATGAATTGATTTTGAATCAGTTTTATTGAATAATATTGTATTCGTCTGACATAATACATTTAAAATATAAGAAATGTATAGCAAATGCTGGAATATGTGCATGTGCCTATAAAAGATAACCTGTGTAAGCTAACATTAGCATTTTCCGAATGGGGTCATAAGGTAGGAAAATTTTCCCTACCAGTCCCGCACACATTTGAAATATTTCAGTGATGCCCCTGATTTCGGTCCTGCTTCAAGCGTTATTATTTCCATTGGCCATTATTTTGTTGATACCACACATAAAAGAACCCTTCCCCATATATATGTAAAATTTTGGAGTTATTCGCTTCAACCCCGATACGATTTCACTTAGGATCATATTATAATTGGTCATTTTTTGTTGATATCACACATACAGCGCTGGAGTCTGGTCAAGTAATGGTATGGAGCTAGTGTTTGCCAACTCGACTTTAGTCCAGTGCCGCAGCAGTCATCTTACAAGCTTTGCTGTTCTCTTATCAGCCAAGGTAAGCATCTCCACACCCTCTCGCTCTCCCTCTCTCTTTCTCTGTCTTTACTCCTCTCACACTGCTTTCCCTTTTCTCCCCTTTTCTCTCCATCTCCCCCTCTCATCTCAATGCTCCTCTCCTCTCTCTTTTTTGTCTCTCTTTTCTGTCAGCTTTATTTTCTTTTTGGTGTAGTCCTCCTACCCATCTATCCGTGGTTCGGTGTGTACTTCTGTCTGTCCACCAATTGTTGTATACTAAATTCACATACTTTATCCCTTCTTTCATATTTTTTTAGAAATCACCTAGCACGGAATCCTTGTAAAAATGAGTGATTATCCTTACATAATTTCTTGAGCGTTAAATTTCGGAGGATGGGGGTGCGGGGGGGGGGGGGGGGGGGGGGGGTGGGGGTGGGCTATTGACTGTACTTCCTTACATTTAATTAGCTGGTCAAGTGAAGGACCAAAAATATATAAAGACCAGAATGTGCAAATATCCTCAGGAGAGTTATTGGTCATTTACAATAGGCCCAAAATAGTCTACGATGCTCACTTGGTACGACGACATGCTACGAAATACGAACTGATGGATTCATAATTTTCTTCACATCTATCATGAAGTGTTCGGGAGTGAAATAAAACAGTTGCCCACTATAGTCATTTTGAAGAATTCCCCAGTGTTTAACATTTGTCTGATTTCCATTACAATCAATCTTTGTGTGCATTATGTGTAAACAATTGTAAATTCTAGTTGACCGCTCACTGAAGTAACAAACAATTAATTACAGAAATTAAATAGGCATCTCGAGAAAAATGAGTTCACTAGCATATTCGGAGATTCATTGTTTGAAATGGCAAGTACCGTATCAGGAGCGTTTTTTAAAGGGGGGGGGGCTGATTTGATTTCACTCATTAATGACAATTTTCGAATCTTTTTTCAGAGGTTTTATGGCACGTGTCTACTAAAAAAAGTGTGTGTGTGTGGGGGGGGGGGGCTGCAGCCCCCTTCAGCCCCCCCCCCGGTTCCGAGGCCCATGCGTATTATATGACTTAAAAGACCAATCAACAAGCAAGACATGGGTGCTGACTATCTGATAGGATTCATACGATATTTCTTATCTAGTAGTAGTTGAAGACTTTATTAGATAACTTGTTTAGTTCAAGGCTAATTTGCCACAAGGTTAAATCATCTAGATGATGATAACTATGATTTTATGTTATTCTACGTTCCAAATTGAAATCTTTTTATCATTATCTAAAATTAACACTTTTTTTCTAAAGAATTCTTCTGAAATTACTGCTCTCTTTTATTGCAGTATTATTCATATATGAATATGGATATAATTCTTTTTTTTATACTTAATGAAAATTGGCATTTCCTCACTGTGGTAAATGTTGATCATATCATCTGGACGTTTATGTAGAATTATATAATGTGTAATGACATCTGTACTATCTTTTAGATGGATGCATTCTAACGTAGTACTGAGTTCTAACAGTATAATAGGTATCCCCTTATCTAAGCTACTCTTAAAGGAGAATGAAACCCTGGGGAAAAATCATTTTTAATAAAAAGAGAGGATAGAGAGAAGCAATTTTTAAAAAGTTCCATCAAAAGCGGTTAAGAAATGAGAAAGTTATGAAAGTTTGAAAAGTCTCAATTTACTTTCTGTGGCGATCCTCAAATTGACAGTGTTGCTTCAAAATGACAGGTTTAGTAGGACAACTCTCCATATGTTTTGTACACTAAATTTCATATTTTCCCCTTTATCTCTCAAAGTGCAGCTTGTCTCCTTAGCTCAAGATATATCTTGGAGAAATGTATTTGACACAACATGTGTTGAATTCACAAAAAGACAAGCATCATCTTTAGAGATGATGGAGAAAATATGAAATTTTGTGTAGAAAACACATGGAGAGTTGTCCTACTCTACCTGTCACTTTGAAGCAACATTGCCAATTTGAGGATCGCCATAGAAAGTAAACTGAGACTTTTCAAACTTTCATAACTTTCTCATTTCTTAAACGATTTTGATGGAACTTTTTTTTTTTATTTTTTTATTTTTTTAATTTATATGTTTTATTGAATCAATAGAAATTTCAACATTTACATTGATGGAACTTTTTTTGAATTGCTTCTCTCTATCCTCTCTTCTTTTTTTTTAAAATTAAAATTGAATTGTCCACAGGGTTTCATTTCCCTTTAAACTAAATCATGTACAATAGGCAAGTCCAAGCTATTTTTGTTCCACTTTACATATCTAAGATTTTAGTATGCCTAATCACTGTGCCAAGCCGATAAGCCCCATTAGAGCTTGGATCACACAAAATATCTAATAAAATGATATATTTTTTTAATGTTAATTCATTTTCTCAAGTCTACAACCCCATAATACTTGCTAGCGTTTGGGACATATCTTGGACTTGCGTATATTCTTCATTTTTTTCATCCTTGCAGCCTCCACAAGGGATACACGCTATCATACAGAGTTATCTTTCTAGAGTCATGGGGTCATTGTCCGTGCTTTCGCTCACTTTGGCCGTGTTCATCTTCTTCGCCACTGGGTAAATGAATATGTCTTTGAACTTTAGAAATAGACCAACACCAACCATGCCAACAGTGCCAGTTAGAATAACATTCCCGCTTTTTGATACATGCCATATTTCTTTGTCGGAATACTATGGTTGTCAGATATCCATCCGAAACACAGGAAATAGAATTTTGATTACGTGTAAACTTTTAATTGTCTTACTTTGTATGAATTTAACAAAGTGTTAACGGGAGTTACTCAGCTGTTTTACTTTATAGACATTTAATATGCTTATATTTTTGAAATTTTTGAATGTTCACGTATAGCCAATATTACCAATATGAATGAACTGTTACTGATCTGTTGCATGCAGCACCTGGAAGCTCTTGAAGATTCAGATTCACATGAACCTGGCTATCTCAACCGCCTTGGGTCAGCTTCTTTTTATGACTATGGCAGAGATGACATGGAATTGGGTAAGTTTTCGGATATTTCTGGCAATTCTTTTTAACCCTTTCATGACAGGAATTATTTAAGATCTAAATTATTCACATTTTGTTCTTCAAATTGGCAACAGTAATATTTTTCTTTTACTGCTACATGTTTCTATAAGGTGTAATATCTTTGAAAACAATATACACGGTTAGGAATTTTGTCGAAAATTGAAAAAAATTGCCAATTTTGATAAAAAACAATGATTTTGAACCCCTCAATGTGTTGCCAATTTAAGGATTTTAAAGCTTATTCTCGTTTTTAAAATTCCTGGCATCAAACGCAATATGGTCATGCAACAAAAATGGACATAGTGTGTGCAGAAAATTTTACTCTTTCTACTCATGCATCAGATATATTTTTTAGAGCTCCGAATCAAAAGATATTGAGCCAAACCACAAAATGTGGTCAATTGTCTTGAAAGGGTTAAGTGTTAAAATGATAGTATATACATTTGTATAGCGCTTGGTAAAAGCCTGGTTCACACCAGGCGTCATTTGTTAACGTTAGGACCTCGTGAGTGACCTGTACGGTACTTTGCGCGTCATGAACATGATAAAAGTGATATCGTTTAAAAAGTGATTGCAAAATGAGCAGTTCAAAAAATACTTTTAATAACTGGCATATGACTTAATCAGGGGCGGATCCAGGATTTTGTATAAGGGGGGGGGGGGCACACAAATGCAGGATTGTCAACTTTGGGAAACTGCTTGGAGGGAGACCCATATTTTTTGGGTCTATCGCCAGCCCTCCAAAAGTCGCTCGAGGGGGGGGGGGGGGGGGGGGGGGGGGGGGGGGGGGGGTAGCGAGCAAAAAAAAAAAATTTCGCCAGCCCTCCAAAAGTCGCTCAGTGGGGGGGGGGGGGGGGTTATGGGGTCCAGTTCCCCTCCATAATTCTCTGACAAGCAAGCAAAAAAAAAAAAAAAAAAAAAAAAGTTTTTTTTCCCCGAAAAGGGGGGGGGGCACAGTCGCAAATAGGGGGGGGGCACATTGCATTGTTTTCCCTCAAAAGGGGGGGGGGCACGGGCCGGGATTGTCCCCCCCTGAATCCGCCACTGACTTTATTGCCTTCACAGGCTTGATTAGCTCAGGTAACAATGCAATCGAAATGACGCAGACACATATATTTTTGAAGTGCTGGAATATTTTTTTTATTTACCATAATCATCAGTAGCCAAGGGAAAAAACATGCATGACTTCATTTAATGCGTAGTAAGTTTCACCTATCAATTTTTGAAAATAAAATGTAGATTGCATTGAATCTGGGTAAAGGATTTGGGATCTTTGATGGATCCAGGATTTTTTAATTAGAAAAAAGGGGTTGCACAATGCCGAAAAAATTGGGACTAACGTTTGAAAAGGGGGCACAAAAATACGATTATGTGTATGGGGGGAGGGGGGGGGGGGCAAATCCTGTAATTAAAGTACACACGATTTGGTTTTAGAATTCGGGTACGAGTCGGTTGTGCCCCCGCCCCTAATTCTGCCAGTGGTCTAACTGGATCATCTTCATTTCGTGTCAACCTACAATTTTGCTGTAGATAATTTGCAAGACCATTGCCGTCACCCTTCAATACCTCTTCACATCTGCCCTTGCCTGGACAATGATTGAAGGCGTGTTTCTCTATCGCACCACTGCTGTGGGCTTCAAGCCTCTCCGTATCGGCTGGTTGAGTCTCTTTGCATGGGGTAAGTATACACGGGCGAATTTAGAGGGGAAAACTGGCCCCGTGTGCTGCCCTCCACACCCTCTTGGAACATAAATGGCATAATTGAAGTACAAAACCCCTAACTCCCAATCTCTCTTTAAATTTCTCACCCCCCCCAAAAAAAAAAAAAGAAAAACAAAAAACAACAACAACAACAACAACCCCCAAAACAACAACAACCGAAGAAACCAAAAAAACAAAACAAAACAAAAAAACAAAACAAAAAACGCCTAAACAATATGCCAGTCCTTTCTTTTTGTCGGAATTGTGCCCCCCCCCCTACAGATTCCGCTCCAGTAAGAATGACCTTTGCAAAACGGGTGTAGATAGGGGGCCTTACGTCCATTGGTTATCCTTTTCTTTATACCACATACAGGGATTTAGTTCTCTCTGATTGGTCAAACCTACTGGCATAAATTTGGATATTGACCGGTACGTCAGAATTACTGTGCCATGCCCAGTGACTTATTCTTGGGCAGAGCACAGCCATTTTTTTCGAGGTCGTCTAGGAGAACAATCTAGCTACGCCCTTCAATGGAGTCAAAATTATGTAATACTTTTTAGATGTATGATGAATCCACTTTCATCACAAAGGAAGGGAAAATCAAATTTCATTTCAATAGAAAAAAATCATTTTGTTAGTTGTTTCCAGAGTTATGTATATATGGACAAAGTCAGATTTAGAATGCAAGGTAGGAAAGGGAAGATAGTTGTGGTAAAAATTGTCTTTGAAAGCAGATGCAGCCTACCTGTCTATGACAACATTTATACCCAAATAACAAATGCCTAGCCAACACTGAAATTATACAATACACTGCTTAGCAGTTGAGGTGTCAGACAATGATGTGTAACTGTTCCGCTGCAATGGTTCTTTTGAAATGAAGCGAGCAGAATGACCCATATTTTTTGCTCTCTCTCTCATTTCTCGCTCGCGCCCCCTCTCTCCCTCCTATATATTTAAATTACCATGATTACTATATCTCACTCTCTGGCTCTTTTCTTTTCTCTGCAGGGTCGACAAAGTTTGATTTGAATACAAAAATAAAAAATAAAAATAAGATGGAGATAAAAAGATTTCTTTGATCAATGTCAATTAAATCTTTGACTTGAATCGCGCTCTTTGAAAAAATAAAACCGGCCAACTCTGCTTCTCTCTCTCTCTCCCACTTCCTCTCATTCCATCTCTCAAAATATGGGTTACATGTTTAAAAAAATACGTTTGTCATTATTTCGAGGGATCCACATACTACAAGCTTTGCTTTTCAGTGGATCCCTCCATTTCCACAGGTTTAACTTAAAAAAACACAACAAAAATACTATTATCCTGGATGTCTATGTATACTTTCTATTTTATAACTTTAAACCATGTAAAATGTATTTTGTTATTGAATATTGAATTGTATATTGGATTTCTTGTTAAAATCACTGTTCTGTTGGAAATGAAAATAAAACTGAAACTGAAACTGAAAACTGAAACTGAAAATCGGTATTATCTCCCACACTCCCGTGCGATATATAACCGCCCATGCTTAATTTTTCACGTACATTTCGATATTCATGTCCATAATGATAATTACCTTTTTTGATATATAAAATTTTATAAATAAATATATATATATATATATATATATATATATATTTATTTATTTATTGTAGGAGGCTCTCTGGTGGTTGTTGGAGTTTCTTTCGGAGTCCTGTATGACGGCTATGGTTCTACAAGCTAGTAAGTTGTATATCAGATCATACTACAGATTACACCAATCTTATACAAGATTTCGGTATGGTGCGCCGTTAACGCAGTTGCTGATAGGGAAGGGGTGTGCAAATGGCCAGTGCCTAATTTCACACCAACGTACCATAGCTAAAGAACACAAAAAAATATTGTGCTTCCCCTTTTATTTTACCAAATTGTCCATTTTAATCGAAAAGACTTGGAAATCCCCCCTTTTTTTTGGGGGGGGGGGCGGTTGCTAGTCAAAAAGTTTTCGGAATTTGGAACTGTGCCCACTTTTTCTTTTTATTATTTTACAAAATCTTGCATACGCCCCTGATTGATGGACATGATTCTTAACCCTAATCCTTATTGGCGCATAATATAATGACTATGTAAATACTTATGATTGCGATTGACCAATTTCATTTTTTGAAAGAAAGTTGTAAAATAACAGAAGTAACAGTGAGTATAGTAAAAATGTCTAAGTGTATTGGGTATTAAACATGATGCCCCAGGCAATGCCCCAACGTTTACCCCAATAAATTAACGAAGTGGCGCAACATGAAAGTGCAGAGGACAAGGTTGAAAAAAGAAAAATCCATGTTCAACGTTTTTACGTTTCAGTTGCTGGCTTCGTCATGATGACAATACCATCTACGTCTTTGTCGGATGTGTATTGGCAGTGCTCTTGGTATGTATAAGAAAATATCGTAATTGAATGAAACAAAAGTAGTACCTTAGTTTTCATAGGCGTAGGGCCCTTATTTCGCCAGGGGGCCGACGTCTCTTGGCTGAATACCAGTCTTTTAGTTTCTAAACTTTGCGACAGAGCAAAGCAATCTCGCAAAAAAATAGGCATAATTACCCACTTTCAGTCCATTGACTTATAGCCTTTTTATGTAATTTCGTGATTGAAATAACACAAGTTAATGACTTTTGCCGTAAGACCATTTCGTTTCAGAGTATTGATAGTTACGAATTCAATCAAACTTTACCTTTGATTTCATCATTAGTGTTTATATTTCTATTAAATACAGTATGTCAAATGTTCTCACATGAGGCAGGAAGCTTCCAGTCCTCTGGTTTATACCATTGAAGTCAAGTTAGAAATAAATATGTATATAAGGAATATCATAGACCCCATCCAGAGCGAAAAATAAGATCCAAATGTGTTTGCTGACTAAGCCGAAATACATATTCCGGGGTGAAAATTCACGCCCCCCAAAAAAAGATTATTCCCCCCCCCTCCCCCAACATCTGAGACCCCTGGACTAATATCTATGTCATAATTTGCTTTTCTTTCAGAAACTACTAGTAATGATTTGTGATTGAAGTTATTTCTTCACTCTACTCATTTACCCCAAATATGAATGTCTTAAAAGAAGTCTATTGGGGGCATAACCCGGTTAAACCTTAGACAATTTCTTTGTAAATTGCTAATATTTAACGTGCCAGCAGTATTTCTTACTTCTGTATGAATTTAGACACGTAATGATCAGACAGTGATATTTTGTTTATTAGTTTTGAAAATTTGCTTTCAATTTTCAGTTCAACTCGATTATGATGATCCCTCTTCTTTGTAACGAATCCATGTCAGTCGATATAGTGATCAAGGAGTAGTATGATAATTTTAATTCATTTTGGAAATTTGTTTTGAATTTGCAGTTCAACTCGATGATCCTCTTCTTTGTGATGAAGTCCTTCATGTCACTCAAGGCCAATGCTAAGAAAGATGAGATAGCTAAGATCAAGTAAGTAATCAGACACGATTCTACCTGGTAGTCTCACCTTGCATAATGCACATTTGCAGATACAATGGGCTGTATCTAAAAAAACCAAATGCCTATCAATTGCAAACAAAAAAAGCAACGGCGTTCTTCTCTCAGGCAATTGCTTCCCCATGACTAGCAATTATTTTCTTGAATAGGAAAATAGCAAATTTATGGTCAAGTATTTGTTTGAACTTTTTCAAGATCCTTTCATGGTAACTTGGCGTTCACCTGACTTTTATTTACCTAAGAATATCAGCCATCACTTTTGCATCTTTGCCTCATTTTTAACTATAGCTATTCGACAGCTTACACTTTACTGCAATTAAAGGAATTAACAAGAAAAGAAACAGTTTTTTTATCAGTCGTGAGTTATGTTTTTATATCTAACAAAAATATGATCAAAGCACCCTCTGCATGAAATTTGTAAAGTGTAAGGGGAAGTCTTTTTTATTTATTTTTTATTTTTTACTATGCGGACGTCCATTGTTCAGGTCCCTCACTTTGCAGTGCCTCGCCACACATGATAACTAAAATTCTCAATGTAACCATTTCCTTGGATAATTATTCCGGAAAGGCAACATTCATTACTATGCCATGATGACCTTGATGAAAACTATTTTTTTTTAAATTTTATTTTGCCCATGCTGCGAGGTAAATCAGTTTGGTGTACAATATTCAAAGGTTTTTCATGTAAAGAGAGTTTACATGAAAATCCAAAGTACTGAAATAAGTTGATAAGAAATGTGTTTTTAAAAAGATGGTCAAAGGTAGCAAGGGCAGACAATTTACTAATTTGGTAAATCTTAATTAATTTCTTAATGAGAGAAAAGCAGGATCAACTTATCAAGCCTCAATAGGCTTTTAATGATGGTCCTTTTTGTTCTTCTTATTATGTATTAATTCCTGTATTGTACCTTGTATTTTGATTAGAAATGCTTTGTATATATTTTGATGTTTGTATGTTTTTTATTTAAATTGGAGAATTAAATAAAAACTGATTAACTGAATAAAATCCAAAGTACTGAAATAAGTTGATAAGAAATGTGTTTTTAAAAAGATGGTCAAAGGTAGCAAGGGCAGACAATTTACTAATTTGGTAAATCTTAATTAATTTCTTAATGAGAGAAAAGCAGGATCAACTTATCAAGCCTCAATAGGCTTTTAATGATGGTCCTTTTTGTTCTTCTTATTATGTATTAATTCATGTATTGTACCTTGTATTTTGATTAGAAATGCTTTGTATATATTTTGATGTTTGTATGTTTTTTATTTAAATTGGAGAATTAAATAAAAACTGATTAACTGAATATAATACAGTATGACGTATATATAACAGACATGGTCACATCCACGCATGGTTTAAATAAAGAAGAAAAGGGAGAGACAAAATAATTATGGGGAATTCGCTATTGTATCCGGTCTCTCCTTTATAGCAAAATGGTAGGATTGTACGACCATGACAACGCATATACTGTATCATACACACGATTAACGTAATACATGATACGTATGTGTTTGCAGATTTAACTGTAAAAATTATTATATAAGAAGACTACCTATAGGAAAATTCTAAATATTCTTTCCATTTATATGTATTCACAGCAGGGGCGCTATGTTATAGAATTTTGTAACCATATTTTTCTGATAACTTGGATCTGAAAGCCACCTGCTCCCCTCTACTGCAATTGAATGGCGAAAGAAAGAAAATGCAAAATAGAAAGAAAGACTGATGCTCCACCCCCCCCCCTATCCCCTCTATGACACCAATGCCCTTTCACTGGCCGGATCTACGCTACGCCTCTGACTGCTATTTTTGTTTTCTTATTAGGGCAATGGCTCGTGCTATGCTGATTCTGCTTCATAAAAAGAAGATGATTGAACCCCCCCCCCCCGCCAACACACACACACAATCTCCCATCACTCGATGGAATTGCTCTCTTGTATGTCATATAAATCAAGACCAATGCCTCCCCCTGCCCTTTATGACACCGATATCCCTTTTAATAATAACTACATCCACTCTCCGTCTCTGACTGCTTCGTTTATTTGCTTAATAGGGCATTGGCTCGTGCACTGCTGATTCTGCTTCCGATCCTCGGTCTGACATGGTTCTCGGGAGCCATCACCAGCATCACCAAGTCTGATGAAATCATCTTCTTTCAGTATCTCTTCGTCATCTCTTTCGGTCTGCAGGTACGCTGCCGTTTCGTATATTAATTGCTTCAACTCAACCTTGACGATTATGCACATCAAGGCACACACGAGTAATTCGGCCCCCCATAGTAACACGTGTTAAATTGAAGCACATCAAAAATTCATATTTAAATAGTCTCTCTACAAAAATTGTTTTAACTGACAGAGTAGCAACTACACTGATGGTACTACAAAATTAGGTACTTTATTTGGGCACTTAAACGGCTACATCAAATACTGTGAAGGCTGAAACGAGGCTAATCACGAACTACGACTTTTCACTGCTGTGAACAGTGGAAATGCACTGCAGATCAAATAATTCCTCTAAAATACCCAAAGGCGTCCAAGATTCCAGATAGGGGTGAAATATGAAAGAATGTGACTTCCAAACACCATTTCTCTTGAAAAGATTTACAGCCGACAAGTATTCAATTTTATATGAATATTTTTGATCAGCTACCATTACGTCATCTTACTTACGCTAGTCCCAAATTCATCGGCAGCGGATGAATTACTCGTGTGTGCCCATCAGTATCGTAAAGAACTCATATAGAGGGCGCATGCCAAAGTCTGGAAGACGGGAGAAACTGAGACTTGGCTTCAATAGATCTTTAATCCATATTTTGCAACGGAAATGATCAACTTATATTTGACTATTAGCTAGCGCTCATTGTTCGTTGCAGAACACTACTTTAGAAATATATTCATAAATAAACTAGAGGGATTATACAATTGATGAATTGGTCTTTGTATAGAATGTTTGCTTTAAACCATGCTTTATATTTCGTTTTTTTTTCTTTTTCTTTTTAGGGAGTCTGTATTCTCATTTTCCACTGCCTCCAAGTGCCAGATGTGAGTTTTTCTTTATCCATTCATAAATATTATAAACATATTTTTTGTGTATACATTTATTTATATGTATATATGAATATATATATATATACATATATATATATATATATATATATATATATATATATATATATATATATATATATATATAATGCGAAAGGAAATATGAAAATTATGGTAGCGAAGCTTAAATCAACTTTCCACGGCCTGCCCTTCCTTTTTAAAATTTTTGAAATGTTGAAAATATTTTTCTTTCATATTTGTTTGCATTTTATTTTCTTCCCCGAGAGTTGACAAAGCTTTTGTATCTATTATTTCCTATTTCCTTACAATTATAGATAACACTTCCAACTATTCATATCACAGGTGTCCCAGATGTTTTGATTTATTGTCAACCCAGAGAAGTATTTGTGGCCATTTAGTCCAACCAGAGTAGATAAGAATCCCAACTGTCTATATCAAAATCATCCTAGACACTTTAGTTTATTGTTAACCCAGAGTTGTCTTTGTGTCCATTAAGTCAACCCAGGGTAGATAACAATTCATACAGTCTATATCAAAGGCATCCACAAATACGAGACAACAAATTAAAACATCTGACACAGGTATGATATAAAAAGTTGGAATTATTATCTACCCTGGTTTTACTAAATAGCCACAAAAACTACTCTGGGTTGACAAACTAAAACGTCTAGGATATAATATTTGAACATTTAATCATGGCCTCTTTACATCAGTTCAGGATTACGTGAATACTCTTATGTTTGAGTGAGGAATGGACTGCTTTCACAGGCAGTTAAATTTAATTGATTTTGTTTTTCTCAAATCATCAATTTATATGGCAGGGGAGATGAAAGCTATATTTTTTCCGATTTGATACAAATCATAGTCTCCATCGACTCTTGTACATTTTATTTCAGTTGTCATGATTGAAAAAGATTTGTTTAGATGGTAAAAAGTTTTTTTTTCTTTCTCTTTTGTGAAGAATTTTGACATACCTTATCGAAAATTGAAGTTTAATTCCAAGTATAAATTCTTCTTCTTATCCTCCACCTATTTTCAGGTTAAGTCGAGTTTGAAAAATCGATTTCATCGACGAATTCAAGATAGTACATGGGCGTCAAAAACTGGAGGACCAAGATCAACAGCGACTTCATCATTCTGAACACCAAACAAATCCCGGGGATAGGCGGTGTACATCGCCCACACTTTTTAAGGAAAGGGGGGGGGGGGGGGTGTGGCCTGTACGAATATACCCAAATTTATCAAGAAAAGAATAATATTAAAATCAATCATTTGTTGAAAATTTTTGTCAAAATTAATGTACGTGAATCTTATAGAAGTGAAAGTTTCGCTTTATAATGATATTAAAATACAAAAAATGTTTAGAAAGTTTAAAATGAGTCTATTTTTTCTTTCCCTTTTTGTGATACAATAATGCGGATGGGATCTATTTTCATGAATTGTTAGTTTACAAAATAAGTTGGATATTCAGAATTGAGTGAATCAGACGAACATATATCGGCGACATACTCCTTCGAAAATAATATATATTATGGACGTATATAGCGCCTAATACATATACGATACCTCTAAAGAGCTTTACAGACATATTATTACTCCGGTCATCAGAGTCATGGCTTGCTTGTACACAATGTGTACCCCTTCTCCACTCCCTGCGTTCCAGCCAGGCGTCTTTTTACAGACGCCCAAAATGCTGATCAAACCACAATAAATTTCGCAATCTACCATGCAATACTGTGCAATACATTCAAGAAAAATGACATAATTTATCATTTTTTATTTTAAAATGATGAGCTACTTGCCTTCCTTCCTAACCTCTCTAGGTTTATTATTTTAGAAGAATGTCAAAATGTACATAAACAAAATGACTATGTTAAGAACTAGCCTGTATGCTGAAATATATATTCCACCACGAGTACTTTTGAGGTAAGTAATATGAAAATATTTTTATAAATATGAAATCCGGTGACGTCGTTTCTAACCTTAAAACTATTTTTCTTTTATCTTTAGATTGTAAAACTTATACGCATAAACGAGAGGATGATGGAGTAATATTGCTCAAGTTATTGGACTTGTTTTTCTATCAGAATTCACAAGATACACAATTAATTTTTGCTCTGTTGATCAATAAATGTTAATGCTTTGGCAAAAAAAAAAAAAAAAAAAAAAAACTTGTATGATAGTCCCACTGTAATAATGTCGTCTGTCCATTTCAGTATACGATTAAAACGATTCGCTTCGGTTATTTCATTTACAGTGAGTTTAAATGAGTTTAACGTTACAACTTTTTTCTTTTCATATAAAACTACCTGTACATATTGCATTACGATAAAGGTATTCGAGTTCTTATTTTGTATTCATAGGCCAAAACTTGAAAGAAAAAATACAATCTTACAGTGCTTGTTATTTATAATATAATACACTATGATATTTCAGAAAAATGTACAGATTTAAGACTATAGTGAGTAATTAACGGTGTTCACGTATTAATAAGAATTGTTGATATATAGCTCAGTGTAAAAAAAGCTTGCCTTTGCGAATTTCAAAATACATCTCCTCTTGATAAAGTATGGTACTGTGACTACTGTTCTTAAAACTGAAGTATATATTTTGAATTATCAGGTATTGTAGTTTTATTTATTTTTCAATATAGTTTTACACGATGTTTCATATACTGTAAATAAGAGCTTTTTCATTGTCACTTGGCCGACGCCCGGTAACTGAACGTTAAACTCACCCATCATTTGGTAGATTTGTAAGATTCTATATTCATGCTTTTTTTTTGTCGAGCGCTGAAAAGGAGATAAAATGGAGACGGTGTTTGTGAGTCACGATCGAAAAGTTTTATAAATGATGCCATGTCAATAATAAGGTTCTCCTGGAAGAGGATATGCATTTACCCATTGAAAATGTTTGTATGCCTTTTGCAAGTGAAGGGTCAAGATCATGAGGAATGCTTAGTAATTGACGCTTTTCATGCTGAATTACATTATAAAATACTTTGTTTGATGTCATAAGTAGGGCGTTTGCAAGGTTGGTTATTTCAATGAGTGACTTTTGGATGGAATGTTATGTCAAATTGTCATTAGTTCATGTACATTTCTACCAACTTAATCGCATCAGGGTCCTGTAACATAAAGAGATAAATCAATCTTACGATTGATATCAATCGTAAGTCTATGGCAAACCATGTACTGAAGAGTTACAATTGATCGTAAGATTCATTGTATCTCTTTATGTTACAGGCCCCGGATGTTTTTCTGTTGTACAAAGATTCTCAATCAATTGCAACGATAAGAATACAAAGGCCATTCTTTCAATTACTTGTTCATTATTGTATTACAAAATGACTATGCAGAGATGTAGTTCTTTCGTTAAAGGAGAAGTCCGGTCCAACAATTACTTTATTTTATTTGAAGCAGAAAAATCAGACAAAGAGTTTTAAAAAACGGACAACTAATAAGAAAGTAATTCATTTTATAATGACATGAAAAACTAAGGAAAACTCGACAAATTGGCAACTCGGTCATCAGTCATGTGTGATGGACCCCTATGTAAACCAGCTTTTGCTGTTAGGATGTTCCACCCCATGCGAGGAAAAATAAATGAATGAATGAATGAGTTTGTGGCGTCGTTCCCTCAAAACTCACCAATTAATTTGTTTACATAAAAAATACTCATTTGCATTTTTTTTCAAAGAATATGATATCCTCATAACTTGAAACAAGTTATGTTTATAGATATATGTTTTTGTATGTATACACTAATTAAGAGTAAATAATTTTCTGTAAAAATTATAAAATCATCATTTTTTGTAAACAATATAAGGAAAATGAGTGATTATAAATATGTAATATCTTGAAAACAATCAATGGGAGTAAACTGAATAATTTTTGAAGGTGTATACATGCAAAACATAAAACTTGGTTCAATTTCAAATGAAATTATATTCTGGGCCAAAAATTGATAATTTGTATTTTCAATATAAACAATATTTTAAAGGAATGACGACACAAACTCCAGACCACGTTGTCTAGTGATTTTCATTGTTTTCCCTAGTTTTTCATGTCATTTAAAAAAAATCATAACTTTATCAATATTAATTTGTAAATCGGACTCCCCCTTTAAGGCACTCCATGAAGCTGAAATAAGTCTTTAACAGTGCCTTCGATGTTTTAATAATACAATTTGCTGTGGATTTGACTATTAGGAATTGGAAATGACCTTTCATTATTATATCGATGAATTAAGATGTTTCGTGTATTTCATTTTGATGTTGACACTGTCACTATACACAAGAGGTTTTTTTTTAATGTTATAATTGTTGTCTAAAGGTGATGATGTGTACTGGTGGAAATATATACTTTAGAGAAAGAAAAACTGCCAACAGGAAATATGAAAAATATATTGATCGTGAGGAAAATGAAAAGTATTTGTGTATTTTCAGGTTTTGAAATCTGTACAATACACTCACGTGTGCCCCATAAGGCTGGAAACAAAATACATTATGACAATCTTGCCCGTGAAATATGAGACCATTTCAACAGATATCTTTTTGTAATGTTCTCCGTGTGGCAATAGGAAATGACATAGCTTTCAAATTAGCTGTGAATTTCCCCCCAGTACTCAATATTATATTCATGATTAGGTATAAATTGACTATAATAATAGAAAGACCAAGTGAACATGCTTAACACTGATTTACCGTACTTCTAAGCTTGTAGATCAGACCTTCTGAAAAAGTGTAACATCTGACAATAATTTCAGGGTGGTAAAAAAAAGTAGAGTAAACTAAAATAAAGTGCCAAGGAGCATGGATGGCATGAGAGAAAAAAGATAACCAATGGTCCAAGATTAAACAAAAGGGGAACATATAACATCCACGAAGTACGAACCAACATGAAACAAAAGCAAAGAATGTTAAACACATGATCCTAATAGGCAGAAGAAATATGACCATGCCAGCCCAACATGGAGAAGTTATTTGACAAGATACTTTTATTCAACCAATGATTCTTGCTAAGCCTTTCCTATCATATTTTGTGTGAAGGCCCGGTCCAATGTGCCCCATAACGAAAACTATGACTATGCATGTAGTTAAAGGTTCTATTCATTTTTTCCCTTAACGAAATATGTAGACCAAGTTTATGGAAAATAAGGTTAAACAGAAATAACGGAAAATAAGGTTAAACAGAAACAATAAAACATTGGTATATTTCTCCGTATAAAATGTTATTTGCTGGTCAGCTAAGTTTTACTCCATTTTATGAATCACACTTAGAAAACAAGGAAAAAACAAAGGATGCAATTTTTTATTTTGATACAGTAACCGATATCTTTAGCTGAATTGTTGAAATACTTCAAGTAGTTTGAAATAAATTCATGCACAATTATTGAACCATTTTCACGTCCTAATTGAAAGAAAGAAAGAGAGGGTCCTACCTTCAATGATAAGTATACTAGTTTTTGGAAATATGAGACCTGTCTTATAAAGAGTTGCGATCGATTGCATATAATTTGCAATTGATATCAATCGCAACTCTGTACTTAATAGATAGGAGATTGGAAATTTGCAATTGACTGGAGGACTTGCGATTGATTTAATACAAATAATTTGCAATTGATATCAATCGCATCTCCTATTTCTTTGTACAAAGTTGCGATTGATATCAATTGCAAATTATTTGTAATCAATTGCAAATCTTTTATAAGACGGGGCTCAGGACTCAATGTGTACTTGAATTAGTCCGTCTGTCTCTAAATAGTTTTTACCTCCCTTACAGCTTTTGTTTGAAACCAAGGTGTTTAAAGATACTGTTGAACATATGAAATCAAATCACACAATATCCATATTAGCAGGAACGATATCAACAGACCAAACATCAAATACCTGAAATATCTTCATGGAAATGACTAATGATTTATCTTTTTACACAAGACTCGTAAAAAAAAGATATAAACAGTATATTTGACACTACTATATCTCTAAAATAATGGGTTTTATTGAAAAACAAGATTCGTATGTAATTTATCATCGGTTTTTTTTTCCTTCGTTGCCCCGGCCGCTACAGTCAAATACTGACATAAAGGAGAGAAAAAAGAGAAATGTTATGTGCGAGAAGTCCAGATAATTATTTGCATATTGGTTAAACAGCAATTTCGGTGTCGTGAAAGTTGACATATTTTTACAAATTTTATCACAGTCCACAAAAGTCTATCCAAATAATTTTTAAATAACTATTAGAGGAAAAGGAGGGGGTGGGAGAGGCGGAATGTATCTGTATTATGATAAACAATTTTTTAACAACGTCTAACAAATTTTGGAATAGATGAGGTATTTAAAATGCACCAGGTAAGAAACATAATGAGTAGTAACCAGGTTTTTATAACTAAGATATTATACGAAAGGAGTGTGCGCTATTATATTACTGGACCATTTTAGGCGGTAATCAATTCAAAGTTAGAATTGGAAGAAGAAAAAAAAATCAATTGACTTTTGAGAACTGCTGAAAGATGTACTGAACACGATCGCAAAGACTTTCAGGAAATCAAAATACATGATTACTAAAATGCCTTACAGTCCACCTAGAAATTAAATTTCATTTTCATTTTTCTCCAAGAAACCACATTGTGACTTGTCTTTTTTGTTTGGTATGCTGGTAATTGTTCAAGGGTGGGAGGGGGGGGGGGGGGCTAAAATTTTGTTCGGGGTGGGTGAATGTCCTGTGGATCATTGTCGTGGGGGGGGGGGGGTATTGTCCTTGGGGGTCCTGAGGGGTAGTTAATCGCAACTCAATGCCTAACTATGCCTGCCAGCCATCGAAAGGGGAAGAGTGTCACGTGCCCTCTGTAGCTACGTCACTTGTCCTAACCCTAAATTCCAAGTAAAAAGTAGAAGGGGGGAAAAATCCGGAGCTCAGGGAATTACATTATCCTTGTCCATCACCCTTTGAAATGTGTAAACTTTATCTTATAGCTTATTACATAAACCGAACAAGATTCCCATAGGGTATACAATATGATATTAAAATTGCCCTTAAGTAGATTTATTGTAAGTTTTTGCGATCGTGTTATTTTGATAGAAATTTACAAGACTGTGCAATTCAATAATAATTCGCAATATTTATGCAGACCACTGATCGTCTTCGGGAAACTGATAATTTACAGTAATGCTGATCGTCTCATTATATTTCCAGCAACTTATCAAAATCCCAATATCATACTGTATATGATTATATTTACGTATACATGATTACTAAAATGCCTCACACAGGATATTTGTTAAAATTTTAAAGTCCACCTAGAAATAAAATTTCATTTTCATTTTTCTCCAAGAAACCGCATTGTGACTTGTCTTTTTTGTTTAGTATGGGGCTAAAATTTTGTTCGGGGGTGGGTGAATGTCCTGTGCATCATTGTCGTGGGGGGGGGGGGGGTATTGTCCTTGGGGGTAATTGTCCTGAGGGGTAGTTAATCGCAACCCAACACCTAACTATTCCTACCAGCCATCGAAAGGGGAAGAGGGTCAAGTGCCCTCCGTAGCTACGTCACTTGTCCTAACCCTAAATTCCAAGTAAAAAGTAGAAGGGGGGAAAAATCCGGAGCTTATGTCACTGGTCCAATTTTCAAATCACCCTTAGTAAACGTGATAACAGAACTTTTGTTTCTACAAACAAAAATAAACTGTCATAACAGTGATCATATAGAACTTCGAAGGGGGAGGCGGAGCACACTTTAAATGTATCTATTAAACACGTACTTCTCATTAAAATTATCTAAGGATTGCATTATATGTTGCCAAGGATGCGACTATGTGAACATGAAAAGGAGGAAAGTAGGAGAGGAAGATGAATATAGGTTACATAAATGGTAACAAAACAGCAAAATAGGCAGGCAAGATACAGGGAAAAACATTCATTGATTTTGGTACGTGCCTTCTTTTCATATTCACATAATCGCACCCTTTGCAACATATAATGCAATCCTTAGATACATTTTTAATGAGAAGTGCGTGTTTCATGTCGGTTTCGAGGCGAGTGGGTAGAGATTCTGGGGGGTTGTGTCTATTGCGGTTACAGGTATGTCAATTCTTTAATTTTCAAGTGTTTTGTTTTCACAAAATAACGATTCAGCATTTTTCAAACATGTCTGCTGGGTTTTATGATGTGATTTATGAATTATTTTCAAGGTTCTATAAACGAAAGTCTATAAACAATGGACTGAATAGTAGTTATTAATTTGCACTCTCAATGAAGTTGGATAAAAGTTTACCCATTACTGGGTAAAAAGGGAACATGCACGTTTGTTGGGTAAAATCTTAACGAACATTGGGTAAGATTTAGACCCAATATTGGGTAACATAATTATCCAACAAACATGCATGTTCCCTTTTTACCCAAATATTGGGTCAAATTTTGCGATCGTGTTATTTTGATAGCAATTTACAAGACTGTGCAGTTCAATAATAATTCGCAATATTCATGCAGACCCACTGATCGTCTTCAGGAAACGGATAATTAACAGTATTGCTGATCGTCTCATTATATTTCCAACAACTTTTAAAAATCCCAATATCATATTGTATATGATTATATTCACGAATACATGATTACTAAAATGCCTTACAGTCCACCTAGAAATTAAATTTCATTTTCATTTTTCTCCAAGAACCCACATTGTGACTTGTCTTTTTTGTTTGGTATGCGGGTAATTGTTCAAGGGTGGGGGGGGGGGGGGGCTAAAATTTTGTTCGGGGTGGGTGAATGTCCTGTGGATCATTGTCGGGGGGGGGGGGGGGGTAGTGTCCTTGTGGTAATTGTCCTGAGGGGTAGTTAATCGAAACCCAATACCTAACTATTCCTACCAGCCATCGAAAGGGGAAGAGGGTCAAATGCCCTCCGTAGCTACGTCACTTGTCCTAACCCTAAATTCCAAGTAAAAAATAGGAGGAAAAAATCCGGAGCTTATGTCACTGGTCCAATTTTCAAATCACCCTTAGTAAACTTAATAACAGAACTTTTGTTTCTACAAACAAAAATAAACTGTCATAACAGTGATCATATAGAACTTCGAAGGGGGAGGCGGAGCACACTTTAAATGTATCTATTAAACACGTACTTCTCATTAAAATGTATCTAAGGATTGCATTATTATGTTGCCAAAGATGCGACTATGTGAACATGAAAAGGAGGAAAGTAGGAGAGGAAGATGAATATAGGTTACATAAATGGTAACAAAACAGCAAAATGAGCAGGCAAGATACAGGGAAAAACATTCATTGATTTTGGTACGTGCCTCCTTTTCATATTCAATGTCGCACCCTTTACAACATATAATGCAATCCTTAGATACATTTTTAATGAGAAGTACGTGTTTCATGTCGGTTTCGAGGCAAGTGGGTAGAGATTCTGAGGGGTTGTGTCTATTGTGGTTACAGGTATGTCAATTCTTTAATTTTCAAGTGTTTTGTTTTCACAAAACAACGATTCAGCATTTTTCAAACATGTCTGCTGGGTTTTTATGATGTGATTTATGAATTATTTTCAAGGTTCTATAAACGAAATTCTATAAAATGGACTGAATAGTAGTTATTAATTTGCACTCTCAATGAAGTTGGATAAAAGTTTACCCATTACTGGGTAAAAAGGGAACATGCATGTTTGTTGGGTAAAATGATAATCAACAATGGGTAAGATTTAGACCCAATATTGGGTAATATAATTATCCAAAAAACATGCATGTTCCCTTTTTACCCAAATATTGGGTCAAATTTTATCCAGCTTTTTAGAGTGTGGGATTTATGCACAAAGCTATTGTACAACTTTTCCATAGACAGAAAAGCGGAGTGATTAACTTTTTTAAAGGGTATGACGCGAAATCAAATGAATATCAATATGACAAAATAAAACCAACATCAAATAGAATTTTTCCCGCACAATGCAATTTTAAAGGTAATTTGAGGCTATTTGTTGTCTTTATACATGGATAATTTAAAATATAGTGCATTTTTATGGTGCTGTGGTTCGTCTTGCCAAGATGCAATTATCTAAAGGCTAGCAACAACAAGATATATCGTCAACGGCAAGTGATATTTTCAAAATCAGGGGAAAACAGTACCTTTTATAGGATTTTTTTAGAAACGTATAATTTACCCAAGGTAGTCTTTAGCACAGAAATTACTTCTGACTTTGGATTTGTAACATGTACTACCCTTTTTCCCCGTCTACCCCGCCGTTCCATTTATCTGTTTTTCTTCTGGGGAATGGGTAGGTCTCTACCCTACTCCCTCCCAACTGTTGCTGCAACCTGACTTGCTGAAACTATCATCAATATCACTCAATTCCAATGATACAATCAGTTTCCAGTAACTACCCTTCATCTGCTTCTGCCTTTATCATTGACAAAGTGGGATGTGTGAAACGACAAGGCCAATAACATAACATGTCACAGATATTTGGGGGGAAAAATGAAATTCATTAAACAATTCAATACAATAAAGTAAGAAATGCTTGAATGGGAAATCACAGAATTGTCAATCTGTGTTTGATCCATCTCAAATTTGAAAACCTCTGAAGCCCACCGCACACTATATGATCAGTCTGCGATCCGATGTCAAAAGAAAATGTAGAAGCATTTGATATAAACATTTAAAGATACAGAACTATTTTTATGGGGGTTCTAAATAGTCATATAGACAGTAAAATCGTCAATACGGCCTATTGCGAGCATCATAGTCGGAGAAATGGCCAAATCGGCTCCGAGTCGTAGTGACGTCACATCTGTCCTACGATTGTCGACGATTTGAAACTAATTTGGCCCTTATTCCATATAAGGCTGACAGCGCACCAAAATCCTATGTTTAGTATTCATAAAAATTATTGTTCAGAACCTGAATCAGGAACATTTTATTTGTTAAAATTCTCATATTTAATGCTATTGCGATTCATTTCCAAAATCGGATCGCAGTCGATCGTATAGCATGTATAGTGTACGGTGGGCTTTAACTTCATTCGTAATCGGGTTTTCCTTACATATTCATCCATCTGTTTCTCTCACTATTCTGCTTCTAGCACAGCAACGTTATGTCGGGGTGGACTTTTCCTCTAACATAATAATTTTGTAAATGTACCTTCCCTCAAAGCGTGGGTTCATGCAAAAATAATTTATGCATTTCATTCTGCTCTGCTGCATGGTCATACATCTCCTATTACTCATCATTAGCACTCAAATTATCCATTATCTATGAAAATAAAAAATAAAAAGAATTTGTGCTCATCTACCAGCTATTAGTAGGGTTTATGAATTATCTATTAGTGAGTTCAATACCTCTAGCAACTGGTTGACAAATGATAAATATAGTCATTATGAAAAAGATTTTCAGTATATGTTGAATCTTTATATTCCTTATTCATTTAACTGCATGTACCTTCTATAATAGCTACAATTTCATTGTGATAGAAAGCTTCTAGGAGTTATTCTTAAAGGGGCATTAAACTGGTAGAACTTGAACAGCGCCATTTTCCAGAGATTCCTAAATTAAGATTATTATTTGAAAACTAATTGCATTTTATTTTGAATTTTGACAAAAAGCTTGTTTGGATAATAGGGAAATTTTATATTTCAAACTGTTATTTTTGACTTGCCATTGTGTAAAATTGCTTGCAGGTACATCTTAAGCTTTTACAAACTTGAATGGGGCATGATGGAAAATGAGAGGCACAGACACCTATCAAATCCTGTTGAAAGATGGCGGTATTTAGGAGCTTTAGTTTACTGTCACTTTAAGAGGTGATTATGTAGTGAGTAGAGACAGTTGTGTATGAAGAAGTAGTTGGAATCATCAAGATCATAGAAAATTAACTAAATCTTACCGAAAATCACCAACAGTATGCAGAAATATAATTATAAACACATGCGCACGCACACAGCGGACATAGATATGGATACTTATAGAAGTTAATTCTTTCAGGACAGAAATTATTTAAGGGGTAAATTGATCACATTTTGGTCTTTAAATTGGCAACCATAGTATTTTTCTTTTAGTTTTTCATGGTTCTTATAAGGTGTAATGTTTTTGAAAACAATGTACTTGGTTAAAAATTCTGTCGAAAAGTGAAAAAATTGCCAATTTTAATAAAAATAGGTGATTCTGAACTTCTCAATGTGTTGCCAATTTAAGGATTTTAAAGCTTATTTCCTTTTTAAATTTCCTGGCATCAAACGCAATATGGTCATGCAACAAAAATGGACACAATGTGTGTAGAAATTTTTGCTTTTTCTACTCCTGCATCTGGTATATTTTTTGTCCTGAAAGGGTTAACATAGATGTTGCGTTAAAACAGACCAAATTTTGAAAATAGTTTTCGAAGGAGATCACAACTTTAGTATTCATAAATAAAACAAACAATGAAAGTGTAAAATTTACGAAAAAAATAATCATCATTTTTTCTTTTTCTACTTGGGGTGCGGAGGGGGGGGGGGGGGGGGAGGGGGTCCTCCTGTGCTACATGGTTGGAATTTCTTACTGTGTTTTACACAACACTTATGGAACATCGACGTAGTAAGTATAGCACCCCCCCAAAAAAAAAAAAAAAAAAAAATCAATAATAAAATAAAATAAATAAAAAATAAGTAAATAAATAATTTTTTTTTTAAAGCGTTGATACCTTTCTATAAAACGTTTTTGCCCTCATCGAGAATATAAATTAGTGTGTTAACACCAAGACCTTCGCTTTGAAATGATGTGCCAAAACTTTGTACATTTAAAAGTAAGCAGACCGACAAGTGCGAATTAAACTTTGTCATCACATTGCACATACAACAACCTTTGATATATTCTACAAAGGGGTGTCAGAACATTTGAAAATTATTTCATTTTATCCACGTATGTATCAAAAAGGGAAAAAACAAGACCAAGAGAATTCTCACCACCAAGCCCTTGTTAAATTACCAGTATTTATTCCTCTTGTTCAGACTTTTTTTTACTGATTATATAGTGATGACATCCAGAATGTTCGAATAGGTCTATTCAAATAACCGACTAAAAATGTGCGTTATATGCAAATGGAGTGTGCGGAAGCATTTTATCATTCATTTTCAGTCCGGAATTATGTGAAAGCATTATGAAAAATAATGCACAGCAATGATACAACATCCAACGTAAAAAGGCGGTGAATAGTAAGAAATTTTATTATTAGGATTCTGTTTTTCTCTGCACTGAAGCCTTGTCATCGGTCTTTAAATCACGAATAAAGGGAATGAAAAGAGTCTTTATCACCACTGGAGATTTTGAAAAGCTAAAACATCCTTCCATTGTTTGTTCTTGTTCGTAAATAAAGAAAATTAAATATATATACACAACCCAGTTGTTTCTACTCATCCTGTTTTATGGTGTGATCTTTGTATTGCAAAGTCATTTGGGTCGTCCCTATTATATTATTTCTTTGTAATTCAGTTGCAATCATGATGCAGTCATCCATGACCTACATATGTCATTTCTGTTTCAAGTGATAAATCTTCCAGCAAGTTCACTGAATGCATTTTAGGTCATTCAGTCGATAATTCACTGTTACGAGTTCATTTAAATTCACCTGGCATTATTGTTGCTTTTTTTAAAAATTCAGCTGCTGGTTGCATCAGGGAGATGAGAGCATCTTTATGTTTGCTGGCTGTGCCATTTGGACAGAAATGGTGAGATACCATGGATAGTGGGTGATTTCAAGTTTGGTGTTTGTGTTTGTGTTGGTGTTGAGAGCGTGAATTATGCTGCTGATTCTAGCCCCAACACCGAATTCGGGTTTATAAAAATAATACCAAACACATTATTGATATCTCAACACCTAGTGAAGTCAATCCCAGCACCAGCTTCATTTCAGGTTCGGTGTTGTGGCTGGTGCTAGTTTTGTCCCAACACCAACACCAGCTTTCAACACCGAACTTGAATTCACCCACTGTGTTTTGAAATAATTATGCAAGCATTATACTTGGTTCACAAAGAGGCGGGTTCAACACCGTGCATCTCCTGTATACATTGTTATATTTTATTTTATTTCATTTCATTCGTCAAACTTTGAATACATTTAAAGCATAAGAAATACAATGTATAAATAAATACATACCTTGACAGGATAACCCATGAAAGCTAACTATAGACGGATTTCCAATGGGTCCCAATAGGCAAAGCAAGGGCGGCTCGCTGAGTGTGACCTTCTTTATTTAAAGGCAAATGAAAAATGATTAGAGAAAAGGTGGACGGGAAGGGGAGAGAGAAGACCTATGAAGACGACAAGACCTTCTTCCACGCCCTCGTGTTTTATTTCTCTAGACCCACCTCGCCCCCAATGCTCCGTCAATTTCTGAAACCACGACACTGCGCTTATACATTCTACTTAATATACTTTATAAAATCTTAATTCAAGATCTAGCAAAGCAGTTATTTTCTTATTTTTTGCAAGGGATAAATGGCACATTTTAAACTTTTTGTAAAGTCTACGCGCATAGAAAATGGTGCAAGAAAACCTTGAAATATTTTTTTTCAATAAAAATCAGACATCAGTCTCCTGTGTTGGCTTGCTTTCTTAAAATACAGGGTTTACTGTTAATCTGAGAATTTCTTCAGCAAACAATATTTAGCCGTGGTAATTGCAAGGCCCTCAGGGAGAACTGTATAAATACTTACAGTATAAGGCTACCCTGAATTAAAAAAAAAAATTGTAATTTTTTTACTATCACTACTACTGTTAATATTATGATATCTATTTATTATAATAATAATAATAATAGTTATTATTATTATTATTATTATTATTATTATTATTATTATTATTATTATTATTATTATTATTATTATTATTATTATTATTATTATTATTATTATTATTATTATTATTAACTTTGGGAGTGAAAGTGGGGACGCAGAACTATAAGTATTCGTTTTTATTTCAATTGTGCTGTACTCATGGTACTTAGTCACGCTAACATTCAGCTTAAGGCCAACAAGAATAAAGCTGAAATCGACAAGATCGTATAAGTATAGTGTCCTGTGATCTGTTGAGGTTTTGGCACACAGACAATTCCATATAATTCCGCATAGCTCCTACTCCTAAAATGCACTAAATGGAGAAACAGTTGTATGAGGACTTTAATACATATCCCGTGTTTTGATGATACCCTCTTCCTCTAAAGACATAGACCTTCAACTTTAGAAGTATCTTTTCAAATATTAATCAAAACTGTATTTTGTTAACTTTCTTGCTTATATTAAAGTAAGTTAATTTGAATAGCTTTTTTCTTAAGGATAAAGTTGGATTTACTTCCCACCGTCCGAAATATTAATAGTTGTAAAATCGTTCGATGAGTTTTCAATTGACATTTTATTTCTTTCTCAGGGCGCTGGTTCGCTCTATAGCGCACCAGCGCTAAAAAAAGAGTGAATTTTCACTATGTTTTCATTCCCAAGGGAGTCACGTCAGTGATCACTTGTTTAGGAGTGAATATCGAGTGGTCTCTAAAAGGAAAAGAGTGGAGTTTCACTCACTTTTCACTCTATTTTCATTCCCACGGGGAATGACGTCAATGAGGAGTTTTCATCCTCCTCCCAGTCCTGGGTCTAACCTGGATTGCTGGAACCTTAACTAGTAATCACGCGATCGAATGCTGTCACCGTCTTTCAGTATATCTTCATTGTCTGCTTTAGTCTTCAGGTAAGTAAATTACGAAACTGTAAAAAATCACTGACGTGAAAAAGCGGGCGAGTGAATATAAAGTGAAAAGTGACTCTTTCATTTTTAGAGAGAGAGCACTCGATATTCACTCCTAAACAAGAGATCACTGACGTGAATAGTATGGAAATTTCCGTTTTCATAGAGAGAGTAGAATTTTTGGTTTTATGTAGATCAAAACGGTTGAGCTCTAGGCGTCAACAGAGGTAGGACGTGGAGAAGTGAAACGCTGTTATTAATTTGATTTTTAAGGCTTTCGGCATGTCGCGAAATGCTCTCTCTTTGTTTGTAGATTTTTTTCTATATCTGTTTTTTTTTTTAGCTAGGATCTGCTGACAAATTTAAACCCTTTTCGACAGAATATGAAAATTTGATTCCTGGATGTCAACCGACAGGCATTGTGATTCCATATTGCCCAATGGAATCAATAAGACCAATTTATTTTAAAAACAAATTGACATAGTTAATCTATGACTGTATGAGCCAAAATTTATATCCGAATTCGTGATCTATATTTTGTGATATAACCGGATATGTACAATGTGATCATGGGAAGCAAATTTTAGCATTAGGCTATCATTCATGGATATACTTTCATAAACTAGGGACTTTGTTTTCTAAAATTCGGCTGTTTTTTCTGTTTCTTTCCGGATCATTCCCCTTCCTATCTTCAAATCTGTTTTTTCTGCTTCTTTTCCCCTCCTCCCGTTAAAACTCTCTGACCCACTCTCTCATATTCCACCCTCCATCCTACTCCTCTATATGTCTCTCTTCTACTAAATTTTCCATTTGTATGCGCTGGAAATAAACATTATTTAGGTTCAAGTGGCCCTTAAGCTTCGTTTTCAACGTCATGTGAATGACAGTCCTGGGCTCAGCCAGGGCAAAACATCGCCACATCTTCAATGCAGACATCACTACAGCAAAACGACCAGAAAGTGTCAATGTTAACCCTAATCCTAACCCTAAAACCTGGCCTTACTAGGCAGACTCATTAATCTAAAACCTTACAACTTAACATCAATTCTTTTAGAATATGAATAGACTATAAACAAAACAAAATGATCAGATGAAATTATGAACTGATCTAATGGTGACATGATTTGCTTTTTAAATTGAGATACACAATTATGGTATTGCCTTTGTGTGCACCGTTTGTCAATTTACACGATATTTATTATGAAAGACTCTTAGTGGCCAGAGTCTGTCAGCTTTTCCTGTACTTTCGACACTGTAATTATTCTAGGAAAAGCAATTTCCATCCTCCGCATTTTGAATTTACGGTCTCGCATATCTTCTCATGAAAAATTCAAATGTTGACTGTGGTTTATCTTGCATCAGGAAAAGGAACAGGGAGGAAAACTGCTACGTGCTTTGTACATGATTCTGAATTGCCGTGTGTCAATGGATGATGATAAAGTGTGGTATACCCTTTGAGATGTAGATTTGTATGCTTGTTTTTGAGTTCATGATTGCAAATACAACATGTCACCTTCACAGTGAGAGGACATTCATGGTCATGTACCTATATACAGACTACTAATAATTATGCGAGTAGAGCACTCTAGAATACAAGAAAGAAAATAATTCCAAAGTGCTTAGAATAGTACTCAATTCCTGTGTGTTTCAATACTAGGTGAAACTGGTTAGTGGTATATACATTAGTAAAATGAATGAAATTCTTTGTGAATATAATACAATAACATTTTTCCGAAATCACATGTTCAAGTGTATCTATTGAATAGATATTCTGTATATTCGCTGGTCTTATTTTGGTAGCAATAATCCCATACTTGTTTCCCTTTCCTCTTTCAAATCAAATGATCACTTTCAAATTCTGTGAAAAAGTGACTTTTATGACTGAAATGGTGCGGTTAAACGTTGCTACGTAGTAATGTATACTTAATTAAAAATAATAAGAAAGCATTGATGTATAGTTTAATAATACAGCAAAACAATATGGAGAAGATCAGAAACTATTTAGAATAATTTTCAAATTCATGTTGTATAACATGAATATTGATTTTGTAGTTAATTGAATTGCTTTTTGTTTGTATGTTTGCTTGCAATGTTATTTTATGAAGAAAAATAACAAAAAATGTTGAAGCACTCTTTTTTTTTTATTTCAGCTTTATATATACATATATATATATATATATATATATATATATATATATATATATATATATAGTGCAGTGGTCGAATACCTGTGAACGATAAGTGTCCTTTGATAAAACTTGATAGGTGGTGGGTGCACGCCATGCAAAGGTTTTTGTTTAATAAAGGGATACTCAATCGCAGATTGTGGACGTTTTTATGCCGGGAGAGGGCACCGTGATCGTTACCTGATCATGCCGTTGCCCGGTCGGCTTTGTGTAGTCCGAAATATAATCCCAGTAATCCGACGGACGCGTTCGTGACTCTCCTGACTCTCCCTACGGGGTCCACTCGCTATTCATAGGGACCGCTATCCATAGAAAACCGCTATTCATTTAATACGCGTTATGAATAGCGGTCCTCATGAATAGTTATGAATAGTGGTCCTTATGAACGGAAGTCCTTGTGAATAGCTAGGTAATTTGTTTATGGTTTGCTCGCTATGTAGAAGGACCACTATTCATACAAAACCGCTATTCATTTAGTCACGCGTTATGGATAGCGGTCCTTATGAATAAGTGGTCCTTATGAATAGCGGTCCTTATGACTAGCGAGGTTACCCCCTCCCCACAGCCGCCTGGTGGCGTATCCCTTTAATTTTCATCACCAATTGACCCATGAATCGTATCGGTTGACAGTATGTAGATTAATTAGAAAATCTAAAAAAGGGGGTTTTGATACACATTCACTGAGCTGAAAAATCCAGTGGTAACTAAGGGGTGCCTTATAGACTAATTAGGTTAATGGACGCTATTGTTGGTTAAGTCTATAAACGACATGAGAGGTTGTTACTATGGAAACGATTTTTATCCCCGTTGAACATACGTCATATACCGATGGCTTAGACTTACAAAAACAATATGCATTTTAAAGCACCTTTGAATTTATCATGATTAAATTATTAGTAAAGGATTTACAAATTCAATGGTTTGGGTTGCCTTCACATGTAAACTTTAAATCTACTATGTAGATCACCTCATATAATGTACAGGTAATATGAAAAATTAACTGAATTCATATAGCTTTCTGGGTTATTTCAAAAGATTGAATTCTTAAATTAATGATTCGGAGCAGTTTACCTGCCAGGGAGAAAAAGATTACATGTATGTGTGGTGTAGGATAGTAACAATGTAATTACATGTTGTAACATGTTGACCATCCTGACCTTTGCATGAACTTCTTAGTAAGAGTGTAACATTGCAATGAGTCTGTAAATACTAGAAGTATGTAGAACTTACCAGAGAGTTCCAAACCTTCATGAATGCTGTAGTAGAAGGTAAAAAATTCTAGTTAAGGCTTGAGTTTGTATATAAGCTGGGAGCCTGCACAGGAATTTCAGAATTTATACCTAACATCGTGGAGCATACATTGCGTAAATTCTCAGTTATCACCATCTGATATTGATCATATTAATATCAACCTGTGGCGATCGTCTTGGACCTCATTTTTTTTTCTTAATCTTGGACTTAATCTTGGAGATCATACATAACTAAATTTTCACAACCACCCACATATCATTTATCATCAGATTTGTGGCACTGTGACAATTTGGTATCAAACTGAAGGGTAGACATCAGGCTTCAAATTGACGCCAGTTTAACCTATATGAAAAACCTTTCAGGAGGCAGTCATGCGCTAAAAAGGCAAACTACCCCCCTCAAAATGTCATTTCTAGTGGGAAATATGAGATCATTGGTTTGATTAGTTGTGACAGCAGTTTTCGGCATTCTACAGAATCTTACCCTTGTTTGAAATGATGAATATTACATCTTTATTGACTAATATACATTAATCAATCCTTTATTCATGCAGAAAATAACATTTTCATTTAAGAAACACATCAATAGTTTGGGATCACCACAATGCTTTTTGTTTTCTTTTCTCTCATGGGGAAACCTTATTTTATTGTTTATTCTTTGCATTTGCGTTTCTTTTTCAAGGAAAATAATTCCTAAATCAAAGATAGTTTGTCATGATGTGAGCATTTCTCTACATTTCAAAGTTTTATTTAATCATGTTTCGAATGATAAAGACTTCTCATCCATGGGCGTCAATCCGAATTAGAACGTGGGGGGGGGGGCACAAGTTCAGTGAGGATTAGGGGGGATGGGGTCGGAGGACATAGAATGCGGTGTTTGCAGGGTATGGTGTGGCATAAGGGTTTAACACCCTCCCCCTCCCAATATAAATTTAGTATCAGAAACAGTGAAATATATAGACTGAATAAAACAAAATAATATACGAAAGGTTTAACGTTTGCATTTTTTTCCTAAAAAGTGAAAATGTTCCATAACATATAACTTACTTTAACAGAATTTCTCAATAATTGAGAAACCCTTAGATCTATAGGGGAAAACTGAGGGGCATATTAAAGCAAGGACCGCAATGGCGCGCTCATCTTGGTTTCATAAAGCCCCCATCACACCAGACTCGTTCAGTCGTTCTCATCACTACGTTTTGAAAAAAATGATGCCAAACGGGTTACAACTGTGGTGAACGCGAACGGAGTGGACGTCTCCCCTCTATATCTCTCTTTCTCTGTATTCTATCCATCTATCTCTCCGTCTCTCTCTATATCTTTATCTCTCTCTCTCTCTCTATCTCTCACCCTCTCTTTATCTCCCCTCTATCTCTATCTCTCACTTTATCTCTTCCTCTATCTCTCTCCCTATTTCTCTCTCTATCTCTCTCTCTCTATATCTCTCTTTCTATCTCTTTATCTATCCCTCTCGTACATCGTTTATAACATTATTCTGCCAAAAGGGGGTTTGACGGCATGGATTATCTTAATTCAGAGAAACTCAGAAAAATAATGTTCTCTTAATCTCTTTGAACACCTGTAAGGATTCAGAAAAGGCTAAAAAACAAACACTCATTCGTGACTTTGATAGTGTTTATGATAGGCAAGTGACGACACTTGGTATATTTCTATACTTCGCCCAAGCATTTGACATGATTGATCACTGATCATATTTTTTGCAAAAAAATAAATAAATAACAACATTACACCATACATGGTGTTCCATTCAAATTTTATGATTGAACTAGTCAACAGTTATATTATTACATTCTATGACGAATCATCAAAAATGAATTAATATCACCCTCAAAACAAAACAATGCATTTTAATTATTTTTATATTTCAATAAAGCAGAATATGATACTCAGAAAGACACAAAAGTCCCACACATGTAAGATATGTAACATTGACTACCTTGTGTGGGACTTTTGTGTGTGACACAAAAGTCCCACACAAGGTAGTCAATGTTACATATCTTACATGTGATTTCTAGAAATACAATACACATAGTTCCCTACAAATTTGGCGTTGATATCATCCTTTCTTAGCATATATAATTACATTTCCTTTTTTACATGGAAAATGTGGTGAAAGTTTCATTTTATTCTTCCAAATATTCGTTCTCTGCGTTCTGAGTTTTGAACAAATGCAGCAGCTATGTCCCTGGCTTTGACATGTGCAAGTCGCTCCCTATGGACATGGCACAACATGACATAGTTCAATCTCTCCTGCTTCATGGTATTTCTGAGCCATGTTTTTACACGTCTTAGGGCACTGAAAGATCTCTCTGCTTGGCAAGAACTTGCTGGTATAACAAGCAGGAGTCTCAGAAGTTGCTCGACATTTGGGAACATCCCCCTAACTTCCGGAATCATGCCCTGAAATGCCTTCCTGCCTTCTGCCACAGAAGAATATTTGAACTGATGTCGGAAGAAGACCAATTCACACCTAAGACCATCCCCCAATTCAAACTTGTCAATGAGATCATCATCTATTGATCTACATAGTAGAATCGATGCCAGTCTTTTCTGTTTTTCTATGTCTGTTGAGGTGAAGTAGATCCTGAAATTGGAAAGGGCACTGTCTATTAGCTTGAAGAACTCTACACGATACTTTTCTTCTACAGATTCTGAAACATATTGCTGCGATCACTCAGTGTATCTAGCTGGAATTCTTTCTTTGCGTGACATTAGGGGATCAATACTCTAATTCAGTCATTAAACTTCTCTCTTGGATCAGTTGCATCATGTTTTTGCGTCATGATTGCTATGTCTGTTTTTTTTTAAATAAATTGAAATTGAATTGAAAAAAAAAAAACAAAAATAAAACTTGCAATCAATGGCAAGTCAATTTTAGATCCAAGAATCAATCATCCCATTTGAAGGATTCATCCACAATATCTCAGTTTGAAACCGTCTTGAAAACGTATCTGTTCAAAAAGCATTTTGAATGAGCTATATTGTGCATTTTATAGCATCTGTCTCTATTCTTATTCTTCCCCTTTCTTAAAGCGCATAGAGACGCAATGGCAGTGATATGCGCTATAAAAGCATTGTTGTATTATTATTATTATTATTATGTCTTGTAATTTATCGAAAATTTGCAATTGAGTGCTTGTCTGCTTCCTGCAATAGGAAGTATAAAGTGATTTGCTGTAGTTGAAATTGATCTATCCATTGACTTGTAAATTTGCAACTGAAAATTGCTATCGATTGCATATAAGTTTCTTGCAACACCCCCTTAGACTCTCACAATCAGACTAAGATGACAACTAGAGAGCAAGAGGAAATTTGGAATTTTAATACTCTAAGCTTTATAATTACCTTTTTTGCCCTCGATGTTCTTGCCATCTTGAGGTTCTCAAAGTTCAAAAGTTGTAATGCGTACGTATACTCGCGTTACACATCTACCGTAGATTTCATTGAGCAAATCCGGGGGGAAAGGGGGAATAGGGTCTAATGAAAAGATGAATGGTCCAAAATAACGTATAAACAGTGGGAACACTTTAGTTCAGCTGGCAACTTTTGGAAAGTAAAAAAAAAAAAAAATCAACACAGAGAGAAGGAGAGAAAGAAAAAAAAAGAAAAGATTTTAACCCGAAATCGTGGGGGGACATTTCACCACCTGAAAATTCGTGGGGGGGGGGGACGTGTCCCCCCGTCCCCCCCCCCCCCCCCAGGATTGACGCCCATGTTCTCATCAGAGAACCCGCCCCTGGTAGTGACCACAGCATGGCACATTCTGGGCATGCAGCTGGTCAAATTATGAAAGCAGTTGTGGAGGAGTCACTGGAAATGTCTTTACATACCTTCTGAAGAATTTCCAACAGATGAGGCTCACTTGTTTGGAAATTTTTCTCAGAGCATCCTGTCGATGTCTAGCTCTTCCCATTGCATGATTTTCAGGACTCCTTTCTCTTCTGTTTTCTAAAGGTTGTTTTTACATTGCCTTGGGGAATGTGTGGGGTCATTTTTCTGCTGGTAGACAAACTTGTTGAAGTAGTTGTGGAGGTAGTCTCTGAAAATGCATTTCAGTGCCTTCAGAGGATGAAGCTCACTTGCTGGGCATTTGTATCAGACCTTCTCGTCAAGCCCTTCCCATATCAGCTCTATCGGATTCAGATCCAGGGACTTGGTGGGCGACCAATCCATGATTTTTAGGAACCCTTTCTCTTCTTTTTTTCTCAAGGTAGTTTTAGCACGGCCTTAAAGAATGATTGGGGTCATTGTCCTGCTGAAAGACAAAACTTTTTCATCTTCAGAAGGCACAGAAATACATTTCCAGAGACTATCTCAAGAACTTCCTCAAAAACTTGACCAGCCTTATGCCAAGGATGTGCAGTGCTGTGATCGCTGACAGGGGCACTTAGACGAGAAATCTCTATGATCCAAAACATGATAAAATAAATCTTTGAAAAATAAATAAATGTGCATATCATGACATACCATTATTCATTTAGTCATTATTTTCCTTGTAAGGCTATACACAAATGCAAAGAATGTGAACTCCCATGAAAAAAAGAAAACCAGAAAACATTGTGGTGTCCCCGAAATATTGATATGTTTCTTAAATGAAAACACTAGTTTTCTGCATGAGTATATGAATGTTTATTATGTATCAATCGACACATTTGTAATATTCATTAGTACAAATGAGGCTAAGGTTATGTAGAATGCCGAAAGGGCAAAAATTCTGGCACAACTGACCAAACCCGTGACCTTAAAATTGCTCTGGAAATGATATTTTTGGGGTTAGGTTGCCCTTTTTAACACATGACTGCCTCCAGATACGCTTTGCATAATGTTAAACTGGTGTCAAATTGAAGGGTGATGTCTACTTTTTAAATTGATACCAAATTGTTGCAGTGCACCATGTCTGATTATAAATGAAATCTAGGTGATTATGAGAAATCAGTTCTTATTACAGGTGTACCCAAACTTTTGGAAGGCAGTGTACATACTCCGAAATCAAACTTATGCTGTATTTTGATACCATGTACCTTCATATGAAATTTCATTAAAATCCGTCAAAAATTACTAAAGTTATCGAACGGAAACCAGTGTTCCCAAGATTTGTTACGGAGGAAATGACAGACGGAAGGAAAACGGAAGGACGAAAGGAAGGAAGGACAGACGGCAGCGTTACTATATCCCCCTTCGATCTCGTCGGCGAGGGGATAGGAACTGATAATGATAATGAGTTTGAAAAGTCAAAGATACCCCTTTTATCTGAATACTTGCTTACGCCACGTTTGCAGGGGCCGCGGAGCGTTTTTGAAAGTGGGGGGGGGGGGGGGGTGATCTGATTTCACTCATTAATGCACCGGCGTAAATTCAGTTTAAGCAGTAGGGAGTATGATCGCAACATTGAGGGGAAATTTCCCAAGTTTAGGGGCACCGATAAGGGCTATTTCTGGAAAAAGGGGGGCACCTACAACGAGAAAAATATACAATCTGTAAACATTGTCATATATACCCTACATTGTGATAACAGTTATAAGGATTTCAATTATGTTTCTCTCTTACATGCTCTAATATAATTTACTTAAGCATCAAAGTTTGCAGTTGGGTTTGATGACCTATATATTAATGTGTGAGCGAGCGAAGCGAGCGAGCGAGCAATTTTTAAAGATCTGTGGCTGCATGGTGATCAACAACATCTTAAAAAGAGAGAAAAAAAGTTCTGAAAGGTGTTTAAACACATTCTCGGCATGAGATACTGACAACACCTCTAATAAGTAATATAACTATATCAAATATAAATGTGAGGGAGCGTAGCGAGCAAGCCTTGACGAAATTAAAGTAAAGTTGCTCTAAATCGCTATAAATTAGGGGCACAAATTATGGAGCAAGAAAAAAGGGGCCCTTATCAAGAACGATAATGGCACTTATCAAAAAAGAAAAGGAGCAGGAGTATGTCATATTAAAAATAGCAATTATCAGAGGATGAAACATGTGGTATTTGTCCCACATTAATATTGGCACTTATACCAGAGGTAAAAAGGGCACTTATGATAATGGAAAAAGGGGTGGGTTTTTGTTTTTGTTTTTTTGTTTTGTTTTGTAAAGGAAGAAGGGCTCTTATCAGAAGGAATTGTACTTCTTAGAAAGAAAAGGAGCCCGTTTTAAAATGAATTAAGGAAAACTTATCAGAGGTGTAAAGGGGCACTCAACAGAGATGTCCTGTGTCATTTAACAGAAGGCGGAAGGGGCACTTATCGAATTAGAACGGGCACCTCTCAAATTTGAATAGAGGATATGGCCACAGGTAAAGATTTACTTATCAGACGGAAAGGGGGTAATTCTTGTATCTGAATAGTGAGAATGGAAAAAAGGCAGTTATTGAAAGAGATTAATAGGTACATTTGATGCAAATGATTTAAAAGGGAAATGTCGAAGGAAAGATTTTATTAGGAGTTTTATGAGAGATAAAAAGGGAAGAGGGTCGTTTATGAAAATAAAATAAAGGGAGCACTCATCAGAAAGAATAGGGGCAATTATAAGATTGGAAAAGGGGAACGTATTATAATATAAAGGATACTTATAAATGGGGAAGGGGCTAAGGAAAAGGGACAGTTGTCAAGGAAGAAGGGGCACCTCTCAGATTTTAATAGGCCTCTGGTAATTATCAATGGTAATAAAATCAAATTTTAAGATTGTGGAACGGGCAGGAATATAAAGGAAAGGGAGCACTTATCTAAAGTAATCTGTGTAAAAGGGGGAAGTTCTAGGATACCCAAATTCCTGAAATACTGGGGACACTGTACCCCCTCCCCCCACCCCACAGCGCCTGATTTTAAATAATCCTAAAATTTCTCTAAAGAGTTGATGCGTCATTCTGAATCCTGAAAGAAGACTCATGAACTTGTAGAAGATGTGATAGATAGACTGTCATTTTAGAGAATGCTGTACAGTCCCGAGAAGTCACGTAAAAATATCTCAGCTCGTTTTCTACACTTTGTTTATAATACCATGCTTTATTAGGCCTAGATTTTGCATTAACCATGTTAACTGTGCATTAGAGAGGCGGGGATGTATTGCCCATTTGTACCAATGGAAAGCATGTTAGTAATCTACATGGATGAGGGATTTTGATATATAAAATCGGAAATATCGGGACAATCAAATCATATCTTTAGCATTTTATCTGCATCTTATCGGAATTCTCACTACAATAACAGTCTTTTATATTATAATATAATACTAGACCAAAAATTAAGTCTATCGTTCATTAGCCTCTTATTATTCTATCAGTTTTATCAATTACTAGAAATTATTTCTTCCTTGATTTTTTTTTTAATTTTAAGTGTCTACTCAAAAAAAGTGGGGGGCTGCAGCCTCCCCCCCCCCCCCCGGTTCCGCGGCCCATGGTTTGTACATTAAAACATGTTTGTTGTTCAAGACGAATCGAATCAAAACAGTGAGAGAGAGAGGGGGGAGGCGAGGGGGGTGGAGAAAGAGTGGACGGAAGAGAGGTGTGAGGAGAGGAGTGGGAAGGATATGTCATTCGGTAAAAGGGAGAGATAGAGAAGGAAATAAAGAGGGCGAAAGAAATAGGAATGCGTTAGGTATACTTAGAGGAGAAGGAGGCAGCTATTTTATTAATAATGATAAATCTACATGTTTATGAAACGTATGACCGCATGGCCGAAATTCAATCGTGTCTATTGTGGAAACAACTGTGATCAGTTTCCGTTGCCACAATTTCAATTGTGCCGTGTGCAGTGGCGTTTTATATATTAAACTCCATGATTAACCGTAATTTTAATGGTTAGTTGACAAACTGAAATTGATCATTCACTTGTGGGTAAAAAATGGGCAGCCAGAGATTGATGACGAAATTAGATTCAGTTGAAAATGTTTGTTCAAGTGACATACTGTCAGTCGACATAGCTGGAACAATATAAAATGTAACATACAGGTAATCGATCAAGTATCATCAACTTTGTTGACCAACATGCATTTTTTGTTTTTGTTTTTGTTTTCGAAATGATGATTCAACCCCACCCTCGACCCTTTAATGAATAAATAATTGTTTTTTGTTGTTATTGTTGTTTTTTTTTTACAGATGGGATTAAGATATAGCCCATTTGAAAATATAAGAATGCTGTGATTTACATGTTTAAATCATCGAGATAGATAGTTTACTTACCTCCCCCCCCCCCTTTCTCTCTGTCTTATCAACTTTATTTTCATACGTGATAATATAATATGGATTTAATACAGCTTACCAATCAATTTCAAGTGATAGATCGTAATGAGTCTCCTACATCATAAGCATTTCGTAATATTCAACCAATTAAATTAGTAAATACGTAGTCTAATACTACTGCAAAGGAGATTAAAATATCGGCCAACATTTTTTTGTTTTTGTTTTTGGACGCTAAAGAAGCTTCCGGTGAAAAATGTAAGTTTATAAACTGAAAGGAAGATATGCAAACGTGCTATGCATTTGGAGTGACAAATTCTCTCTGAATATTGAACAGTGATATATTCTGAGGATAGTGCTCTCCCAGATGAAGGCAAAATAGAAAAACAAAAATGTAATCATGGTAATAGGCAACATCAAACTTTCGAATATTTCATTAGTCAGGCTGTACGGTTATTGTCTGTATTTATTGGTGACAAGGTAAAAGCATGCTGGTAACCTTGCGTACCCGTTTTTGTCTATTGATGAAACTCTATTCAGAAAGGAACTGATCTATAGCCGTACCCACTCGAGTGGAATATTAGGCATAAATAATGTATTGCAATTGATTAAGAACAACTGAATCAGATGCACATGAGCGCTCTTAACGCACACTATTAATTGGTAGTCAAATTTGTTGAAGGGCGCTATACCAAGCGAATGACAGTTCCATGCTTTGCTGAGTTCAATCAACTTAATTCAATGATCACAGAAATTAATTAGAAATTAAAAGACATTGACGGTGCTATACTGTTTACTATCTTGTCTCCTTTATTAAGCCATCCTTCCTCAAGTATTTTTGAAAAGAGAGAAACTAACAGAAAAATAGACGTATCCAGGATATTATGGAGGTTCAAACCTAACCCCAAAAGGTGAGCATCGTTCCCATATAACGAGGCAAACCGCCCTAAAATAACACCAGCCGAAACAAAATAAAGTGACATACGGGATGTGACCTAGCATTATGCTAGGGTCACATCCCAGAAAATCAGCCTGCTCGGCGGTCGGGCGGCGAGATTTTAGCCAATTTCGCCCGGGCACCGCTGTTTTTGAGGGCATCGCTCAAAAACAGCGCTGCCCGGGCGAAATTGGCGCGGAGTTAAAATTTCGGCGGCGCCTAGCAACTTTTCACTCGCCGCCCAAAATACGTTCGGCCTAATCGAGCGGTCGCCGTCGAGCGATTTAGGTCAATAATCGAAGCCGCTAGATCAAAGGCTGGTCGCCGCTGGGAGATCGGTGGGTCAACAGTCGGTGACCGACTGGCGATTTCGAAATAGACCGGCTATATAAAAGGCGCTGCTCAGCGCGCTCCACAAGAGAAGACAGCTAAATTTCTGAACGAAGTTATCAAGTAGGCATCGTAGACCTCGTTGACCTCTCAGATGCAGAGCAAAAGCGCTGTTGTTGATGGCCAAGGCGAAGGCACATATATACCCAGGTCGAGAGAAATTCCCTGCGGAGACCGGCTGGCCGCCGCTGGTACGCCAGCGGGACACCTGCAGATGCCCCGCCGATCACCGGCCGGCCACCGGGTGATTTCTTAAAAATCGGCAGGTGGCCGGGGGAAGATCGTCCTGGAATCGGTTGGTCATCATTCGATCACTGCTCGGACGCCGCGCGGAGAAGATCCCCCCCCCCCCGATTTCGCCGAGTTTTGATCTAAAATCGACCGGCGACCGACGGAAAATCGACAGGGCATCGCTGGGGCTTTACAGCCCGCTCGACTTCTCCAAAAATCGTTGGGCGATCCCTAAATTCCAGCAGCGCCCGAGCAGAGTACAAATCGGTCGGTAGCCGCCCTGATTTGTGACCATAGCCTAATCGTGGTGGGCATCTTATTTCTACATAATAAAGTACACGGATATTGCGTACGCTTGGGGGCCTTTATGACGCCCAAATACATTTTATTCACCCCAACTTTCCGTTCTTGTACACGTGATTTCCCGCCAATGCCCACATCGATCTAACTTACCGGCTACCATCGATTAAAGCGCCACCGCCTAAAAAAAAAAGAATAAAATCCACAATACCTGAAATATTGAAAATTGCGTAGACTACATTTTTAGCAAAATAAAATTTCAAACGTAAAATATGCTAAATTCTCCAAGTGGTTCGGTTACCAACCTTTTTTCTGTTGTTGTCACCTGACCCTACAGTAGTTATATTAATTAGTGGGAAAACAAATAAAACAATAAAGATATGTACAATTCATTCAATTGCCGCTCACGTCGAAATGTTCAGAAATTCAGAAACTTATATGTTCGAAAAGTAACAGAGTAGGGGGTTCATTTTCAGGCAGTCTGATCATATCTTTTTTTCTGATCAGCGATTAGATCAGAATGTGTGTTTAGAGCACAAAGTCTATATTATATTATTGGGAAAGTAGCATAATGTGATGTAACCTCTTTAATTGAACCTCCTGTTACATTATTTCTACAAAATAAATACAAACAAACAAACAAAAATACAAACATATAAACTAGTAGATGAAAATTTCTTTCGGCACCCCCAAAATGATGGGAGTTTGTAGAGAGAGATATATACATATATATATATATATATATATATATATATATATATATATATATATATATTTTTTTTTTTTTTTTTTTTTCTTCCCATTAACCTGACGTAATATTTTGAACCATGGTGGCACGATGCAATTGCATTGTGTAGCTTGATTATTTTTCTGTTAGAATAGACACGCTTCATTTGATGCCAATCAGCCTATTATTCGTTTAGAAATGAGCAAGCGATGAGAATAACGCAGGAAGTTTTGCTATCTATCTAGACAGTAAACGCCATAATCACGCGTCAACGTGTTTTTGGCTCCCCCCTTCTTTGTTGTTGTTGTTGTGTTTTTTTTTGTTTTTTTTTTCTTTGCGGGGAGGGGCTAGGATCCGTTTCCCCCCGCTTGATTTAATATGACTGATTTCCGTTTGTATATTCTTGATTACAATATTCAAGATTAAATTTCATTCGAAACAAAGTTGATATAACAATAACTATATCACTTTCGACACATCATTCGAGTAGTTTGAATATAGATCCCACCTTTTCCTTAAAAAGTTTTAACATGCTTAAGGTTTTCTATGATTTCCAATCAATAAAAATATTTTTTATAAAAAATTTGAAGAAATGACAAGCACTTAATTTTGGATAACATTTCGTCTCTATGTATTTCTTTCATGATGCTTTCTCTATTTTGTCACTTATTCGAAAGGTATATTCAGTTAACCCTGCCTCTGTGCGTCACGTGATGATTTTAATCTCATTAATTAGGAGAATGTGTCTTTTGGTTACCATGCAGGCCGAAAATTTGTTTATCCGTGTATAAAAACCTTCCCGCTCTGGCCCGATTCAGATCCGAAACTAAAACAGCTTATTCAAGACCAAGATTTAAAAGTTCCCAAGGGACACTTCGACTCTCTTTATACTTGTCAATTGTTAGGGTCGATTTCGCTTATTTGAACTGTAAAGGAAACCGTATTTTAGGTGTTCCGAGGAAGCCCATAGGCTTATAAAGTGGGAGCGTCTTTCAGCATTTATCAAAAGGTTTCACTTCTTTTATTAATAGTTTTATACCTTAGATCTAATACCCTCAAAGCGCACAGAAATTTTGAAATCGCGCATTGTTTATACTTTGAAATAACTTGTCAAGAATTGTTCTTGAATTCTACATTAATGCTGTCAGGTCTAAGAAATATTAGCAAAATGAATATGGATAAAGTGATAAATATCCACAGATAGTCGTACTCAATTTTTAAACATTAGAGACTCTGGGAATTTTGTTTTAGCAACTCATCAAAGTGGTTTCCTTTCTGAAATAAATAAGTGGCAATAAGGCACTGAAATTTTTTATAATATCCTACCAAACATTTCTTTATCTTTGTTTTAGAATGGTTATCTTCACACTAACTGTACAAATCTCTTGAATATTACATTCATAAGTGCTTACATGCAGGGACAGCACTGTTAAGTTTTATCATTCATGTTAAAGGGCTCATGGCGATTCGCCAAGAGTCACCCCCTATATTCGGAAATGTTATACTCCAGCCACTGATGGCGGATACAGTTACAGACACAGTCACACCGCTATAGACTGACTGCAAACCAATCGATAATCCACAAACTTGTGATCAATCGGGGTAATGTAAATTTTGGTTTGATCTATTGGCGGTTTGAGGTCGATCTGGTCGGTGTGACCGGGATATGATTTGATCTATTGGCGGTTTGAGGTCGATCTGGTCGGTGTGACCGGGATATGATTGAGTCTGTGTCTGTCTCGCCAAGCAAGGTATCATCTGGTCACTGGCTAAATTGAGACGCTATCTACCTTGTTGTACTAATGTCGCAATACAATTACTTTATGGGGAAACCGAGTATGAATCTGTGAAGAGTACTCTCGTACCTGATGGATGGACCCTTGCATGTTGTTCCGAGTATCCACACTCAAATCTCGTTTTGAGAGGCATCGACCGAAAGCTCGTTTGTTTTCATCTAACATTTAATTATATTTGATTGAGTGGATGTATAATCAATTAACTATACCTGCTGTGATCAGGGGGAAGTGAAAACTGACAAAGATATAGTGTTTAATGTTTGACGGGGAGAGAGCGGGTGGGCGGGTAGGAAAGATATGACGCGATATTGGAGAATGAAAATTACAGTGACAGTGGTAGTACACTAAAAATACAATTCACGAAAATACTGAGTAACGATGGCGTGTAATGAAGTTCAAAGAACGCTTTCCTCACGGACATGATCGTGAGTAGTGGTTGAGAGGCGGGATGAAAAATTGTAGGAAGAGGCGCGGACTGCCGTTTTCATATCATTAGATACATGTGATAATAACCTCGTAGATCTTCAAAATTTTTTGATTGGCTAATTCATGGACGTCACGTAGAGGAGGCAGATTGCTTGTACGGCGCACTTCACTTGTCGCTCAACTCGTGAGGTCCAGTATCAAGTTCGACATTAAACCCTTCGGAGCTATTAATTTTTTTTCTGGTCTGCTTTAAAATCGCTAGTCAGTTTTATCTCACGGATCACTAATGCTCTTCATCGCTTCCCAGACTGGGGGAGTGACAGATAGCTTCTCAGCTCCTCAAAGTAAGGTGCCTCAAAGCGGTATCGCCTGTCAACCTGAAGCATTTAACAGTAAAACATTTTAATTATCAAGTGCCATTTAATTGACTTTGTGTTATTCTTTAACATACAATTTATTTTTCGTATAGCAACAGTGATATAGTTTTGTGCCTATACAGAAGGTATTTTGACACTGCGTCGGTTTTCTCCTTATTTCTGCATTATTATGTTTTTCGTCTGATTCTATTTGATATTGACAGTCAGAAATCCATTTCATCGTGCCTTACGGGGGTTTTTTTCAGATGAAAACTTTGAAAGAGCGGGGTATGTTTTGACGCGTGTACGCTACTTCAACAGAGCAGATTTTTCTGGATGTATAGTGCATTTGTTTTCTGGTTCTCGAGTTAAAGCTCATCACTCATGAATAAAAAGACTTTTTGGTATACATGAAATTGTGCAGTGTACTCATGGTTATCCATCCTGTGATATGGAGAATCAACGTGGACATAGTGTGCGTTTTTGTGTTATAATTCTCGGATTATTTCTAAGTGTGGTAAGTATTAAACAGGACTACCTTTTGTTATTTTAAAGAGCATAATTATTGAAAATTATAATTATGGCAAACACACATCCCCCACACACGCACATTAGTCATTACAAACAATAAATTGATGGGCTGGTCGAAAAGATTGAAAAATCTGAATATTTTATTACCATCTCTGTTTAAAGAGGACGTTGGGTTCTGGTAAAGACGAAAAATTATTTGGGAGCTTCTTTATTCTTTCCTCATTCTATGTCAGTTTGGAAGAACATCGTGGAAGAAATGTCCCCTAAAATGGATTGCTCTTCAATGCCCTCATACTTCTGATGTGTGTGTAGTCAAATACACCCATTTCTGTGCGCAGTGCACGTGACTTCCAGCAAGATTGAGTCAATGTCTTATCATTTTGATGATTAAAAAACCTCACAGTTTAAAAAATATTTATGTTATACAGAATCACCCTTCCCAGATTACTTCCGGCCACTTTCTTTCACAATGTAATCGCGTGATCAGAACTCAACTTCATCTTTAAATAGCAAAAGGGAAGCACGGAATGAAGTCACAGGCATGCCTTATGCATGGATAGTATCGAGACTGACGGGTGTGGAGACAGAGTTAAATGTTGTATAAGGTTGCGTGGACTGCCTTTTGTTGAATGTTATACCATTAGATACATGTAACAGTAACCTCTTCTAGTTTTCAAATCGTTTTGATTGGTTAATATCTGGAGATCACGTGGAGGAAGGAGACTGCTTGTACGACGTACTTCGCTCGTCTCTCGACTCGTGTGGTCCAGTATCCAGTTCGACATCAAACCCTTCGGAGCAATATTTGTTTACGGTTTGCTTAAAAAAAAAAAAAAAAGCTCGCCCGTTGAATCTCACGGATCTCTAATGACTTTTATTGCTTCCCCTACTGGCGAGTGACAGCTATAGATATTCAGCTCCTCGCAGTAAAGCGCCTGAACATGGATCGATGGATAACTGAGAGAATTTAAAAATAATAATTCGCTCATGATAAAACCTTTTCAAGTGCCATTTACTCTAAGTGAATATCTCAGATATTAAATCGTTGTTTACTTTCGGACAAGTTTTATGACAGAAGGTATTTTGACGTTTCATCTGTTTTATCCCCAGTCCGGCTTCTTATGTTTCTCGCCTGATGCTATTTGACATTGACAGCCAGGTTTTTAAATCGTGCCTTGCAAGAGGTTTTTTTCCACACGAAACCTTAACAAGAGCGAACATTTTGAAGTGTGCACGCATCTGTAATGGTTCAGTTTTATCATGTATAATGCATTTGATTTCTGATTCTGAAGTTAGAGCTCACGATGCATGAATAGAAAGTCTTCTTGGTATACAGCGTATTAAGTGGAATTGTGCTGTATAATATGTTTTGCTCTCCATCCGCTGATATGGAGGATCAACGTGGGCAGAGTATACGTTTTGGTTTAATAATTCTCGGATTATTTCTAAGTGTGGTAAGTTACAAAAGATTGATTTTTTGTTAAGATTGTCAAGAGATTAATTTTCGACAAGTATGGCAAACACACACATACACGCACATAAACACTTGCAAATCAGCCAATAAAAACGATAAACTGATGAATAAGTATGATGGTAAGTATTTTACCTAATATAGTGCATACCTTATTTCTGGGGCATGCATCAGTAACTTACTACGTCTTGTATGGAACAATCACAGCTTTATATAGCATTTTCCTCGATATATGCCTATAGGTTGATATACTACATCGATCCCCTTTATCATTATTTAAATTTTCTTGTATTTAATGGATTTACATCTTATTCTTATTAATAAAGAAGTATATAGATCAAAAAGGTTGAAAATTTGAAAGGTAAGACATGTCCTTATAAATAGCAAATGCTTATCTAAAATCTATTTTTTGTGCTGGCAAGTATATTTTGAGATTAATTTCAAAACTCTCTTTAAAAAAGTTTCTTACAGGGTACACTTCAAGAGATACGTAATTCAACACACTCAGTAGAGGGTCAAAACACTCAACGGTGGTCAAGGATTTGAAATAGAAAAGTTCTAACGGTCGATCAGTTGACTTTTACGAAACAGTCGGGTCTCGGCGAGGCACGGCGTGCTGGTTCGAAATTACCCCCTCCCCCCCCCGGAAAATAATAATAATAAATATAAAAAAATTTAAAAAAATAAATAAATAAATAAAAAATAAATAAAAATAAATAAAAATATAAAAAAATAATAACAATAACAATAATAATAGAATAAATAAATTTGAAAAAAAATAATAATAAAATTAATAAAATAAAATAAAACTAGAAATTTAATTCGTCACTATAAAAAAATTAATTAATTAAAAACCGTATGGTATATTCGAGGGAACAATTTGAAAAAGTGCCCATCTCAGTATGATTTTCCCAATCTCAGGCTAAAAAACGAACAACAAAGGGAGAAAGAAAACATATCGAAAGATAGGGAAAGAAATGAAAGAAGGATAACGAGTAACATAATAAACATGGATAAAAGATGATGGAAAGAGATCATGCAAAGAAAAACATAATGAACGATACAGAGAGAATAGAAGAGTAAGGAAGATGTAAGAGAGGATTATGAAAGGAAACAAAGAATAACTTAATGAAAGGAAATATGGAAAGAAATAAATGAAGGATAGAAACAAAGAATAACATTAAGAAAAATGAATTAAAGAAAGATTAAAGAAACATGAATGATAGAAGAATAAAGAGTAACTAGAAGAAAAGATAATCAATTGAATATAAGAATGAAATGACGAAAGGAAAGATGGAAAGATAAAAAAAGATAGGATAAAATGTTAGGGAAATAGCGAAATGATAGAAGGTTAAAGAGTAACATAAGGAAAGATTGAAACAAAAATGATGAAAGGAAACAATTACATCACGAAAGTAAACTGGAAAGCAGAAGATGATACAAGGATTAAAAAAAAAAGAATATTAAACATAATGAAAGATAGAGAGAGAGAAATGGTAGAAGGAATAGGATAAATATTAACATGAGTGGTGGAAGAGAACATGATAAAAAGAAAGAATAAAATAACGACAGATAGAGAAAGAGAAATGATAGAAGAATGAAAATAAAAACTAACATCAGGGAAAGATGAAAGAGAAAATAAAAAGGAATCAAAGAATAACATAACGAAATTGAAGTAGGAAAGATAATAGGATAAAAATAAGGAATGATATGAACGAAATGATAGAATAATGAATATGGTAAGAAACAAAAGAAAATAAAGATGAGAAGATGATGAAAGGAAACACAGAATAAAATAATGAATTGATAGATGGATAAAAACAGTATAACATAACGAAAGATAGAGATATGATAGAAGAATGAATATAAAGAGTAACACAAGGAACGACGGAAGAGAAGATGATAAAATAAACCAAATGATAACATAACGAAAGAAATTATGGATGAAGAGATAATTGATAGCAGAATAAAAACAAGGAATAAAATAACGAAATATAGAGAGAGAAGTCATAGGAGGATAAAGAAAATAACTAATTCAAGTTCCCATCAGGTCACCTCTTTTTCTCTTTTTTTTTTTTCATTTTTTTTTCTGCTCAAAAAAGGTACCATGTAATTATAAAATTCCTTTAAAAAATGTTCGAAAATTTCGACCGAGCGCGCCATGCCGCGCCGCGCCGAGACCCGACTGTGTACCAAAAGTCGATCTGTTCGCTTGATTCTAATTAAAATAAAAAAATCTTTCATGTATTTCTTTCATGATAAAATAATGAACTGATAGATGGGAAGCAAAGAAAAATTAGAAGGATAAAAACAGTATAACATAACGAAAGATAGAGATATGATAGAAGAATGAATATAAAGAGTAACACAAGGAACGACGGAAGAGAAGATGATAAAATGAACCAAAATAATAACATAACGAAAGAAATTAAGGATGAAGAGATAATTGATAGCAGAATAAAAACAAGGAATAAAATAACGAAATATAGAAAGAGAAGTCATAGGAGGATAAAGAAAATAATTAATTCATTATCCCATCAGGTCACCTCTTTTTCTTTCTTTTTTTTTCATTTTTTTTTTCTGCTCAAAAAAGGTACCATGTAATTATAATACTCCTAAAAAATGTCCGAAAATTTCGACCCAGCGCGCCATGCCGCGCCGCGCCGAGACCCGACTGCGTAACAAAAGTCGATCTGTTCACTCGATAGCAATTTTTTTTTTTAATCTTTCATGTATTTCCTGAACAATTTGATTCCAATTAGAAAAAAAAAAGAGCCTTAAAAAGTGGCTGACTGTAAGGAATTAATGCAGTATTCATGTCTACTTTGCCTCTTTGCCGTTCGTTTATATCATTTTCGCTCCTAATCCAGGGCATCAATATTATTATTTTTGAAAGATTTTTCATTCCACTGGTCAATGCCTTCTCGCGAAGGCATTAGACAGTCAGGATTGGGTCAAATTGTGTGCCTATAATACAGACAAGCATATTTAGAGGGAAAAGTTTGTTTCCAACGCTGGATCCCTGTCGTAGGCGTAGGTGTATGGGCTTCACCTGGGACCGACGTGTTTGCCTATTAAAAAATATCGACTTTTCTGTGTTTTTCTTATTAAAACCAAGTCTCAAATCTAAGCGAGCAAAAAAGAATGACATCCTGTCAGAGTGAAAATGTAATTTTTCATGAAAATATACGAAGACGGTTCTAATATTGGAAATTTTAGAATTTTCGGAGTAAATAGCTTAGGTGAAGTATTCAGATGATACATAAGTTTAAGCAACTTAAATAAGGTCTTTTTTAGAAAGAAGTTGCCAAAGATTTTCCATTTGATAAATGTTTAGAAGACGATGCTTCCATTGATGAAAACAACAACAACGTTGACCTTCCTACTTTGTGTCAATTAGTGTAACAGTATATCTTTTCATCTTTTCTTCTGGCTATGTTGGTTGATGACATTCACTGTGGTCTTATACAACTGCGTACACTCTGATTCTCCAATGATATGCAGTGACAGGGGCGGCGCCAGGGTATTTAAATAGGGGGGGGGGGGGAAAATGACGCGTATAGGAACGTCGCACGTCGAGGGTCTTGAAATAACAAATAGGACTATAACAGTTATGTCATAATTGCATGGCCTAGTCTTCTCTTCTCCATTTCCCCTTCTCTTTCTCATTTTTTCCACCTTCTTCCTCTTTTTTTTTGTTCGCTTGAAAAAATGATAGGGGGCGGCCGCCTCCCTGCCCCCCCTGTAGCGACGCCCCTGTGCAGTGATACCCCGTGAACATAGTGCTGTAGATTTTAAATGGACCTTTTACTCTGTCGTGCAATACGCCTACTTTGTCGATGTCATGTTTTAGTTTTTTGTATAATTTTCCTCTGATCAATAATGATTTTGATTTCCTATTATTTTTTAAATTTTTTTATATATACGATCATGTTGTTTGTAAAAATCCCATGCTTAATTTCCTTGATATTATTGATGGACGAATAAAGCTGTATTTCATTGAATTTAATTGAAACGCGTGAAATAAAACCCGATGCAAAGTATAATCTCTGTTTAATCAACCTAAACAACGACATTTATCTAATATTTCAAAAGGATGTGGTTTATAGAAAATGAATTATCCATTGTTCAAATGTAATGACCACAAGTTGCAAGGTGAATATGAAGCATCTGACTCGATAAAGCTGAACACACACATACAAAAATAATAATTTTACTTTGATAATATATTAATTACAATATTTGTTTATGTTGTAATCAGTATGTAAAGTTTGTTGGGAAAAAGTGATCATAAAGAGAAATCAACAAATCAACGACAACAAAAAATAATAATGTGCTACACTTTATTCACAACGAAAAACATACACAAAGAACAGTTGGAAATCTCTTTGAAGAAAATATGAATACATTAGAAATATAATTAAATTTGACCATTTGAATATTAAACGTATAAATGTAGAGGATCAAGGGTGAGGACAAAAATATACGGAATTCTTTAAAAACCTACATGTACAAAATACTTTCTATAAACAGTAAAGAACACAAATGAAAATGTTAGTGAAATTTCAGATTATCATGAACGTTTGCACTCTAAGAAAAGTGATTTGGGTACATTTAGTCATATTGATATTTACTTTGCTACTATTTTGTCCTACGACTAAACAGCGTATTATGAAGAGGTGATTTACTGAAGAAGAATGTCGATGATATATGCAAAATATCTGATTCATATGTTGAACTACTTTAAAGGGAAATCCAGCCTTATGGGCAAGTTGCTCTGAAAGATATAGGAAAAATCAGAGAAGCAGAGTGGTGAAAGTTTGAACGAAATTGGACATGCAATAACAAAGTTAGGTAATAGGTAATGTCACTGTGATGTAGTTGCGGACAACTCCCCCATTCGCTCCAACACACAAAATAACTAAAATGTCATATTTTTTCTCGAAAAGTATTATTCAGTAGGATTTTTTTCTTTTCTTTCAGGAGGACGTATAACAATATGCTATCTCCAATATATTTTCAGCACTTTCCCGAGTGTAAAGGCGCTTCGGAGAAAACCGCAAATTAATTATATTTTTGTGTACGACAAACGGGAGAGTTGTCCAGAAGTATGTCACAATCGACTCACCAAATTGCCAATTTGAGATTCGCATAGATGTAGTGATCTCATTTTCAAACGTTCATAACTTTCTTATTCCTTCTCCGATTTCTTTCAAACTTTCACCATCCTGTTTTTTCATTTTGTCTGCTGTCACAAAAAAAATCATCGTATTACCAATGTTGGATTGCCCTTTAAAATGACATAATCATGGAAATGACCTGAGAAAATAATACTAGTATATATGGAATGCATAAGTCTATGAAATTTGGCTTGTGCTTTCAAATGAGCCTAAAAAATACTTTGCATTGCATTTCAAAATGTTAAACTGAACCACAAAATCAAATTGCATGCATTTCTATTTATTTCGATTTATAGATCAGTCGAGATGAAATTCAATACCTTTTTGCACGTTATCAAAATCTATATTTTTGCACGTTTCAGCTAAATAGAGTGTAAATCCACTCACTTCAGCACACTTTCTTCATCTTCACATTGTAATGCCTTGACAAAAAAAAAAAAACACACAAGTCGCTAGATGGAATGTGGTATATCACTTTTTTTATTAATATCTATTTTGATACATAATGTAGGTACATGTAACCCGAAACCGCACGTTCTTAAAAACACAATGCGTTTGGATGATCTTCAGATGTTATATCAGACATGTCAGATAGTATCTTCTTCTTCAGTGCTTTCTCCTGATTGTCAGGGGTTGTGAATTGACTTTATAAAAGTGAAACGATACTTTAATTTGTTTACCTTTTATCAGCGCCAGACTTCATCTCAATATCTTTTGTTTGTTTATCTATTTCCCTGCAGTTCAGAACAGGTGCCAGTGGAACATGCCGCGATATTACATTTGGTAAGATGATATAAAACGGTTCCCGTTAATATTGCTTATCTTTCATGAAGATTCATGAATGATTTCTTGAAACAAGTCTAAGCCAACATTCTGTCCACATAGTTGCAGTGATTTTGTCCTACATATTAAAATATTGCTTACATGTAAGTGCTTTGAGATTGTGTTTACTACTAATCCACTCCACTCCTCTCTGAAAAAAAAATGGATATACCCATTTTTGCAGAGAGGGGTGGATTAGTAGTAAACACATTATCAAAGCACTTACATGTAAGCGATATTTTAGTATATAGGACAAAATCACTGCAACTATGTTGAAGAAAAAATCTCAAAAGCAACGATAAGCGAAATGAGAAATCCTTGGAACACACTATACAGTAATCAATTTGAAACACTGAAAAGACTTAAAGGGACCGATCAGGGGGGAAATATGTGTATCATTAGAATACATAAAATGAAACATCCCTCCCCCAAATATAAATATACATGTATATCATGTATATAATGATAGACACTGTCAAGTATTTTCTCACAATGGCATGATGCAATACACCCGCAAAAGAAAGGCTTATTTGTAGAATGCTATTGTGAGAAAACACTTGACAGTGAATATCCGACATAGCAATATCTATTGAAATGTTAATATTTTCTGGATGGTGATTGACAAGTGATGTCACAAGGGGAATGTTGGTTTTGCAGCTTCTTCTTTTTTTGTGGGCGGGTCCCAGTAATCTGAAGAAAAAATACTGAAAAATTATTATATTATATGATATATGACATATATTTTATATTTTTGGCCAAATAAATGATGATCAGGGTATCATAAATCAACAAAAATCAACAAGCATTTGCTTGGCATGGGCCCTTCAAAGGAGAATGAAACCCTGAGGAAAAATCATTTTTAATGAAAAGAGAGGATAGAGAGAAGCAATTTAAAAAAAAGTTCCATCAAAATCGGTTAAGAAATGAGAAAGTTATGAAAGTTTGAAAAGTCTAAATTTACTTTCTATGGCGATCCTCAAATTGGCAATATTGCTTCAAAATGACAGGTTTAGTAGGACAACTCTCCATATGTTTTGTACACAAAATTTCATATTTTCCCCATTATCTCTCAAAGTGCATCTTGTCTCCTTCTTAGCTCAAGATATATCATGGAGAAATGTATTTGACACAACATATGTTGAGTTCACAAAAAGACAAGAATCATGTTGATTCTTTTAAAAATCTTCTCAAAACCTTTCTATTTACATGTACTTTGTAATTCTTTATGCGCCTTGAGCACTCTACAGAGTGGATTTGGCGCTTTATAAGTCACATTATTATTATTATTATTATTATTATTATTATCTTTAGAGATAATGGAGAAAATATGAAATTTTGTGTAGAAAACACATGGAGAGTTGTCCTACTCTACCTGTCACTTTGAAGCAACATTGTCAATTTGAGGGGGGACTACCCCCCGGGACTTTTAAAACAAATATGTAATACCAGGGGAAATCTCCCCCCCCCCCCCCCCTCCCCGTGCTCATGGGTATAGACACATTTAACACACGTGGTGAGGTGAATTTTAACATTATAATGCACCAAAATCCTTCTATTTATAACCAGTTTTTCAAAAAGTTCTTACCGTGGGAGGTAGATACCACCTCCTCTGGATACTCATTATATCCTTACTGATTGTTGGTCACCCCCCCCCCCCTCCTCTACGTCCTCCCTTGGCTGAAATCAGTTTAAATGCCTTCGAGTACCTGGGAGTTGTAACTGTTTGGGGGGATAGTTGACCTACATGCCATGGGTGAGAGTATGTTGGTTGTTGTCCGATTAATAATTACGATTCTAGGACAACTACCCCCTAGACAATTACCCCCCGGACAACTACCCCCCGGGAAACCACCCCCTGGACGACTACCCCCCTAGGACATCTACCCCCCAGGACATCTACCCCCCAGGACAACTACCCCCCCCAGGACAATTACCCCCCAGGACAACTACCCCCCAGGATAATTACCCCCCAGGACAACTACCCCCCAGGACAATTACCCCCAGGACAATTTTTCCGGGGGTAGCTGTCCAGGGGGTAGTTGTTCGGGGGGTAGTTGTCCGGGGGGTAGTTGTCCTGGGGGGTAGTTGTCCTGGGGGGGGTAGTTGTCCTGGGGGGTAATTGTCCTGGGGGGTAGTTGTCCTGAGGGGTAGTTGTCCTAGGGGGTAGTTATCCTGGGGGGTAGTTGTCCTAGGGGGATAGTCGTCCAGGGGGTGGTTTTCCGGGGGGTGGTTGTCCGGGGGGTAATTGTCCAGGGGGTAGTTGTCCGGATACGAATAATTACCCTAAGTCGTTAATGTTCGGGGGTAGTTATTCGGGTGGTAGTTACCTTAGGTGGTATTTGTCAAGAAGATGTCCTAAAGAGTGGTTGCCCTAAGGGTTAGTTGTCTGAAGGTAGTTGTCCGGGGGGGGGGGTAGTTGTCCTAGAGGGTGGTTGTTCTAGGGGGTACTTGACTGGGGGTAGTTGTCCGGGGGGTACTTGTCCTCGAGGGTGGTTGTCTTAGGGGGTAGTTGTCTGGGGGTAGTTGTCCGGGGGGGGGGTAGTTGTCCCAGGGGGTGGTTGTCCTAGAGGGTGGTTGTCCTAAAATGTAGTTGTCAGGGGGGAAGTTGTCCGGGGTAGCTGTCCGGGGGGGGGGGGTAGTTGTTCGGGGGGTAGTTGTCCTAGAGGGTGGTTGTCCTAGGGGGTAGTTGTCTGGGGGGTAGTTGTTCGGGGGGGGGGTAGTTGTCCTAGAGGGTGGTTGTCCTAGGGGGTAGTTGTCTGGGGGTAGTTGTTCGGGGGGGGGTAGTTGTCCTAGAGGGTGGTTGTCCTAGGGGGTAGTTAGTCGGGGGGGGGGGGGGGTAATCATCCTAGAGGGTAATTGTCCCGGGGGGGGGGGGTAGTCGTCCTAGAGGGTGGTTGTCCTAGGGGTAGTTGTCTGGGGGTAGTTGTTCGGGGGGTAGTTGTCCGGGGGAAGTTGTCCTAGAGGGTGGTTGTCCTAGGGGGTAGTTAGTCGGGGGGTAATCATCCTAGAGGGTAATTGTCCCTGGGGGTAGTCGTCCTGGAGGGTGGGTGCCCCAGGGGGTAGTTGTCTTAGGGCGTGGTTATCCTAGGGGTGGTTATCCGGGGGGGGGTGGTTGTCCAGGGGGTAGGTGTCCTAGAACCGTAGGCCAGACGTATTGACGGCGATTATTAGAGCCTCACAAAAATGGATTTACACGAACAGTGAGAAGGAACCTGTGTGAGTGCGCCAAGCGACCGATGGGGGGGGGGGGGGGGGGGGGGGGCGAGTTGGAAGGTGTGTCCCCTTCAAAACCAGGCATTTTTATCATCTTTCATTTTAAAATTGTATGATCTGGTGCACGTCTAAAGTGGGATTCTTGCAAATTTTTAAATCAAATTCACGGAAATATGGAGGATACGTATAACATAATATTAAAATTGGTAGTTATGAATTATGAATAATTGGAACGAAGAAAAACGATATTTCAAGAGGAAGAGGAGGAGAAAAAAATGTAAGACATTTTGACTGAAAGTGAATGCTACCTTCAGACTGAAATTCTCTTTGTTCTTTCAACTGTTAATGAAGACAACCAAATAAACAACAGTTTAATTATATAAATTTGCATTTTTGCACTCAGTCTAAGATGATCTTGAACTGCACATTTAAATGAGAAGAATGTACATTAACATGTACCAGGCCCATAATTACATTTTTACTGGAGGGGGCGGGGGTGCAGACTTAACATGAGGTGGACCTTATGTAGGGAGCGAGGTGTAAAACAAATAAGTATATTACGGAGATATGCATTAAAAAAATCTTCGTAATTATACACATGTAATGTATTTGCTTAGCAATATTGTAGCGCAGTGGTCCAGCATGTGTATCGCCAGTCGGCGGGGGTTGTTGAGATGTTTTTGTTTGTTGGTTTGTTGGTTTGTTGGTTTGTGGTTTGTTTGTTTGTTTGTTTGTTTGTTTGTTTGTTTGTTTGTTGTTGATGTTATTGTTGTTTGTGCTTTTTGGGGGGAGGGGCACTTTTGCATTGTAGAGAAAGTTTGAACCGAAGAGAGAATTATTTTTTCTACGATATCGATCCTGGGATGGTATACAGGTCAATCTTTGGCGCTATTTTCGCATCTTCCTTGAGCTGTAATGACATGAATTAATATTTCATTTAAACATAAGAAACAAAACACATTTCAATATACCGAATCTTATTCAAAATATTTTATCATTTAAAGCATTAAAACCTTTAAAATGACTTTACTGAGGAAAATGTTAATAACCATTTCAGAGTACAGTTTGACATTTTTTAAACGTTGTAATGAATATGCACAACAGAGTAAATGAAAAGTATAAAGTCTCGCAGTGGATGCCACCGACGCAGCAAACAGCATCATACAATGCAGTGAAAATACCTGCAGAGGGCTTGTTTATATAATGTACCCTCATTTATGACAAAGTAAACCTATTCAAACCTTTGAAAAAGTGTGGTCCTAAACGGCCAGGATAAAAGAGGAGGTATTTGCGAGCATGTGACTATCGAGTAGAAGGGTTGGAATATTATTATTTAGGGTTCGATATGTGCTCTCAGTGTAGTCAACCCAATGTTAATGCAAGTTTAATATTGTACAAGATTGTGACATCCTTTAAAACACTGGATCACGTTTTAGTGATGGTTTAGATTTTTGTCACGTCAAATCAAAAATTAATTTTCCACGACACTTAGCGATATGAATCTTGTCTAACAACAATGAATACATCTAAATTATTTAGACAAATTCAAATGACAGAATTTTTTTTTAAAAAGCACTTCCTTTCCTATGAATTTCAGACCCAGAAGATAATTATTGCAGTTTCAACGAATTTAGTGAGTGCAGCACTAATGAAAGGGGTAACATCTACGTGACAAGCGCAACAGTGACAGTGGGTTCTGGTCTCGCAGTGGATGCCACCGACGCAGCAAACAGCATCATACAATGCAGTGAAAATACCTGCAGAGGGCTTGTTTATTTTCTCCTCTTCCAGTATTCTCAACAGTTCTGCTTTACCATGGATGAGCCATATGGCCCCAGTAACCCTGCTTTGATGGCGACGATTACAGTTTTGTACACAGGTAAGTATTATTCCTATGGAATTTTTTGTTGTTGATATAATGTGATTAGAATATTGAGCACATTATGGGAATGTGGTTAAATGCGCTAACCCTCAGTGTGCCAGCCTTTTTTATCTAAGGCTGCTAGCCAAATTAAAACATTGCAGGCTTAGTAAAAGATATCTGGTTAACAATCAGGATCAATGTCGACTTTCTACTATCACCCCAAATAGCAGGTTGTCGCTATTTTCCTAGCCCTACCGACAGAGAACGCATACGCAGCATGGGCCATTCTTTGTAAAGTGATACTTTAGGTCACACACGTGACCAACTAATTTTGCCTCATTGCCGTAAAATCAGATTACATTTTTTTTTTTTTTTTATAATACCAGTTTCTTACTTCAAAAAGATTTCCTTTTCTTTGACAAGAAAAAGTCATTTCCCAACTTTAATGTTTTTCCAGAGACATTTAAAAACGCCCCTTTTTGAGTGGTCACACACGTGACCGACCAATTTTTCACTTCTAAAGGAAAAAAATGTTCACTAATTATTGAAAAATGGCTTTCAAATTGTTCAGAGCATCCCATTATATAGCAATGAAAAGTGGAAACTTGCACTCCAAGGGAAATACGAGAAAAGTAGGTTTGAATACCAACAAGTAAGACCCTTTTTTTGTGCGAGGTCACACACGTGACCGACCTAAGGTTGACCTCTGAAAAAATATGATGTACTCATATGTTTAAATGAGCTATTTTCAGGATTTTCGTCACACACGTTGACGGAGAATGGCCCAGCATTCTGTCACCACATGTTGTTGCATTAGGAAAAAAATACATTTCATTAAACAAAATTCTTTTTAGGCAATATTCAGATTAGAACATTCCAATATCTCTCACATTGCTGGTTCATTTATTTATCCTTTGATCGGCAAAGTATTAAGATATTATAGTCTGAACGTTAGCTAAAATTTTCGTTTTATGATATGTAATTTTCCCTATTGCCACTAGACGCGCATGTGTGTTTGCTCCTCCTGTTGGCTAATAGCGCAATATGTTATTTTGGCGATAGTGGAAAGTCGACATTGGTTCTGACAGGTTAAGTTTTAATCTTAAAGGGCAATGCAAAACTTAACTCCATTATGTATTGGATAAAAAAAAAATCCCAAAACGAGAGTACAAATTGGTGAAAGTTTGAACAAAATCAGGCAATTAATAAGGACGTTATGAATATTTGGCAGTTTAAATTCCTTAATGTACTAAGACCCTAAATGCCGAATCTGCTGTTAGACTGTCTTGTAAAATTGGACAATTCCTCCAATTGCTCTACACCAATATATTACAAATTTCTCCTAAGCATCCTTTCCCTTAGGGCTGTTCTCAGATTATGATGAAGAACATGTTGTTATAGCTTCTTTTGAAAAAAAAAGGATCCTCCTCAATTTTGAATTTTGAATAAATGATATTTTGGTCCATCGTGTGTTCAAACAAATGGGAGAGTTGTCCAACACTGCATTAAAGTGAATTTACATATTGCCCATTTAAAATTCCTACATGGGATTACAACACTAAAAAAGTCGTAACTTTCTTATAGTTTATCCTAAATTCTGGTTTCTCCCAGATTAACTTGCTATGAAGTTGGATTTCCGTATAAGCTCGAATTAGACCAAATATAAATCAAACGTCATGCCTAGCATTTTCCTGGAATAAGTCTACCAGGGGTAGTGTTTTAAAGGGAAACCAAAACAGATGGCAAGATGATCTGAAAGAAAGCATAGGAATCAGAGAAAAAAAGAATGGTGAAAATTTGAATGAAATCGGACAAGCAATAAGAAAGTTATAAATTTAGAATATTGTAAACACTTTGAATAGGAATTTCAAAGTGGCGATATCAGTAATGTCATTGTGATGCTGGGGCGGACAACTCTCTCATTTGCTCCAACACAAAATAACGACTTAAAATATCATTTTTTTCTGAATGAATTACGTATTGGATATTAATCCTTTTTCAAACACCTATAACAACATGCTATCTGCAATATAATATTTGAGTTGCCAATTGCATTTTGCATGACATATCATTATGTTTTTAGGTGGAAGCCAAACCTCCTTTCCTGTCACATTTGATGGATTTAATGATAACAGCTATTTTAATGGTGTAAGCTTTAAAAGCTGTACCAGCTTCAAAATTTCCTCTACCCCGGGCCCGACCTTATCACCATCGCCGAGCTCAAGTCTCAATGTCTATGAGCACAATGTGTGCGATGGACAAGCCGCTCCTACAACGACCTCCGCGACGCCACAACCTCCTACGACACAACCTCCTACGACACAACCTCCTACGACACAACCTCCTACGACACAACCTATTGCTTCATTGAATGTGAGTATGCTGGAAAGGCCTAACAGTCAAATGATTCTAAAGTCGAATGATTCATTCGTGCTCCGACAAATGCTCCGGCGACATTTACTCGGGTATTTATTTTGTCAAAGATATCATTGTTTAGGGCTAGGGTTGCAATCAAGTTTTCAGTTAGGTTAAAAGGGGACTCCACAGATTAAGTAAAGAAACAGATCAATGAAAGTTTGGGCCAAATCCGAATAGGAATAAGAAAGTAATGAAATTTTAAAGTTGTACAGGAGCCGCGGAGCGTTTTTTGAAAGGGGGGGGGGGCTGATTTGATTTCACTCATTAATGACAATTTTCGAACCTTTTTTCCGATGTTTTATGAAAAGCGTCTACTAAAAAAAAAAGGGAGAGGGGCTGCAGCCACCCCCAGTCCCCCCCCCCCCCCCCCCCCGTTCCGCGGCCCATGTTGTAATTTATCAAAAACAAAATGGCAACTCCGTGACGTATCTTGCGAAGTCCTCTCGACATGCTCGACTTATCCATTTTCTCTACAGAAAATATTTGGTCATACACAGGGGCGCGATTATAAGTGGTGGCAGGTGGGGCGGTTACCCCCCCCCCCGAAAATATTGGGAGGGCAAACATATCGTTCTGACCCATCAATAAGTCCGGAGGTGCAAAACTGAAATGAAACCTTCCAATTAATGAAATACAAAAAGGTATTACACCACGTACACGATCAGACTTCACTTTCGCTGCGCGCTCTAGTTTCCCCTGCTTCATGTAACCGTGGAGAAGCTGGTAATTAAGAGGCGTTAAAAAAATATGAAGGATACTATCAGGCTGTCTTGACCCCCCCCCCCTCCCCCATCCGAAAAATGGATAGAAACCCCTGGTTATAAATGCACCCTAGATAATCAATTCGCATATGTTTTTACACAAAACTTATATGAAAAAAAAAAACGTATTCGTAAAAAAACAACAACAAGAAAATGAAGAATTGTGACATTTTCTGTACAGAGTGAATGGAAGAGGACTTTGCAAGATACGTCACGAAATTGCCAAATTTGAGTTCGACTGATTATTACAAGTTAAATTATTTTTCTGCTTTCATTCAAATCAACTAAAATACCAGGGAGGACTTCCCCTCCAGTAGTTTCAGTTAAAGTCAGGTACATGTATATCTTTAGCCTCTAGCCGAGGCCTCTTGCTGCAATCCCCTGTGCTGCATTCCCCTGTAAACGGCTGCCAACGAGACTACGAGGCGCGTCAGCGCCGAGGCCTCTACTTACTTGCCCGTTGTACTTAAAACTAACAACATCAATTCTTTTTATTTTTTATTGAAAAACATCTACCGGAGCGGTAGATCTTAATATGCGAAAAACTTTTGATTGACACTGTGGTACTCCCATCCATCTCTCCTTCCACCAATCAGTGAGCGGGACAGACTCCTACTACTAAATATTAATTTTTTAGATTCACCAATCAGTGACCAGACTTTTGCCTTCTATATTAAATATTCATGACACATCGTTTCATCATGGCGGAGACGTGTCGCGAAGAAAGGTTGACCAGAAGCCTTGAATTTGCTCAATATACCACATTTCAAGGATTTACAAGTTGAAGCCATTACCAGTGCATTGAATGGGAGAGACGTTTTTGTAAATCTTCCCACCGGCTATGGAAAGAGTGCCATATATCAAGCTCTTCCTCTGTGTACCGATTTCCTGCGGACAGGCCCCACCATCTCGGACGAAACAAGCCCCGCTGCGCTGGGCGCAGTAACCGGGTGCTCACCGCTAATACTTTAAGTTGCTGTGCCAATGGTTCTTTTACGCATGTATACTTTCGCATGGTCAATAAATCGCGATTGCAAATCACACAAGTCCTTGGTCCTCTGTGACAGGCTAATTTACCTTTATTTTCTTTCCAGTGCGGTACCACGCGTTTGGTTGGAGTGTCATCCATGATTTAATCCCATATTTTCACTCGAAATTGCAAAATCAAACAAAATTAACTTATACCAACTTTCCTCGAATCAGCTGATCGACTCAACAACGATTGCACACGTCCATGCGAGTAAACATGCACAAAATGTATAATACAGTGTTTACAAAATAGGTTTACAATCACAGTTGCTCCTACGCAGGGAGAAATATATTTTATTTTTCAACTAGGACTCAATAACAGCCATTATTTTTCAGCAAAAATGCTATGAAATATAATTTTGTAATGTAAAAGTATGAATATTTGTTCAGATAAATGAAAAAAAAAGGAGTTTTGTTTTTTATTACTTTATTACGTAAAGTTGTTCCCTCTAAAATAATGGACGAGTTCTTCGCCAAACACGCAGTTCATTGGTCAGAATGCGTGAAGACAGCAAATCGCATATAATCTGCATACAATTTGTGACGTATCACTACCTTATTTTAATACTGCATATTTAATTAGGGGGCAAGTGAGTAGAGGCCTCGGCGCTGACGCGCCTCGTAGTCTCGTTGGCAGCCGTTTACAGGGGAATGCAGCAAGAGGCCTCGGCTAGAGGCTAGTATATCTTTTGGTCAAGGGTTGAAGTTAAGAATTCGGTAAGGGTACGAAATCAGCACGGAGCAATTGTCGCCGGTGCCTGTGTCTTAAACATGATTTAATATCAGGCACCCATCTCAATGATAGTGCGTGTTATCAGTCAGTACGCATACAGAAAAAGGCTCAAACCATTAAAGTACTTAATTGCCATGCACTCATCGCAATGATATTGCGCACACTTTTTCACACTACCAGTCAGAGAGGGTTACATTTTCCTTGGTACAAACAAGCCACGTGTGAATTTCATTCTACATGCATAATCAAGTTACATTAAATGTACAGCTGGGGTAGGAATGATATTTAGAATTTTTTTCAAATACATTTCACCAGGTTTCACGTTTGCTAGTTGAATATTTTAATCGACAATCATGATAACATGACTTACTGAGTAGTTTTCGGACCTTTCACTTTCATCGATTTCAAATAGCAGTGATGTGTTTTTTGGTTGTTTTTTATTTTTTTTCTCTTGGTTCTCTATCAAGGAAACTTTTACTACTACTGCTGATGAAGGGCGATGTGAGACTTTCAAAATCGGAGGTAGGGCGTTTTATACTTCATAGCCCATCTATTTCACAAACCATGGTTAAATGTATGCTCATGCATTGAATGACTGTGCAAGATGTGTATGTATTTGTTGTTTCTATGTTAGGGGAATATTATGAAAAAGCTTTTCGTTCGTTAAAACAGTCTTCTGATGAGAAATATCCATAAAATTTGTGTGCCAAGGTTCATGGATGTCGTATTTAAATCCGAAAGACTTCTTTTACCTAATATAGTGCATACCTTAGACTTCTTTTTTGAAAACATAAATGCCATTTTATTTTTCAAGCGATGTGATAATTTTCTTTTGCTTTACTGTCAATTTCCAGCCATGCTCCAAAACTGCCTCCCGCAGATCTCTCTCTGCAGCAACCCCGACTTCAACATCAGTACCATCACCGTATTAAACGCAACCCTTCAGATCTCTCGTGCAGCACCTGTTGACGTCACCCGACTCACGCAAAGCATCATACGGTGCAGCCACTCCGCCTGTGAAGGCGTCTTGTACGAGGTGGTCCAGATATACTCCAGGGATGAATGCCTGCGCGCAGTCGACAACAGAAAGACAATATCCATTGATGTCGAATATACTTGTAAGCATTGATGTATTCTTTGTTTTGTTTCGTCAATGGTCATTTATGTGCAGTATCTTTTCAAATACGTGAAAAGAACGAGGTAATATTTCTTTTTATTTCGTAAATCAGTGATGGTAATTTCATTAAGAACACAAACAGTTCATTTGCGAAACGGTTGATTTCAAAGCATTGTTCATGTCGAAAACAAGCATATATATATATATATATTTTTTTTTTTTTTTTTTTTTTTTTTTTTTTTTTGTAAACGCAATATACTGAAAGTTTCAGAACACCGTAATATTCTTTTTTTTTAAATGCTACATCAAATCAAAAATTATAGTTATTATAGTTATAATAGTTTATGGTTTGTTTCTCAGGTGAGACTAAAAGTGCACCGTGTCTTCAACTCTATTTTGTTTTTGTCTTTTAATTATTATTTCAATTCCCTCCTCTCTGCTACTTTAGATGGGTCATTTACATTTAGCGTCCATGCTAACCATCTCTTCACCATTGACGAAGATGGACTTCAGAGCCAGAGCTGTGACAACCTCTACTACGAACAGAGACCGAATACGACTTCAAATTCAGTGGAGCATCCATTCAACTGTTCATCGCTTGATGAGTCGGTGAGTATGTCATGTTGCCGCTTGTAATCAAATATAAAATATCGTCAGAGGTATATGTACATCTTATATTTTATCGTCATCGTTATCGTTATCAGTCATGTGTAACCGACCCTTAACGACGGTTGTTGTGTTATGGCTTTTCGTGTTAAGAACACATAGCAAAGGAAGAGTAATGAGAGTTGTATTATTGCTACTTTAACATAATTCAAAGACATCTCCGAGATGATTACCCTTCGTCGCATAATCAAGAAAGACTCAGACTGATCGATAATGAACTGGGGGGGGGGGGGGGGAAGTACAGGTCCGTGTACTACTATTACTAGATCAACATGATCATGCCTAAATGAAAGACCGATCTGAAATCAGAGTCTGTTAGCTATGCTCAATTATTATTGTAGTTTACACCAAACGGTACTAATTATATTAAAGTTAAAACACTACAGTTTGCTAGCTATTTTTTACCAGACGTATTATGACGAAGATCGACACACCCTGCATATTTGTGTATGTGATACAGTGTCGGCGCTTACTAGTTATTGCTACATGTACACAACAAACCACCAGATATGAATCGAATGTTCCTACCACACAACATACAACTTACAAGTAAAGCTATGGTCAACGCCCCAAAAATAGCCTGCTCAGCGGGCAGGCGCCGGGTTTTTAGCCAATTTCGCCTGGTTTTTAGGGCATCGCTCGATCACCACTGAAGTTTTGGCGCGAAGTTAAAACTCTGGCAACGCCTGCCACTTTTCACTTGCCGCCCAAAATACGCTCGCCGCCCGGGCACCGACCTAATCGAGCGATCGCCGTCGACAGATTTAGGTAAAAAATCAAAGCCGCTAGATCAGAGGCTGCCGAACGGTCGCCGCCCGGTCGCCGCTGGGAAATCGGTTGGCCAACAAAATCGGCCGGTGGCCGGTGGGAGACCGACGGGAAATCGGCGGGGCACCGCCCGGGCATCGCTTGGGATTTTTACAGCCCGCTCAACTTCTCCAAAAATCGTTGGGCCATGACAGCGGCGTCCGGGCAGGCTATAAATCGGTCGGTGGCCTCTCTGAATTGTGACCAAAGCTTTAAGCACGGACTTTCACGCAGTAATTGCTCCGGTCTAACTTTGCCATGCTAATCCTAATCCTAAACCTCACCCTAACCCTAATCCGAATCTTTAGTTTGTCCAGAACAAAAAAAAAAAAAAAAAAAAAAAAAAAAAAACGAATCATGACCTTGACCTTAACCTTTGAACTTTCGAGTTATGAACTGTGGAGCAACTGTCGCAGGAGCAAATGTCGCAGGAGCAAATGTTGGCGCCCCTTATCCTTCACACATTTTAAAGTTCTAATAAGGGATCATTACTGTGCCAAATTTGGAAAAAAAAATTACATCTCCGTTTGGAAGATATGACCATTTAAAAAAATGAAAAACACAAAGTAAATGTAAAATGCGCGCGCGCACGCATTTTTCGTGCGTAAACACAACTATTTCCGAGTGAAGGGCTAATAGGCCAGGAGCCTGTCCCGAAATAGTCACCTCATTTTACCCATAAAATTTGATCCCTTAAAGTTACTTAGACCATCTAAGTCATTGACAAAAAGGTTGTCAGCTTGATCGTAGCCTCAGGGTTTAGCCCCCAGAGCCCCAAAACAGACCCCAAAGTCGGGTCGATTTCACCCTATCTCCCCCTTGCATCGAACTTTGTCAGTAGGAAATAGTATGACTGGACATAACAAAAGACAAAAAAAAACTGACAAAATTTCCGTCGGAATGGGGTGCCAGAGGCCCCTAAAAATTGGGGTAAATGTTTCCCCTTGAACCCAGGGACTAAATTTTGTCAGAGGGAAGAGCTATGGATGTATATCCAAAATTAGAAAAACTGACAAAATTGTTCATCGGTAAGGTTTTGTCAGTCCCCCTGAAATGAAAACCCCAAAGTTCCCTTTGAAAACGTCCCACACCCTCAAAAAAAAAAAAAAAAAAAATGCTCTGTAGGTAAAGAAAAAACACTTTCTTACCTTCTGTAAATTTTCATAACATAATTTTGAGTACAATAATCTTTTTGAGGTACCATTTGGTATTTATTGGTCTTTTGATTAATAAGTTATTACATTGTGAAAAATTTATTGCTTTCTCAAAAGTAGCCCCCAAAAACACACCCATTGACCACCTGACAAGGTATAGTAGAGGAGCTTCCTCGGTATCTGTGCAATTAACACTTGAATAGTACATTTCAGCCTGGCAGTCACATACTACAGATACCTGAAAAGATCTTCCATTATGCCTTGTCAAACAGGTGAGAATGGACAATGGGTGTGTTTACATAATCCTGACAATATTTTTTGGCTACTTTTGAAAAAGCAATACATTTTTCACAATTTAATAACTTATTCATCAAAAGACCAATTAATACGAAATTGCACCGCAAGAAGATTATCATACTCAAAATTATGTTATGAAAATGTACAATAAATTGAATGAAAAGTTTTTGTATTATCAAAGTCAGAAGGTAAGAAAATGTTGTTTTTTTTAAATTTACATACAGAGCATTGGGGAGGGGGCAAAGCGTTGTCAAAGGGCACTTTGGGGTTTTCATTTCAGGGGGTCTGACACCCCCTTCCCGATGGACAATTTTGTCAGTTTTTATATTTTTGGAATGTACATCCATAGCTCTTTCTTCTGAAAAAATTTGGTCCCTGGGCTTCAAGGGGAAACATTTACCCCAATTTTTAGGGGCCGTCTGACACCCCATCCCGGCGGAAATATTTGTCAGTTTTTCATGTTTTGTAATGTCCAGTCATACTACTCTCTACTGACAAAGCTTGGTGCATGGGGGAGATAGGGTGAAATCGATCAGACTTTGGGGTTTCTTTTCGGGGTTCTTGGGGCTGACAACATTTTTATCAATGACTTAGATGGTTTAAGTAACTTTAAGGGCTCAAATCTTATGGGTAAAATGGGGTGACTATTTCGGGAAAGGCTCCCAGACTATAAGAAATCATTCTGAAACCATCTTTGGCTATCACCCTTTCCACTGAAATGAAAAAAATGACAGTTTTTGTGCAAAATGAGGCTTATGCACGCAAAAAACGCGTGCGTATGCGGGTGAGCGCAATCTTTTGAAAAATGCTTAAAATGGCCTGAAACATATGCAAAAAGAAGTGAGACGATTTGGAGTATTTCTAGATTTTGCGCGCGCACTGACGCACGGACGTACGCGTGCGCGCGCGTTTAAGGAAATGACCTTAAGTTGATTATCACAAAATGGCGCCTGGATGACGTCACGATGACCTGATGACCTTGAACAAGCTTGAGAACTTGACCTTATTAGGACTGATGACTGACTCGAATTAGAAGAAAATTGACAGAACCGATTGTCAGAAATCGTGGTAACAAAAAAGTGGGAGAAGAATAAAAATAAAGGCAGAAAATTCTGACGAAATTAGGAGGTGATCTGTCGATTACGACAAACCACCTAATAAATTAAAATGACGGTAAGCGATGGTAGTTAAAACTGAAAAGTCAAATCTTATAAAACTGCTTCACGTTTTGATATTGAGTTAATGTTAAGAAAACTGCGACGAGTTGAAACAATATAAGGTAGTTTCTGGGCGCGTACTTGAGCTAAAACTGAGCGTATTTTATCAAGTGCGAAACGGTGTACATCACGTTTACATGGTTCAAAATTTCCATAAAGCTTTGAGCCTAGCCTAACATTGTCAGTCTCTGGCTTTGTTAAGCGGCTTTACACAAGGAACATGACGGACAAAGAGAGTGGACAAAACAAACAACCCCTCATTTAGTTAGGTATACTACACAGATGGAAAATAATATTCATTTTTTTCAACATGGATTCCTATGGAAAATTTAATGCTGAGAACGATGGTGCCGACTGATTTTTTTGATTAAAAAATGTGCACAAAGTGCGCAATTTCATGTTTAAGTGGCCCGTCGTTGTTTTTATGCATTTCAGGGTGGCGTTTCATGAAAGGACTTGTCAGATATTTTATCCGACAATTTTGCTCTCAGCCAATCAGATGCAAGGATTTCAGTAGCTTATAACAGTTGTCGGATAAAAATCACTGACAAAACGCTTGATGAAACGCTCCCCGAGCTAACCTTTGGGCTAGAAACGTTCGTTTGGTGTTGAAAACCTACTATGAACAGTAAAATGAAAATATGGTTATGGTTAAGACCTACCAAAGACCACAGGGGCCCGGTATTTGTTCCAAAAGGGCCCAACGGACCAGCTATACTCACTAGAGTCGAAAATATTGCTTTAAATGCTTTTCTCGAGGTAATAGCTCATTGATGCCTATATGATATCAAAATACAAGAATACATTGTGGGTATGATAACATGGTGGCCAAATATGTGTCAGGTGCCCAAATTCTGATTTTAGAGGGACAAATGTAACATCGTTAGAACATGGGAAATTCAAAAATTGATGTTGGCATTTGCACAAATCACCTGCATAGCGGCCATTTTGGATTTTCAAAATGGCCGCTATGTATATCTCGTATTGAACAAATTTGAAGATATTTTTTTAACAGAACCTCATCTTACCATGTATGTATCATCATATTTAAGGGCATTAAATTTTCTACAACATGATACCACATTTAATGGGTTTGGAGATGATTTGCAATCCAATTCTTGGCCAAGAATGTGATTGTTTGCATAATTTTTTCACAAATATGAATTTCTTCAAAATACGTATTTCTCATTATTTCAAAAGTTACTTTCACTAATCAGTTCAAACTTTTAGGAAAAATGTCCATACGTACGGTTAATATTATATAAAAATTACAAGTTCATTGCTAATGCAAAGTTATAGCGCTCTAAAGTTGACACTTTGATATTAGACAAAGTAGAGAATCGATAACAAAATTGGTTACTAAGTGCTGCCTTCTCCCTAACAATGGTAACATTGGGAGACGTGGAATGGATTATTTCGGTAGTACATGCTATTGTCATGCAGATGAATATTTTAATAGGAAGTGTGATGTCAGATGATTCAGTACGATCATATTTTAGTGATATAAAATTGTTCCCGTTGCTATGATACTATGTGCCTAATAACCGATGATGTGTGTTCAGAAACCAATTAAGGCTAACTGTCCAATAATATATATGAGGAAACCTGCTTTCAAGTGATAATCATGATTCACACGCCAACACACGTATATACTAGATGATAGGGTACAGAACTTGCCCCCTCTACATGTCCAAGCCTTCCCCCTTCTGCTTTGAAAACTAGACAAATTGGTGCAAATAACATTCATAAAGTACTTTGTATAATGGTAAGAAAGTCAATGAGCCTTGGCAAATCATTCAAAATCTCATGGTTACTAGAAAATTATCTGCCAATGCCTTACCCTTCTTCCCGCCCCCTTCCCCTCTAAAGTTTAACTTAAAACAATACGTACAAGTAGTTTTAGTACAAGGAAGCAATTCAGGCCATCAGTGAAATAACATGGGACCTGTATTCAAGTGATAGACAAGATTTACACTTTAAAACATGTAGATACTTGGTGGTGGGGTTCAAAACTTGCGCCCTCATCCCCCCCCCCCCCCCCCCCCTCAGCTGAACAGGGAGGTCCATTTAACATATTGATACCAAACAGTCTTTAACATCAATCCAAGTCTGGTTGACCCAAAAAATTGGGTCCTCTGTAACATTTCCAAGCACTTTCAAGATTAAAACGAGCATAGTCTTACGAGGTGGGGAGGGGTGGGGGGGGGGGGGGGGGGGCTAAGGGCTAAAAGTAAAACTTACATTCGGGCAAGAGGCGTCTTTGTATAGACACAGTTCATCGGTTGATCTCAATCAGCGCATTTCACGCCACTCTATAGAGTGCTGAAATGAAGAAAGTCAAAATGTATACATTCTGACTTTCTTCATTTCAGCATTGCAAAAATCTTTAGCCACGAAAGATCGTCTAAACTTAGGTGACGTTTTGAGACTTTTTCTGCTTTGAATAAAAAGTGGTTTAACACACAATATTTTTTGCTATCACTGTCTATCTTATTTTTAAAAATTGTCTAAGCTTTACTATTTACCTCAAATAGCAGAACTGAAAGCAAATAAAATGGGACCTTTTTGAGATTTTTTTCTCTGTTTTTGTACAAAGTGGTTAAAACGCAATATTTCCTATTCTCTTTGTATATATTTTTCTAATCCTTATTTATGTTACTAGGCTTTACTATTTACCTTAAAAAGCTGAATTGAAAGTGAATAAAGTTGATAAACAATATTAAATGTAGAAAATGAGCATTTTAAAGGTTGTGAGCCGTCTGTGCTGTAATGGCGTGATCCTACATGTATACAGTTGTAATAGATTAGCCTAATTGAAGTACCCTAAAACGTCTTTGGGCCAAGTAAAGTATGTAATAATTTGTTGTACTGTAAAATACATTTATTTAGTTTGCACATGCTGGTAGACATAATGAAGTCTATCTCTAGTTTCAATTCAATTCAATCCAAATTAACGTTTATTTTCTTCCATTGATTTTGACAACATTCAACATCTGTTCAAATAGTACAATTTACATGCATATAAAGTAATATCAGTACAATCAAGAACTTGGAAAGTTACAGGGAAGAAGGCGCAGTCCCAATAAGCCAGATGCTTGTAGCGGGTACGCCTAAATACACAAATACAATATAATTTAATACACGAGAAGAAGAAAGGGACAGAGAGAGGGAGAGAAGAGGATAGGGAACTTGGAGTAGAGGAAAGAGGACTGCAACATAGTAATAATCATAATGGAGTCGTATGGCGTGCATGGATAATACAGTGGCAAGATATACGGTTTGATACAGTTTGATACAGTATAATTGATTAGTAGGTTACAATAATACAGCTAAAGAACTGCATTTTGTATCTAATTTAGGGGGTAGTTATCCAGGGGGGGGGGGGATAGTTGACCAGTGATGATAGCCGATGGGAAAGTTCGTAGACTGAAAAACAAAATTCATCAAATGTGACTTTATTTCATGTGCATTCTATTGTTTTTCAACGATATTTCTTGCTTTTTGGGGTCTGTTATTAGAGGGTCTTTTTTTCTAAATCAGCATTCAGATAGAAAAAGGATAATAAAAGAAGAAGAAATTACAAATGACCTAAAAAGAAATTAAAATCAAATTGCTGTTTTTCCTTCAGTTTGTACAAAAATATAAATTCTTGCCTGAAGAGAAGAAAATTAGAAACGAAAATATAACATGACTGTATAATTTTTCTAAACTTGGTGTCAAAATATGTGCAAGACTTCAAGAACAAAAGCCAGAACGTGGCACTGTTTCAGTTTAGAGAAGCAAATAAATTTTTCAGAGGGCCCCTACCCGCCCCAAGGCTTAAAGTGAAGGAAGACTCAAGATTATAAGTTTGGGATAGCACCAAAGATTTCCCTTACCAAGGAAACATAAGTTTATCATATTTCATGTAGTTCTTAGGTTAACCTTACGTAGAGAAAGGGCAAAATATGCATTTTATGTCGGTCATTTTGAAAATCCAAGATGGAAGCCACTTGAAGCGTAGAGATGGGAAGTCTAATGACATCACCAGTGTTTTTCCTGACCCTGGAAACATAATATTAGAATATTCCAATAAGTTTCTAGGTTGCCTTGAAGCAGAGATAGGGCAATATATACATACATACATATATATATATATATATATATATATATATATATATATATATATACATACACACCCACACACCCACACACACACACACATATATATATATATATATATATATATATATATATATATATATATATACATGTTGAAGATTTGTCAATCTGTCGGTCAATTGAATCTGGTGTCGCCGAAATAACTGGCCCGTCTCCGTGGTCTAGTGGTTAAGGCATTGGCGTTCTAAACCAACGACCCGGGTTCGATTCCCGGCGGAGACATTTTTTCAACCTTTGCAAAAATTCAAAAAGGGAGGGCAGCTCTGGGGAACTTTGAAAAGGAAATTGAATGCTGCGTAATTGAAAATGCATAAATAGGAACTCACACAATTGGACCATGAAAAATCATGGATACATATCAAAATGTGAGAAATTCTGTGAAAGACAAAGAAATTAGTATGAGAACAAACTAGTATGTTTCCACAAGGGGAGGCAATTCATACAGGAAATTTCGGAGTACATTTAGAAGAGGAAAAACAATAGTATTTAGACACAAATCTCTGTCTTCCTCTGAGAGGTGCTCCCAAAATCTGGGGAAAATATAGAAACGTGAAAATCTCAAACAGATGGATCTCGCTAGTTCAGGACTGAAAATCAGTGTATGAATTCTTCTGTGACTTGGGATGGATAACATATATATATATATATATATATATATATATATATATATATATATATACATATATACATATATATACTTGTGTGTGTATATATATATATATATATATATATATATATATATATATGTATATATATATATATTTCATGGCGGCCAATTTGGAAATCTGAAATGGCCGCCATATGCGATGAAGCGTTGGGAGTAGAAGTCTAGTAATGTCAAAGATTGTTTTCTCGACCCAAGAAAAGTAGGATTACCATTGAAAATTAAAAATGGCCACCATGTCCAATGAAGCGCTGAGACAGGAAACAAAGTACTAGCATATCTGTTAGGTTGCTAGGTTGACTGGAATATAATATATATATATATATATATAGGCCATTTTCAAAATCCAGAATGGCCTCTATATGCCAGGAAGCATTAGAAGTAGATGTCTAGCGATGTCACCATTTGTTTTCTGCACCCAGAAATAGTAAGATTGGCACATTTCATTACCTTTATACCTTTAAAAGAAGCCGAGATAAGGCAAATTATGTATTCTATGGCGGCCATTTTGAAAATCCGAAATGGCCAACATGCCGGTGTTTCTGCAAATGGCAACATCAATTTATCCATGCTCTAACAATTCCGAAAATATATATTTTTGCTAATCTCAAAAAGTCTTGAACAAAAATACATAGTGAACCTGACTAAAAGGCAGCTCTTTGCAACTATGATTTTCCTTATTTCTTTGCTTCAGCAAATATCGAAATGTTAACTTTAGAGTACTGTAACTTTTTTTGTTAGATAAGCAATGAACTTGTAATTTTTATCGGATATTGACCATATAGATGGATGCTTTCCTGCAAAGTTGGAAGTCATTAGTGAAGTGGCGTTTTGAAATATGGAATAATATGTATTTTGGAGCAATTCATATTTATGAAAAAAAAATGATAAAAATCACATTTTCGGCCCGAAATTGTTATGCAAATCATCACCAAACCCAGGGAATGTGGTATCATGTTGTAGATAATTTAATGCCCTTTCATATACTACCACAAAAATAATAGAATGAGGTTCTGTTACAAAAAATATCTTCAACATTTTTCAATACTAGTTACATAAGGCGGCAATTTTGAAAATCCAAAATGGCTGCTCGGTCCGGGTTTTGTACAAATGCCAAAACCTATTTTAGGATTCCCCATGTTCTTAAAAAAATCCAAAAAATGTATAGTTTCGCTAATCTCCAAAAAACTGAACAAAAAATACATAGTGAACCTGATTATTTACATGTATATTACAAACTACAAACTGAAAGGAACTTTTCTGAGAATATAATTATGGTTCGATGTGTGTTTCTCAGAGTTAGCATCATAATGCAAGTTACTCTCTTATGCTCCATACAGAGATACGAAGGATCATCAGAGACAACAGTATCCACAGAGGAAAACCCAGGTATATTCAGACGATTCCGTGTACGTCTTACATGTACATACATGTATAAGAAAATTCGTTGCCTACTCACTGAACAAAATTGTTCATAATTCAAAAGGATAGAATAAAAATGTCGTACGGGACACATTCCACGGAATCGCCCATTATCATTTTACGTGCAATGATAAGGTTATGTAAATTATGTAAACTATATGGCATGGGACCACAGTTACTGCGGATTTAATAATGACAATGATAATAATGATAACAATAATAATGGTGATGACAATGATGATTATGATGACAATGATGATAGTAATTTCTTTAACTACAGCATAATAAAATCATTCTGCGCTCTTCTTAGTAATATATGACGTTCATAGCTGTATTCCACGAGATGAATTTAAAAAATGTTTATTGAAATACATCAGAATATACAGGTATAGTATAAGCATATAGCTAAGCAAAGTTGAATTTAATTTTGTTCTCGTTATTTTATTCTCTCTTTTTTCTTTTTTTTTTTTGGGGGGGGGGGGAGGGGGGGTTACATTAATCATTAGACCAGTGGCATTTAGATGTACATTTTTTCTCGTCATTATAAAACTTTGTATATTGTCTTGTCATTCAACAAATTTTCGGGACATTTGAAAGTTAAATAAGCAAGCGGGTGTATCGGATGCAGAGAAGGTTTTGAAACAGCATGATGGCCGCTATGGATACGGCACCGTAAGAGAAGAAGATATACAATGTTGCATTGTGTCTATGCTGACCTTTGTCCATGAAAGTTATATACTCTACCAAAATATTAAGTTCCCCCTAATACTTTGAAATATACCTCGAAGAATATTTGATGAAATTAATTCATTTATTCAAAAAGCAGTGTGCAGACTTGTATTAGCTACATTTGAATTGGTAATTTGCTAATGCTTTTCATAATGAAATTATGGTTTGTATTGCAGTCGGCACAAGAAGTAAAGTAGCACTGTCGTTACATGCAATGCAGGGTTTACATGTATATAGTCGTTCAATTCTTTTCATCTTTGGTACATATAAAGACAGATAATTTGCAATTCTATTTCATTAAACTACACTCAAAATCATAAATGCATTTTCATAAATTTAAATTACAAGTTATGCGCCTGCACATGAACAAACGAAGTGAATACATCATGTACACGCTGTATTGCATTTGAAAACGCAAAGTGCACAGTTTTTCTCGTACCGACCCCAATAAAATCCATAATTGCATTATGAAAACATAATCAGTTGTTCACAATCAAACAATCACAATCTGAAAATCCTACATACTATGCTTTTTATGAACACATTTCAACTATTACATGTAATTCTTGCGTTATATCAAAAAGTGTTAGGGGGAACTAACTTTTTTGTCGAGTGCATTTCTCAATGTTGCTCTTTTTGTTTCCTTCTAGTAGGATGCCCTCGGGTGACAATGGAGCTAGTTGGTGGAGTTTCGCTTGGAGTCGAATCATGTGGTGCTACGTTCACCATCACGTCGGACTCGCTTAATAACTCGAATGGTAAGTGGATTCATGCTAAATGAACATACATGCAATGTTGCGCTATATAGGCCTTTGATAGCTTTATTCGGAATATTATACTGCATGAGATATTGGTTTTAAAAAAAGGGGGGGGGGGAGAGGATAGAGAGAAATATAATGAAGGTAGGTTTAATTTAATCTCATAGAGCATATCATTTCTGTCATTATTAACTGATGTGATCGATGATCCCTTCCCCTTTCAAACCATTTTTAATTTCTCTGTCTTTTTCTCTCTATCTCTCCTTTTCAATCAATATCTCTTTCTCATACTATATAAATTTCTCCCCTTTTCAATGTCTCTATTCCGCTACTCTCTTTCCCGTCCTCTTATATAGAATTTACCATCATACTGATACATCTCTCTTCATTACTCCTACATTCATTTTATATTTTACATGAAAGACAAACTGAAGTGCTGTCGTTAGCACCTGGAGGGCTGTATACAGCACTTTTTGGATGCTCGCATATGGACAGCACATACAGTGCTACTATAGCACCAGTGCAGGTGCTACTTGTTACAGCACCCCAAAGAGTGTTACTTATCTTCCACTTAAAGTGCTGTCTTTAGCACCGAGAGAGCTATTTTCAGAACTTTTCAAATGTTCGTATAGTGACTGCACTAGTAGTTCTGCTTTAGCACCAATGCAGGTGCTATTTGTTACAGCATGTAAAGGTGCTATTAACTTTACACTATGAACAGGCATAGGGGTTCTTAACAGCACATACAGTGCGCATTACATGAGATTCATGTACAATTCTAATTCATCATGATTAAAAATGGTTATTTTCAGTTTTCAGTTTCAGTTTATTTTTTATATTTCACATTTACAATGTGTTTTTACAGTATAAATGGGTACAAACAATACAATTGGTACAAACAAGATGAATGGTACAAACAAGATAAATGGTACAAACAAACAAGGGATATATTGTCAGAGAAAATAAAAGAAGGTGAGTACCTCATATCTGTGCGTATGCATGCAATATTAACTGAACAGACTGGGCTAGAATAAAAGTGAAATATTGAGGAGCCTAAGGAGAAAGCTACGCTTGTGAGTTATAGGCTCCAAAGAGTAATAAGATACAGCAATATGAGTATATAAATAAATATAAATAAAATTATTGTGTTACAGTAATCAAAAATCGCATTCAAAGAAATAGTATTGGATGGCTTTGTCACTTTCATTACAGCAATAACATAACAATTCAAATTTTTAGGGTAAATAAACATTTCCTATACGCCGTGACAATTTCTGAAGCATATTATATATATATATATATATATATATATATATATATATATATATATATATATTGTAAGAAATGTTCCTCGAACACAACGCTGGTGGTCACTCATAGTTGTTTAGTGGAAGGTATAATGAAAGAAATGTGACTATGAGACGGTCGTAGCTTTTATTGTCCTCCTTTATTTGTCAAGCTTTCGATCAATGATCTTCATCAGGACTGTATAAAAACACAAAATGATGGCTGACATTTACATCGGAATAAACATTTCAATTTCTTACAATGGCTAAGTACTAATCAATATAATCATAATAATATTAATTATGTCGTTTATTATTATAATGATTATTATTATTATCATTATTGTTATTGTTATGTCTGTTATTATTATTATTAGTAGTAGTAGTAGTAGTAGTAGTAGTAGTAGTATTTTGTTCATGATGTTGAAGATATCTGTGGTTAATTTAGTTGTGTCTTGCGTTGGGGGGAGCCATCATATTAGCCATCGATGTAGAATAACAGACATAACAATAACAATAATGATAATAATAATAATCATTATAATAATAAACAACATAATTAATATTATTATGATTATATTGATTAGTACTTAGCCACTGTAAGAAATTGAAATGCTTATTCCGATGTAAATGTCAGCTATCATTTTGTGTTTTTATACAGTCCTGATGAAGATCATTGATCGAAAGCTTGACAAATAAAGGAGGACAATAAAAGCTACGACCGTCTCATAGTGATATTTCTTTCATTATATATATATATATATATATATATATATATATATATATATAGTATTACATACATACATATATATATATATATATATATAGTATATACATACATACATATATATATATATATATATATATATATATATATATACATGTATTAGTGAATCATAAGAGATAGGAGATTATCAGTGATTACAAACTCAGTGACAAAATTTCTGAATCACTTTTCCTTTTTTTTTTAATTGACCGAGTATATTTGAGACGCTCACCGAGGCAATATAATCTGAACTAGACAAAAACCTCAAAAATGTGTAGTTTCTTCAAACACTATGCAAATAATATGAAAAATTGCCAAAGCTCTTCAGGGGAGCGTTTCATGAAAGGAAGTTGTCGGATATTTCATCCGACAACTGTTATAAGCTACTGAAATCCTTGCATCTGATTGGCTGAGAGCAAATTTGTCGGATAAAATATCTGACAAGTCCTTTCATGAAACGCCCCCCAGGTGCTGATACATTGGCCTCATTGGTTCATTTCTTCTGCACCACAAAAACTTTTATCAAAAATAGTACTTTAGGTGCTTAATTTAGCACGGCAGGTGCAACTCCTTGGGCAACACCTGTTTTTTAGCACTTCACTTTTTTGAGTGTACCTCCATAATTGTGCATTTGATGATTTTTTTGTTGTTTCTTTGAACAATTTCAGCTTTGTAGCAGTAAGCGTTTACTATCACCACCTTTTAAAAGGAGTATACCACTATTAAGCTTTATTGACCATGTTGACATGATTGATAAATGAGTTACCTAAAGCACTGCTGGCCATATGCAAAATAAGATTTGGGAAATGCTTGTCGTCATTCCTTGTGGGTGGAATACCAACTTAGGAGCTGCTTTACAACCATTTACGTACAAATTTCTTATATGACCGAGCCAGATGGATGTTTCGTTTTCATACTGCTGAAATACTGAGCTACAAGAATATCGCTTACGTGCATATGGCACATGTATGGATTAATCAAACTTTGACATTGCTCTAATTGACAAGAGTGCCACTTTCAAAGCATAGCCTACATCGCTGAGATTTCTTTTTTATACGCTGCATTGGAGCCAGTTCCTCCAAACACACACACAATCACATAAAAAGAAAAGGAAAATGGGAATTAACTCGGTATATCAAAGGCAGTGTGATACAAATCGATATGGATCCAACCACTAGCGTACCAAAGGGGGGGGGGGGGGCAGGGGGACAAAATGCCCCCTGACAACTTTTGATAGGAAAAAATAAATTCGCTCCTTTTTTTCTTCTGTTGCTTGTCGGAGAATTGTGGACCCCATAAAATCTGACCCCCCCCCCCCCCCCCCCCCCCGAGCCAGTTTTGGAGGGCTGGTGAGAAGAAAAAAAATTCGGGTCTCCCTCCAAGCAGAATTTGACTGTTGACAAAATTTGCGCCCTTTGTAAAAATCCTGGCTACCCACTGGCCTCAACCCTTTTCTCGCTACCTGTCTAGGAGAAAGTTCAAATTCACTTTCAAGTTCCGGATTATTTCGAAATTGTGTAAAAAAGGAAAAAGAGATAAGTATACATGTCAAGACGTAAAATACAAATACATCGATATTTTACAAATGCATGAAAAGCTATATCGTAAGAACACGGGTATAGATATACACATACAGAAGGGAACCCTTTGGTTCTGTCAAGAAACATCGAAATCGTTTATGTCCTTCGTGCATTTTGGAGACCTAATATAATGATTATAAGACTGGCGGTTATGTGGTTCGCTTCCCTGCCACGGTACTAAACGTCCTTTCTAAATACATTATTCTACATTTACCACACTCCACCCAGGTTCAGTAAGTGGGTACCTGGTAGGATTTATTACTTGGATGAGCTAAGCGCTACGGTTGCCATGCTAAAGCCGGGATAACAATTTATGACTGCGGGGCCCTCAGGCAGTAATTAGTAGTGATGAGGCAACTCTGGGTAAACAAGACAAACAAATGCTACTACAACTAATATTATTATTAATATCATCACTATCAATCACCATCATCATCTCCATCATAGCCATTGTTACTATTACAAAAATTATATTTTCCTTCTCATTTCTTTCTCAGCCAAAGTAAGCTTCGAGTCCATCGACAAGAATGACGTGGTTGGAGGGCCCAACAACGTCCTGCATGAAGGTATCGACTCTTCAAGCAACCATCTTCACGTCATCAGCCTGGTGATCGTCATCGACATCGAGGCTGGCAATGACACCCTTGAACTCGATGGTTCAGTGGTCATAGACTTTGCAGTAGACCTGAACGTGAGTTGACATCGAAGTAGTCTTGAGTTCTAGGCCTATTGATGTAATATGAGAAAATGCTCAGTGAACATAAAACAGTAGGCCAGATAGAAATGTGCGTACTGCCTTTTCTAACTCTCTTGAAAAATCGGTGGTCATAGACTTGGCCGAAGACCTAATGGTCTACGTTGTCTTAAGTTCTAGGCCTATTGCGGGATTAGGAAAAAATTCTCACAGAAGTCTTTAAACAAGGGGAGTGTCAGAGGTGCGTGCCCTTGCCTATTTCTATGCAGAATCGGCGGTCATAGACGTCTTCGTAGACCTAACGGTGTAGACCCAACAGTGTGTTGATTTAGACTTATTTTTAAGTGCCCTCTTTAACTTTTACGCAAAATCTAAAACTTTCACGTATAAAGTTTCGAAGGAGCCCCTCTATATCAGAATCTTGATTTTGTAGCTGTTAGTTTCGCCTACTATTTTTTATCACCTAAACCATATTCCGCATACCCTATACATGTTCGTCGTTAGGTACAAATTAAACAAAATGTGTATTCTTCCATTATATTTAGGAAAACGTCTTTCTATGAAATTGAGAACACTCACAACAAGAGATCAGTATGCAGGACTTACATTTTCCATTCCATGCTGTGTAAATATATTTGATTCCATGTTCGTTCGTTTTTTTCCAGGATAATTCGGATGATATCTACTGTGCTTTTATCGCCAATGAAAGGTAAGCGAAATGTTGTAACCAACTTTAGACGGATTTCGCCTTAGGCCTGTTTGTTTTGTATTCGAATATACATGTATAGTACTCTCTAAAAACAAAAATCAAGGTATCACTTACGTGTCTTTCCAGGGGAAGTGAAAATATAGTGAAAACAGAATTGAAATTCACTCTCTCTTTTTATAGAGAGCACTCCAGAATAAATCGATATTCACTTCTAAACAAGTGATCACTGACGTGACTCCGGGGGGGGGGGGGTTGAAACTAGAGTGAAATTTCACTCTTTTTTTTTAGAGAAAGCATAGCAGCTCATTAATAATAAAAACGTGGAGCAGATGTCTTACCTCTCAAAAAACACATCCTATACCTTCCCCATTAATATGTTTTCAAACTTCATTGTAAGGACGACTACTGACAATTACCCTCCGAAAAACATCCCCTAGATCAATGGTTGCACATGATCTAGCGTCGATTGTTCCTCGTCAAATTTCATACACAACTGAATTAAAAATGTCAACCTCGGACCAAACAGTATACTTTAACCTAACCCTTAACCTAATCTAAAACCACCAAATTGAAACCCTAACCCTAACCCTAAATCTTTAAAGAATAAAGACTGGAGCAATTGTGGTCTGAGCATTACATGTATGTCGGAGTACCAAATCAGATATTATCCTGCTAAACAACTACCTCCAGATAACTAATACAAATACCCCCATTCCCCAAGAGAATAACTTGACAAAAAATAAACCTCATCCCTCCCTCCCCTCCCCCCCCCCCCCCCCCCCACCCATAAAACACACACACACACACACACACACATCACCACCATTACCCTCAGATAACTAACTCCGGGATAAGTAAGGAAAAGTTCTTCTGGACAAATATCCCCCCGGAGAACTACCCCTCGACAACAACTAACCCTCATCCCCCTTTAAAACACACACGCACCCACCGTCACTATCACCACCACCACCATTCCAGGCTTTCACAAAAATCAGGTCCATGATGCATGGAAACCGTAATGGCAGTGCTTCGATTTTGTGATTACATCCTCGATCAATTATCTTTGTAAAGGTCACGTTCTAGTTTATACTCGATTTCGTTTAAAAAAAAGAAACGTATTATCAATCACAATTCATTATACGCTCAGTCGTCTCCCGCATTGATATTGAGATTTGTTCGATTGAGTGCGTCATAATAGAGCTCGTTGATTGCCTTTTATAGAGTAGATTAAAGCTAATATAGGGAGGCAACGTCGAACAACACGAACATGAATGATTTATTGGTGTCCCCGTCCAATAGGTCGTACACGCCTTAAAAAGAAGATTGGGTTTTGGTAATGGTGAAAATTAATTTGTGAGCTTTCCCGTTCCTTTAATGTACGTTTAGAAGAATATCCTAGTGGAAATATCCCCTAGAAAATTACAGTTGGTCTTCAAATACCCTCATATTGAAAATATGAAGAGAAATTGCTGAAGGGTTTGGACCAAACGTTCATGCCAATGCTGTGTGCACTAGTACCATATATCCATTTTTGTATGCCCTGCATGTGCTTTACAGCGAGACTGAGTCGATTTCTAGTCACTTTGATGATTCCAACATCTCGAAGTATACACCAATTTGTATTTCCTACATCAACATTTCTCACTTGTTTTGAGACAGCTTCTCTTTCACAATAAAATAGCATAACCAGAACTCAATTTTATCTTTAATCGTTCAAAATGTCAATTTGATATCACATCCTAATATTTAGCTAGTTTGCCAGAAATTAAATTCATTGTTACAGCTTCTTACCATGATTTCGTAATGTCCTCCAGATAGACATGCAATGACAGGCGGGAGTTTAATCACGAATCTAAGTTCAAAACAAAGAAAAAGATGATCAACATGAATATTTGATTTGGTCAGGGTTGGTACGATTTTAATCAACTTCATTTAAGTTGAATTGATTTTTTTTGGGGGGGAATTTTTTTTTTGTAATCGCCGACACAAAGAACTACTGAGGATTTTTTTGTTAATATATATATATATATATATATATATATATATATATATATGTATATATATAAAGTTGATGTGACAAAGAACAATTCTTAGAAATCATTGCTTTTTAAACAAATCTTTGGCTGAAAAATTCTTCAAAGAGATTCCAATATTCCAAATAATATCTGATATTCCACCTACCAAAGTAATATGTTTCTTTTCTAAAAGAGCAACATTTAGGGTTATTAATAAAAGAATCAAACAAATCGATTTGAATGAAATAAATCGAGATTTAAATCAAGTAATTCGGGGGGGGGGGGGTTAATTAATTTTATTTTTGAGGACAGGCTGCAGTAATTAATAACCTTTCCTACACAAATAATACTAGTTAGGGTTGACATAATTATGTCACTGGTGAATTGATTTTAAATTATTTTTTTATTTCATTATAATGTATTTATCTAGTATTATATATGTACATGTATTCAAAATATAAGAAATGTATAGTAATAATTGGAATATGTACATGTGTCTTTAATGGAAATCCCATGAAAGCTAAAAATGAGGCTTTTTCTAAAGGGGTATAATACATTCAAAATATATATTTTGTTTTATTGTGTAAAGAAATAACATATACATTTTGGGGAACTTTGATTTAGCTATGCAACCATTATTCTCCCATTTCCTTTCACATTATATTTTGTTCTAATGTATAACAATAATTGGTACATGTGTCTTGAAAGGATAAACTATGAAAGCTAAAAATCAGCCGTTTCCCAGAAGGGTCCTGCGCTAGGAAAAATATATCACGAACTTTACATATGGCTACATCCTTGATAAAAAAATAGAAATCTGGATTAAGGGCGTCGGTGTAAGTGTTTTTTTTTTTTTTTTTTTGGTTTTTTTCTTGGGGGGGGGAGGGGGAAGGCGCAGTGGCGTAAAACCCATAATTATCTTATTCTTGTAATTCAAAACACGCGCTCCCTCCCCCAAACCCTACACTACCACCCCACCCCCCCCCCACACACACACACGTACCCACACATTTGAAACGTTCTAACAAAGCCACTGATTTCTATACAATTCCATGATTATATGTTGATTTTTTTTTTGACATTTTTTTTCCCAATGATCTTTATTTTGATTCCACTCAATAATTATACATAAATCATAAATCATCATGTCGGTGAAAGTACATGTATATAACCAATAAAGCACATTATCAAGTAACATTTTCTGTAAATAAATAACTGAAATTCAAAACTTTAAAGAAACAATGAATGAATTTCTTTGCATAAAATAGCCCCCCCCCCACCCCCATGAACCAATATACATGTATATACATATATATCATGTATATCTTCCTTTCATTGACTTCAATCAAATAATAAAAATAGTTTTTCATTACAAAATGGAACTGACTTAAACAGACTGACTTCATACATAAACGATACAACTCATAGATTATCAATCATACTCATGATGTAGAAATATCCAAAATTCCATAGGCCTACAGTCAGAAAAAAAGAATGAAATCAATAAATAAAAACAAATTATACCCCTCCCAAAACAAAACATTACCAAAGTCCCCCCCCCCCCCCACACACACACACACAAACCCAACACAATTACAGTAAGGTTAACCGTTCACACTGATCATTTACCTTTGTTTAGTTCTTCTTATTTTTGTAAGTGTACTGACAACCTATCCGTGTTCGTAGCTAATTCCTTTTCTTTCTCTATAAAATCCGTAATATTTTTCTCTATCTTGATGCTGGAAGGTAAATGACCTTCTGCCCTTGATTTAAAAATTGTATATTTCACCCAAATTATGATGGTATTTCACACACTTAATTCTATTTGAGTTACCCGATAATCCTAAAAATATATCTCGCCACTTCATATCCCTTAATTCAACTAAATCAAAGTATTCAATAGTAAATTGCCATAACTCTTTGACCTTCCCACAATTGGAAAATAAGTGTAAGTAGGTTTCTTTGTCTTTTTTGCAGAATGAACAGAAAATCGTCCTCAGCAAAACCAAACTGAATTAGCTGTACCTTTGTGTCTCCGTGTAATAGCATGAACTGAAATTCTCTCTGTTTTCTTATAAGTGTTGTGCTCCTTGCTGTTACGAAAAGATTACTTATTTCATGAGACATGAACACACACTTCCGCACACACATTTCATATGTTCGAGTGATTTCCCTCACTCCGATACTACTTCACATTGGATAACATTCTAATTTGTCAATGTTTGGTTGATATCACACATACAGCGCTGGGATATGGTCAAGTGAAGGTATGGAGCGAGTGTTTGCCAACTCGACTTTGGTCCAGTGCCGCAGCAATCATCTTACAAGCTTTGCTGTTCTCTTATCAGCCAAGGTAACCTTACCTCCCCCCCCCCCCCCCCCCTCCCTCTCTCTCTCTCTCTCTCTCTCTCTTTCTCTCGTTCTCTCTTAATTCCTGCCCCTCTCTCTCTCTCTCTCTCTCTCTCTCTCGTTCTCTCTCATTTTCTGTCTTTTCTCGTCTTTTCTCGTCGCCATCTTCATTACGAAGATTGACGACGTAAGTCGCATGCAGCTGTCAATCAAAATGTTAGATCCACGTCCCGCGGTGCAGTACAGAGTGTGCGCTTGTTGTGTATATATATCGTACAGGGACATTGGTGTAGTCTAGGCCTATTAGTAGTATTACCGTAGTACTTACCCAATGATTTTGATTGGAGTCAGTCGAGGCATTGGTCAGAAATTCACATGACTGAGGCGAAGGGGTAACGACAAAGCGGGAGGTGCCTGATCTTCGACGCGCTCAGGTGGAACTGAGAGAGCAGCGGAGACGTCCCGGCTTGATTTCGGTACACGTAGGATGAGAATCGGCATTATTCGGGCATTCGGGACATGGCATCCGCGTAAGCGTCGAATAATAAATTGGGCAACTTGCACTGTCCGCCAGCGCATGCATTTTGAAAGCGCCTTCTTGAATGCTAGGTGTAAATGCATGTATCTTTAAAAAATTACATACCATGGTATCTCTGTAAAAACGAGTCATTATCCTTAAAGGGATACTTTGGTGGGCCTGCATGGGCGATTTCCGATGAGAGAGGAAAATATACTCGGAGCTTCGTGTCACTTTCGATACAAGGACTTCCATCACACGTGCTAAAACATGTGATTCATATTGGATCACCTCTGAGATAGTTCGGTGAAGACTGGCTTGTGTTTTAAATTTCGCGCCATGGGAAAGTAATCAAACATATGGAAAAGTAATTACAGAGCCAGCTCTCTGGTAGAGCCTGGGGTTAGTTACGTAATCGTGGCGACAACGCGTCGCGGCAGGGCAGTGCAGAAGCGATGGCTAGACTAATCAACCAGAAGTAAACCATGTTTTGTATTTGGAAATATTTCAGCATTACACTAAACTTGTTTTGGTGAACGAGGTTACGACCAGTTACAAGACTAAAGCCCCGTCTTAACAGACACTTTTTAAAACGCCTCGACCGGGTTGATACCGGGTTAGATTTCTTTACCACTTCCTGCTAAGCCGCTCTTACTGAGGTGTTGACCGGAATCTACCCGGTATAATTTTGCCAAAATTTGACTAGGTCCAACGAGGGTAAAATCACGACTCTACCCCTGCTAATTCCGGACAGCCGTTCTGTTAAGCCGCTCTCGGGGTAGTTTCTGACCGGACAGCTCGACATTGCGCAAAGCTCGAACTCGATTCTCGTGAAATATCACTTTCCCCGCGTTTTGAATCTCCCGCGCGCGCGACAGGAAGTCATGCAGTTCTATACGTTACTACGGGAACCTACCCGGTTAGGTTTTCAGCGAACGTCTGTTAAGACGGCGCGCCGCGTTTTATCACCGGCTGCCCCGCTTTTATTTAACCCGGCATCAGTCCCGACTCCGTCCGGACGCGGTCTATTAAAACGGGGCTTAAGGGCCTGGGACCGGTTAAACCCGAAGTATTCGCCTAGCTCCAGTTCGGTCAACTTCGTGCCGTCCGATCATTTATGGCATTAGTCCGACGGCCTCGCACAACGGGCGTGCTATGTGTACAAATAAACGAGCCTTTTGCAAATTCCGCACGATTTCATTTCCCCATGAGTTCTCATTAGACTGGCCCTTTAAACCATTTCATGAGCCTACACGTAAAATGTCGGAAGGGGACTGTTGACAGTACTTCGTTAGATTTAATGAGCTGGTCAAGAGAAGGAAAAAAGGCCCCTTTGTTTGTCTTTTATTCCACTTACAGCAAGGGGAGATGAGTATATCCATGTATAGTTTTAGCGAATTCATTCAATTTGTCAATAAATCACGCAAGACAAAACATGACAAATTACATCTCATTGTCAGAATGGTAGTCTCAAAATTATCAGGCAGGGGGCTGCATCTCCCTCCACCTCCAGATACGATTTTTTCCCCCGTCCCTTCGCATCTAGGGGGGTTTTACATGTACATATAGTTGCAAAGCCAAAGGGACGGAATCTAGATGCGACAGAACAGAATTTAAGAAGGAAAAATATAGTCGCATGCATGCATGTAAATTAATGTTAGTATTCTCATTTTAACTCTAGTGATTTTTATCCCGTTAAAATGAAAGAGCAATAAAGATTGCCACTTCCCGTAACTGAACAATTTATCTGGACCTTAATGTTATCTAGTTATAGGGGAAATTAGAGTCTAACAGTTCCATGCAGATCTAGATTTTTACTGCTCACAATATCACCTGTCGCTGTATGTTTGAGATGCCTTCGTCACAACATTTTACACAGGGCTGTCAACTTTGGGGAACTGCTTGGAGGGAGATTCGTGATTTTTTTTCTCTCGCCTGCCCTCCAATTTTGGGGGTCTCTTTTGAAGTCCAAAAATCTCTGACAAGCTATCATTTCACACGTTTGGAGGGAGGTTTTTTCATAAAGCGGGAGAGCGGGTGGAAGGGCGTCGTGGCGGGAGTCTCCCGCTTTGACGCTGGAAGGACGGCGGGAGAATTAGCGTCGTGGCGTGAGACTCCCTCCAAATGCGGAGGGTTGACAGCCCTGTTTTACATCGGTGGGTTTGGATTACAATAGCCAATATTTATGCCATACAACTAATTCGAGATTATCTACCCATCAAGATGGCAACTCCCATGGAAGGATTTACATTATTACAAGTTATTGTTCCCCTAATAGATCTAGATCTATATGTTCAGGCCTAATAGATCTAGTTAGATCTAAGATTTTTGGAACGGGCTCACAACGCATTTCTAAGTTACGTTTGCTAATGTCGCCTAGATCTACTGGGAATTTCATGAGAGAACAACCAATAGGTATAGATCTAGGACTGAAAATGAAGCTAGGCCTAGGCGCTCTAAATTCTCGCGCGAAGGTAGTCCTAACAGTCAGACCTACTGCAGACAAGTCACAAGGCCAAGGGTAGATCTAGAATATAGTTCCATTTTCACGTGTCTGAAGGCTTGTAGCCTAATGTAGATCTATGGAAAGACACCACACACAGAACCTAGTTACGTTACATCGTTGGAAAGGTTTTAGTATGTAGGGGGTTTGGTCTAAAGCCAAAGGAATGATGAAAATAACGAAGCACACTTAGACTATGGCAAAATACATACCGTAATAACGTACAGATCTTACGTTAGATCTGATTGCTATTAGAGTCTAGTTCCACATCGCCATCGGCTAGTCCATCGTGATTCCAAATTCCAAAAATATAACGCTTAAATAATGATCTAAATTCCATCCAAAGAAGAGGCAAAATTGATTATCCAACTGGAGGCGCTAAAAGTTCGAATTTAACATCCACAAACCATGGCAATTTACAGCCACTGTTTCATTCATTGTCACTATGACGTACACCATGATGAATCGGTAATGATTGAGCCAGGTTTGCCCGAGCAACGGATCCAACTGCAATGCTGAGAGCGAGCAGAAGGACTTTTGATAAATAAACGGTCGGGTAATACCCCCTTTCCACAGAGCTTTCTGCTCATCGGTCACTCGTCGGAAGCAAAGTTTTTGTTCTTCCGGTCACCCACTAAAGTGTATCGTATACCCTGGGGGGGGGGGGGGGCACTTAGTATAAAGTGTGCGTTGGGTATGTGCCGCAGAGAAGACCCCCATTTTTACACTCAAATTTCCGTTCCAAAGCATAGACCTACCATTTTTTTCTTGTTGAGAAAAAGAAGAGAGACAGTCCTGATTATGAAGGTGGGTCCAAGGAAGAATAAGACTGGTTATGGTTTGGGGAGTCCGTTTGACCCGCTTTTATACACGATTTCCGATTTTGGCGAAAAATCCGCCAAGTATTGGGTCAGTGTCCGATTACCCTCCGATTACTAACCAATTACTCGGATTGGTGTCGGGCAATTGTCGGAAGTGTCGGGGTTATGGGGTCCAGTTCCCCTCCATAATTCTCTGACAAGCAAAAAAAAAAAAAAAAAGGTTTTCTCGCAAATAGGGGGGGGGGGCACAATGCATTGTTTTCCCTCAAAAGGGGGGGGGGCACGGGCCGGGATTCCCCCCCCTAAATCCGCCACTGACCGGGCACATCATACCCAAATATAACGATATTTGGGCACCTCGCTGCCCGAGTGTAAGGTGATGTTTGCCCGAATGTCGGCACTTTCAAAATCCTCGTGGGGGGGGGGGGGGGCTGCAGCCCTCCCCCGCTTCGTGTGCCTATGAATATCAATTCAATGAAAATTCATTACAAAGGCACCTGGTCCAACAAAAATTAGGTCACTGGAATGTTCGTAAATTCATTTTTTGAAGTATATAATGAAGAACTTCTACTCTTTAATCTGAAATGTCATTCAACCAGCAAGATTAAATATATGGGTGATGATATTCCAGAAATTACTCATCTAAGTTTATGATAAATAATGTTATTCTTACCGCGATCAAATATATACAATGAACACTAATTGAAACCTCCTGAATATTGCTCTAGTTTGACTTCTATGAATATAATGCTTGTTATTCTTAAAGAAAATTGACATCACTGTGCTAAATTTTGATCATTTAAGCTTTCAAAAATAGGGATTTTTTTTTCTTCTCCTTTACATTTTACACCGAAGTGGAAAGAAAGAGAGAGAGAAAAAAATCCCCTACATCAACACCCATGTCAAATTGTTTGTATTGATTCCTCCCTTTATTTTTTATGCATGCTGCCATTGACGTTTGTGGAGGCCTATATAATGTGAATATAGGCCTCTGCAAATATATTTGAGATGTATTCTAACTGTGTAACGAGTTCTTACGAAGCCCGTGACGCCGTACAGGCGTAGAATGCCGTACGGAGCTTTGACATTAATCTTGGAGGTAAGAGGGGTATGTTTATGAGGTGGATGCGAGTCGCCCAAGAGGAGATGCAGAGAGGTGCACGGCCGGTTGTGACGATGGCAAAAGAAGGAGGTACAAATCGTAGGATATAGCCCGCAGCCGACTGCAGCTGTAGACACGCATCTGCAATTAAACATACACGGTCAGTTCGGACATAGATGTATTAGTATATTCTTATATTTTTCATCTTTGCAGCCTCCCCAAGGGATTCACGCACTCATACAGAGTTATTTGTCTAGAGTCATGGGGGCGCTGTCCGTGCTTTCACTCACCTTGGCAGTTTTCATCTTCTTTGCCACTGGGTAAATAAACCTTTCTCCTTAACTTAAGAAATATAGACTAATGCCAGTTCGGATGACATATCCCTTTTTTAGAACATACCATGTCCCTTTGTCAAATTATAATTTTCAGATATGCATCAAAAACTCTGGGGGGAAAAGATGCAAGTTAGGTGTGATTTTTAAAGGATTATCTAAAAAAAAATAAAAAATTATGTATTCAAACATATTGCAGGGCCTCCTTGAATACTTAGCTTATTTAATTGTTTCATTCCTAAGTCGCTGAATATGAATATTGTAACTGTTTTAGGACTACTAAAAAAATTTCAAGGCGTTTGCCGCGTTTCTAACTTTACCTTATTGGCACTTTGTCAAAGGAAGAAAAGCTCAATAAACTAACAGTGAGGGATAAACTCAGGCGAGAGGCCGGATTGTTGGAAAAAAGGAGGCACAAAATTAAACACATTAGGTTTTAAAAATGTAAAGAGAAGTCGTCAGGAGGAGGGGTGGGGTGAAGAGCAAACATTCCTTCCTGGAACTCCCCCCCCCCCCCACCCCGAATATAGCGTATTTTTTTTCAGCGGAAATCCCGTCGGCCTTTTCAAGGACCGCACGGTGAACGGTCTTGGAAATATAACGATTTTTAGCTTTAAAAGGCTTCTTTTTCCAGTGACTGTTTTCAGTTTTGTTAAGTTCAGGAACGTTGTCTCTGAGCTTTTCCTTTCTTTTTTTTTTTTTCAAGCTCATGACTGTAGAAAACTTTCTGTGTTGCATATTCAGATATTGGAATTGTTATAGTTATTGCAAATATAAATAAACTGTTATTGATCTGGTTCACAGCACCTGGAAGCTCCTGAAGATTCAGATCCACATGAACCTGGCTATCTCTACCGCCTTGGGTCAGCTTCTCTTTATGACTATGGCAGAGATGACATGGAATCGGGTAAGTTTTGGGGTATTTCTGGCAAGGTTTAAAGTCTTAAAATGGTAGTATATACATTTGTATAATTTATAGCACATGATAAAAGCCCGGCTCACAAGATCATTTGCTAACGCAGTGGCGGATCCAGAATTTTTGAGAAGGAGGGGCCACAATATTCAGAAAAGAATTTCTGACAAGACAATAAAAAAAGGGTCATCACCGCTTTTGGGGTGTATTTTCTTTCGCCAGGGGAAGGCCCCCAGAACCGAACCTTTGCTAATATGACCGCGTCAGTGACTTGTACGGTCCTTTGCGCGTCAAGAAAGAGTGATATCGTTTGAAAAGCGATTGGAAAATGAGCTGTGGAAACAATACTTTTAATAACTGGCATATGTGTAAATTGCCTTTTCCAGGCTCACAGGCAATTACGCAATCATTTTCCCAATCATTGGTAGCCTAGTAAAAAAAAATGCATGATTTCCTTAATGCGTAGTCGGTTTTACCTATCATCTTTTAAAAAATGAAATGTTGGTAAATTAAATTTGGGCAAACGATGTGAGTACAGCGTTCAGGTACTGTTATGTATCCTAATTTGTTTATGTATAAAATGTATGTTCCTCCCCCCCCCAAAAAAAAAAAAAAAAAAGAAAAAAAATCCAAGGAATTTGTCTTTAAAAGGGGGGGGGTGGCACAATACAAAAGATATCTATGACAAGTTATCAAAATTTCCAAGTGCATTTTTTGTCTAACAATTGAAACGGGGGCACAAAAACATTATTATCGAGGGGCACACATCTTCTAATTAAAGTATATACACGACTTGGTTTTAGAAGGCAGGTATGAGACGGTTGTACCCCCGCCCTTAAATCTGTCAATGGTCTTACTGGGTCATCTTTAATTTGTGTCAACCTGCCCTAGATAATTTGCAAGACCATAGCCGTCGCCCTGCAATACCTCTTCACATCTGCCCTTGCTTGGACGATGATTGAAGGCGTGTTTCTCTATCGTACCACTGCTGTGGGCTTCAAGCCTCTCCGTATCGGCTGGTTGAGTCTCTGTGCATGGGGTAAGTATATAAAGGTGGATTAAGAGGGGACATCCGGCCCCGTGTGCTAACCCCCCCCCCCCCTTGAAACCTAAGTGGCAAAGCCGAAGTACAAGATCCAAAATGGATCCCTCTTTAAATATTTGCCCCCCCCCCAAAAAAAAAATAAAAAATAAATAAATAAATAAAAATAAAAAATAAAAATGCACGCATGTAATGTGCCTTTTAGTGTGCCCTCGCCCCTTACGCTCCAGTAAGTATAGCCTGTGAAAAATGTGGTTAGATAGGGGGCTTAACGTCCACTTGTTATATTTCTTCTATATACCACATAAAATTATGACAAAGAAGGATTTTAAGCCTCCGTTCGGTCTAAACCTGCTGCCACAAATTTGGCTATTGACCAGTACGTCACAAGTACTGTGTTATGCCATGTATGCCGCCCCAATACTTCGACTTGGGGCATTGCACAGTTTCGAGTTCATCTAGGGAACAATATAACCAAGCACTTCCAAACAGTCATATATTAATGTAGATGTAACTATGATGAATCCTCTTTTATCGAAAAAGAAGGCCGAACAAAATTTCATTTCATTAGAATCATTTTGTGAGTTGCTTCCAAAGTGATGTATTTACGGAAAAAAATCAAATTATATTAAAATGACAAGTAGGAAAGGGAATGTAGCCGTGGTAAAAATTGCCATTGAAAGCCGATGCAGCGTTGCCTATGCAACATTTATGTATAAGTAACCATGGTGTGGCTGATTAATTGGACCGACGCGACGCATAGCCAACATTGACATTATACACTACACTGCATTAGCAGTTGAGATGTCAGACAGTGCTGTATCACCGTTGTTCTGCGATGGTTCATTTGACCCCTTCTCTATCTCTCTCTCTCTCTCTCTCTCTCTCTTCTCTCTCTCTGTTTCTCTCCCCCTGTCATATTTTGCTCACACCCCCTCTCTCCCATCTATACAGGGTTGCCCAGAACATGTATAAAAGAATGCAACACTTGAGATCTGCCAATTTCAAAGACATCATTGGCACAAAATCATGAATTCTGGTTTTCGTGGGTATATATTTGCTTCAAGCATTAATAAGCATGGTAAGGTTGTAGAAGAAGCAACATTTGAAGAAAAAAAAAACATCGCCTCACAAAAATAGTCGTAGAATCAAAAAACCTTACCCCAAATCGATGATGTTTGGTATCATTTTACCCGGAAAAATGTCATCTAGTACCCACGAAAACAAAAATCAATGATATTGTGCCAATGATGTCTTCGAAATTGGCAGATCTCTGGTGTTGCATTCTTTCTGGGCCACCCTGTATATTGATTACCATGATCACTACCTCTCACTCTCTGACTTTTCTCTGCAGTGTAAACAAATGATAATGAAGTTTGATTTGAATCATCTATTAAAATCACTGGGAAGGTCAAGATAAACAGATTGGCTTGGTCACTTTGATTTAAAGGAGAATGAAACCCTGGGGAAAAATCAATTTTAATGAAAAGAGAGGATAGAGAGAAGCAATTTAAAAAAAAAGTTTGATCGAAATCGGTTACGAAATGAGAAAATTATGAAAGTTTGAAAAGTCTCAATTTATTTTCTATGGCGATCCTCAAATTGGCAATGTTGCTTCAAAGTGACAGGTTTAGTAGTACAACTCTCCATATGTTTTGTACACAAAATTTCATATTTTCCCCATTATCTCTTAACGTGCAGCTTGTCTCCTTCTTAGGAAAATGTATTTGACACAGCATATGTTGAGTTCACAAAAAGACAAGCAGCATCTTTAGAGATAATGGAGAAAATATGAAATTTTGTGTAGAAAACATATTGAGAATTGTATTAGTAAACCTGCCATTTTGAAGCAACATTGCCAATTTGAGGATCGCCATAAAAAGTAAATTGAGACTTTTCAAACTTTCATAACTTTTTCATTTCATAACCGATTTTGATGGAACTTTTTTAAAAAATTGCTTCTCTCTATCCTCTCTTTTCATTAAAATGGATATTTCTCCTGGGTTTCATTCTCCTTGAAATCTTTGAATCTTTAAATCGTGCTCTTTGAAAAATAATAAAACTCCACAACCCTTTTCTCTCTCTCTCTCTCTTTCCCACTTCCTTTCAGGACATCTCTCAAAATCTGTATCTTCTCCAACACTCTTGTGCGATATTTAAAAGCCCATGGTTATTTTGTACATGTCGGTATTTCATCGGGTCAATAATTCCCTATTTGCTATATGTTTATTTCTAGGAGGCTCTCTAGTGGTTGTTGGAGTTTCTTTCGGTGTTTTGTATGACGGCTATGGTTCAACAAGCTAGTAAGTTGTAAATCAGGGTCCTGTTTCATAACACTTGTTATCAATAACTGATAACAAGACACTGATTGTAATAAGCTACTGAAATCATAGAACTAGATTGGCTGAAAGCAAATTTGTCATAGCTCCGTTGCAATTGTTACTGATAAAAAAAATTATGAAACGGGGCCCCAGATCCTACTAAAGATTACATCCCAATGGTCAAATGCACCATTGTTTACTATTATACAAGATTTCGCAGTAGCTGATGGAGAGAGGGGGATGTACAACCGGCCCGTGCCGCATTTAACACCAACGTATCATAGCTCAAGTGCACAAAAGACAAATTGTGCATCACTTTCAAATATTCTATCAAAATGTCACATTTCAACCCCAAAGATTTGTGAAAATCTGATATTTCTAAAATGATTTTTGCTGCTCAGTAAGTGTTCGGGATCATCCCCCGCCGTTTTTTTTTTTTTTCTTTCTTTTACATAGTCCAAGATCCGCCACTGGTAAACCCAAGCAGTAACGGTACATACTACCATGATTATGTTATTACCTATTATGACGTTATACCAATTTGACTTTATGATAGAAAGTTCATGTGAGATATAGAAGTACATTACATCTACATGTGTATTTCTTGTTAAACAGTACATTTAACCATTTCATCTAAAATATTAAAAAATGGCAACGGTTTAAGGACAATAAATTAACGAAACAGTGTAACATAAAAACACAGAGGATAAGGTTGACAAAAACTCATGTTCAACATTTTTCGTTTAAGTTGCTGGCTTCGTCACGATGACAACACCATCTACGTCTTTGTCGGGTGTGTATTCGCAGTGCTCTTGGTAAGTATATTTATATCGCGCCATGTCTGTCAAATTTGACACTCCTGGCGCTATTGAGAGGTAGAGTGTAATTGTGGGCATACATGTACATAAAGTAAATTCAACTTAAATTGCAAAGTAACATTACATCCAGTGTTTGTGCACCCACTTAGTTCCACATTGCTAGATAATGTTTATTACCATCCGGAGAACAGTAGTTTCACAGTCCTTGGGGGCTTGAGCGCCAAACCTGCCCCCCCCCCCCAATTATGTCACATATGCTCACTTGAGGTAGAACTCATTCAGTCTTGTTTAAACCATTGTAGACATAAAGACATATAGGCCCGAATTCACAAAGGAGGTTTAAACCAAGGTAAGGTTTAAACCTCCGTAAGCGTACTAAAATAAGTGTAAATAAGCGCACATTGCCCATGCGCGCGCTCAAAGAAAATATATGATTGGATTAGATTCCGTGCGCACGTATGCTTAAAAAACCCAGGAGGGGGTTTAAACCATAGTTTAAACCAAACCTCCTTTGTGAATTCGGGCCATAAAGGAACAACATATGTTCCACTTCCATCTACATCATAAGATCTATATGTGTGGCAAATAGTACCTCTTGTATTACTATCAATATCACAATGCTCTCGCGTATCTTGTATATACCATTAGTAATGATTGTGATTGAAGTTATTTCTTTACTCATATTATTTAATCCAAAGCCGGGAATAAACTTTGGATATTTCTTTGTAAATGATTGCTGGGAAAAGATTTTTAAAATCTCATCTACCAGCAGTATTTCCTTGGCAGTATTTATTCCGGGATTTATTCAAACACGTGATGATCAGAAGGTGATATAAAATCTGTATTAAAAAAATTTCAGTGCAGTGCAGATCAACTCGATGATCCTTTCCTTTGTGATGACGTTTTCCATGCTCATATAAATGTATATGTGATCATTAAACAGACTGAGGTAGATATATTTAATTCACTTTTGAATTTGTTTTCGTTTTTGCAGTTCAACTCTATGATCCTCTTCTTTGTGATGAAGTCCTTCTTGTCACTCAAGGCCAATGCTAAGAAAGATGAGTTAGATAAGATCAAGTAAGTAATCAGACACGATTCTAACTGGCAGTCTCACCTTAAATGAGGCACGTTAGCCGATACAATGGGTTGTATGTAAAATAAACAAATGCCTATCAATTGCAAACAAATGAAAGCAACGACGTTCTTCCCCAGGCAAAAGAGTCTCAATGACAAGCAGGTATTTGCTTGAATGTCAAAAAAGCATTTTAATGCTCAAGCATTTGTTTGACTTTTACAAGATCATCTCATAGTAAGTTGGCTTTCACCTGACTTTTATTTACCAGAAGATCAGCAATCACCTGTGCGTCCTTTTATCATTTTCACTATAGCTTTTTGACATGTTACACAGTTCACTGCAGTTACAGGATATGAAATAAAAGAGACAATGTAAATGTAATCAATGATAAGTTATGGTGTCACATCTAACAACAATAATGATCAAAGAGCAAATTTTGAAAATGTAAGGGGGGGGGGGATGTTTGATATGCATTGTTTATTTTCCACACTTTGCAGAGCTCCGCCGCGTATGATAACTAGACTTCTCAGTGTAACAATTTCCTTGGATAATTTTTAGTTCCATAAATACAGCCCATTATTTCTGATATGCAACACTCATTACTATGTCACGATGACCTTGATCAAAAACCAATCTTTCTAATGTTTTATTTTTCCCATGCTGTCAAGTTAATTACTTTGGTGTACAATATTTAAAGCAAAATTTTCAGGTAGAGAGACTTTAATAACATGAACATCCGAATCGCAATGAAAATAAGTAGTATTGACAGGAGAATACTGAAATAAGTTTACATGAAATGTGTTTTTGAAAAGATTGTCTAATGTTGAAAGTAGCAAGGGTAGCAAATGTGGTAATTTGGTAAACGTAATTAATGCTCTCTTAATGAGAGAAAAGCAGAATTAACTGTATATATGACAACATACATAGTCACATCCACGCATTGTTTAAATAAAAGAAGAAAAGGAAGGGGATTAGCAATTGCATCTGGTCCATCTATATATCTTTTATAGCACATGACAAGTTTGTATGACTATGACAGTGACAATGCATGCACGCCCTTAAAGGTAATACATAATACGTATTATGTTCGGCAGAGTAATATAACTAAAAATTATGATATAAGAAAATTACTCATAGAAAATTCCAGATATCCTTTCCATTTGTTTGTAGTCACAACAGGGGCTCTATGTTATACATTTATAGTATAGATGTGTACTGAAGGTAGAAGTTTGCAGGGTGATATAAATAGCATATGTTACTAATGTTAGTTTTACGGATCACGACGTAATAGTCCTGATAAGAACTGTTGAGTTGGAAAAGAGGATAGTTCAGTGAGGAGGGGAAGGGGAAATATATAGAGACATAGAGAGAAATTGAATGAGAGGTATCTTTCGTGAGTGGGTGAAGTCTTGAAAAGGACTCTTCTCTTGGTTTACTAGTCCTTTTCAGGACCATCATTTTGTAACCATATCTTTCAGACACAGCTTTGATCTGAAAGGCACATACTCCCCCTCCCCTGCAATGGAATGACGGAACAAAAATGCAAGAGAGAAAGAAAGAAATGGAAGTGAGAGGGGGAGGCAACATGAAGGCAACGGCCACTTACACTTTTCTGCCTCATATGGCCTTGTTCTCTTGCATTTCATGTCAATGAAGACCTATGCCCACCTCCCATACCATTCCACCCCTTCATGACACCATTATCCCCTTGATAAATACATCCATAATACGCCATTGACTGCTATGTTTATTTTCTTATTAGGGCATTGGCTCGTGCATTGCTGATTCTGCTTCCGATCCTCGGTCTGACATGGTTCTCGGGAGCCATCACCAGCATCACCACGTCTAACGACGTCATCTTTTTTCAGTATCTATTCGTTATCTCATTCGGTCTGCAGGTTCGTTGCCGTTTAATCTTTTAATTGCTTCAACTCGACCGTGATAATTTTTCACATATATACCGTTGATTAATTTATTGTTATGTCAGTGGCGTGAGATCGAAGGCGCGCGTAAATTAAAATTTACAGAGCCATCTTTAACCAGAGTTTGGCTAACTTGGCAACAGAAGGTAATAATATGACGCACGTTACTTTGTTAGGCAAGCATGCTTAAAGGATTAAACGGCGCCATGCTGTGCCCAACTGAAACCAAGTTGGCCAAACTCTGTTATATGGATAGCTCTGAAAATGTAGACTTCTATAGAAGACGTGTCACTGAGACATATTTTTACTCCACGCATTTCACATGTTTCACAAAGGTACAGATGAACCTATATTTGACCATTATCTACCGGTCATTGTTCATTACAATACCTTACTTTTGAAATCTATTAAGGAAAAACAACATGAATAAATCATAGCACTAATAAATGGGTCTTATAATTATATATATATATAAATATATATATATATATATATATATATATATATATATATATATATATATATATAATATTTTCTTTCAACCGTGCTTTACATATTTTATCTTATTTCTTGTATTTCGTTGTTTCTATTTTAGGGGGTCTGTATTCTGATATTCCACTGCCTCCAAGTGCCAGATGTGAGTTTCTCTTTCATAATAATCATATCTGTGTTTTATGTTCATGCATACCGGTATAATTATAACGAATAAAAGTAAATAATTACATTCTAGTGGGTCATTATGTGTTATAAATCCTAGTACAGCCACAAAATTTTCACCTAGGAGTAACTAAGAATCAGAATGTCCACGTGGACCAACGGTTCCATAAGAGTACACAAATAATGTGCAAGACTATGGGTCCATAACTCCCAGCCTCACGGTGTAATGGACCTGCTATCTCGCGGACATTCGTCCTCATGAACCTGTAGTATAATTATGCAGTATATGGCAGAAATGTGGCAACTCACGATTGACGTATCAAAAAAGTCTTCTTTGTACATTTTATGACCACTCTTTATATCACTTTCAGGATTACATGAATATTCTTTTGTTGGAATGATTAATCGACTGCTTTGAAAGGCAGAATATTTGAAATTTTATTTATAGATTTTTTTTTTTTCACTATGACTTCATTTTGGAGGGGTGAAAGTCATCTTTTACCCCATCATATTTTGATTCTAACGTAGCCATACTCTCGTGCAGAATTTTGACAAACATAATTGATATTGAAGTGCAATTCCAATTAATCATTCTTCTTATTCTCCATCTACTTTCAGGTAAAATCGAATTTGAAAAATCGATTTCATCGACGAGTCCAAGACAGCACCTGGGCGTCGAAAACTGGACCAAGATCAACAGCGACTTCTTCGTTTTGAACACCAGACAAGCAAGTGTTAGCATGGATAGCATCGGACATATTCTACTCTACACCGGTGTCGAGTTTGATTATGATTTCTGGTTAAGAAAATTACCAGTAAGGATTATACATTGTTATCAACTGCATGCAATATCTGCTGTAGACTTGCTTAGGAAAACATCATAGAGAACATTTTATTATTATTATCATTTTTTTTGGTTGTTGTTGTTTGTAAAGGAGTAAAGATACGAAAGAAGTGACTGGGCATTACAATGTTGGCATTATAGATTCACCATGAAAAAATACGAAGAGCTTACACTTGTTAAGCATGTAATATTTAAATGAACTTGCCTTTGTACAGAGATGAATATAATTATTGTATATAGTATGCTTATAACAGCTACCAAGGAAAAAGGAGCAAAGATACGAAATAGTGAGAAAAACAAAAACAAAAGGGAGGTGATTTAAATAAGAATATACATAGAAGTGGCATTATAGATTCAACTTGAAAGAATGCACAAATAGTACTATCGTTGATTATAAATGTTTGAATGAACTTGCCTCTGTACAGAATAGATGAATATATTTATATATTAACTCACAGCAGGGAACAAGGAAAATTTTGCAGATAAGGAAAGTAAGAGATAGCGAGAGGAAATGACTAAAATAAGAAAAAAAGGTATTGATTGTTGGCCTTAAAGATTCACCTTAAAAAAGGGCACAAATAGTACACGTTTTGAACATATAATGTCTTAGTGAACTTGCCTCTGTACATAAACATGTTTACATGTAAATAAATTCATAGAGTAATTAAATATCATGCTCAGTCAGTGTTTTTAAAGGTCATAACTTTGGTGAAAAATACGTTTGTCCTCTTTCATCCAATTTTGTTGGTCTACGACCAGCATTTATATCAGTTTTCTTCAAATACCATTAGATTAGGATATTATAATTCAGGATAACTTCAGGAAAAATTTGCATAGATAAGAAAATGAGAGAGAAAGCGAAAGGAAGTGACTGAAATAAGAAAAAAATGTACATGTATAAATTATTGGCCTTAAAGATTCACCTTGAAAAAATGCACAAATAGTACACTTGTTGATCATAATAATGTTTCAGTGAACATGCCTTTGTACATAGATAACATATTTACATGTAAACTCATAGAGTAATTAAATATCATGCAGTGTTGGCCAACGTCATAACATGGGTGAAAAATAAGTTTTTCCACTTTTATACAATTTTGTTTGTCTACGACCAAAACTCCTGTCAATTTTCTTCAAATACCATTATAGTAGTCAGGATAATTTCCCTGAAAAAATTGCTTTCCTTTTAAATTCTGCTCGCATATCTTGTGATACAATAAACTTAACTGCTTAAGGGGATATGACCTATTCTATTTATAGCTTAGAAAAAAGAAGGTGGATATTCAGAATGGAGTAAATCAGATGAATACATTGTTTCGGCGACAGATAACTACCTTGAAAATGTGTGGTTTCTAAATAATGCAGTCGTCCCAAAGCAAAATATATCTATGGTTTCTGCTTCATTATCATAGAAAATTAAGTGAATATATATATTTGTTTAGCCCTTTCACTTTTACCGATGCTGTGCATTACCATTAAGAAGACGGACATAATTATATTTTGTTGTTTTGTTTTTGTTTGTTTTTTCTGTTATGATGATCTGCTTGCAGTGACGTATCTATGGGGAGGGGGCAGGTGCCCCGTGCTGGACTTGAAGGGGCGGACATAACGCAAAAGATAGAAAGAAAAAGAGAGGAAATTAAGAAAAAAATATGATTATTATAAGGATCATGCGCCTCCAGTCCGCAGGGGATTGCATTATAAATTTTTGAAGGTTTAAAATACGAAAACTTTCTGAAGCTTCCTGGCATATGTTACTCCAGTATATCGAATTTCGCGCCCCGGTATAGGATAGAGTTTATGAACAGCGTTTTTAAAGGATTCATAGTATGAACAATGAAATGTATTTCTCGCTGCATTGCTCACTATCATATAAGATTCATCAGCCTCTTTTCAAATATTGCTCCCCCCCCCAAAAAAAAAAAAATAGGATAAAGTGTATAAAATAGCAGTTGCAAAGGTTCAACATTTGAAAGAAATCTTAAATTTCGATTGCCTTGCTAAATTCTTCGACTATTTGCTAAGGGGTTTCGTTAATTTTGCGCCCCAGTTTATCATTGTTCAAAATTCGAACCTCTACCTCTCGACTGCAGTGCTTAGTTGCGAATTTTCATGTTAAAATGCTTTAAAAATTGTGCGTTTTAGGGGTTAAAAGTGCAAAAAGTTACCCGCTAAGTCACTTTGCTCCCTCGCTTGTAATATAACGTATGCCTAAGCACGGAAACTGAAAGATAGGCTCACCAATCATATGGTGGTTTTACTATGAAATTGTATATTCATACTTATATTTTCAGAGCTCTGAAGTGGAGATAAAAAGTAGACAGTGTTTGCGAGTCATTAGGTGCTCCTTCAAGAGGATAAGCTTTTACCTATATTAAAAATATTTGTATGTTTTTTTGCAAGAGAAGGATCAAGATAATGAGGAAGATTTAGTAATTGACGCTTTTCATGCTGAATCACATTATGAAATACGATGAGTGATCAGGATCGTAATTAAAATTTAACAGGGGGGTGCAGACATTACATGAGTAGGACCTTATTGAGTGAGCGAGGGTGTGGAGCGCCCGAGCGAGGGAAGGGTACAGGAAAGGGTGTTCCCGACCCCCGCCCTCCCCGGGTAAGGGACATTTTGGCATTTTTCTATCTGAAGAATTAAGTTTTAATTGCATTTTAGGTACAGTTTTGAAGACCAAAAAAGTGGGGTTTCTTGTCGAGCAGAACTCTAGTCGCTAGCGGCGGGATGTGCACGCACCCCCCCCCCCCCTCCCGTTACGGGCATGGTGATGTCATGAGTAGGGCGTTTGTAAAGTTCATGTACATTTCCACGAACTTTATCGTTTCCAATGTCTTTCTACTGTATAAAGATCCAATTTGGATTGAATTACAGTAATGGGCATGCTGAGGCCATTTTCTTAATCACTTGTATTATAAAATGACTATGCAGAAATAAACTTCTTTAAACTTCTTTATACAGTGCGTATCAACTGAAAGTATACCCAAGTTTGGTAACTTCGTACATAAAATTTGCATATTCTGTGACCTTCAGATTTATTTCATGGTAAAGAGTAACTAATATTCTGTCCATATTGACTGATTCCTTATTCATAACTTTGCTGCCACGGATGACCGAGCACCAGGTTATTAAAAGATCGTGTCAAAATCCACTTGTACCAAGTTTGGGCTAAAGCAAAAGGTGCATGTCCAAAGCCATTCATGGAATTATGTATTATTTGTTTCAATCTGTTAACGACTGCGAAGTTGTTTTTTTTTTCATTGATTTCGTACATTTTAGAAGCAAACATCAACAAATTTTTTTAAAATACTTTTTAAAGCAAAATGTATGATACTCTCCTTGTCTTAATGCCACAGAATTGGCTTCCTTCGTATCCTTGTTTTAGATATTAAAGCCTTCATACTCGAGTCATTCACAACTATTCCGGATGCCATCATTATCATGAAAGTCCACTGTCGATTTCTTAAGTATTTATCAACAATTGTGTATCCTTTCTTACCTTTCATTATTCCTTGAAGTCAAACATTGATTTCATGTGCTATTTGAGTCAATACCTTATGTAGGTGAGATGGTGCAACTGACAAATCTGGAGAGCATTTTGTGTCAAGATATCATACGACATGAATTTTACAAGCTGGGCAAAGTGAATTAAGATTAGCCTTTCACTAGTTGAATTACGGCCCAATAAAAGCTTACACACACACTGAATAACTTTGAAACACAAACCATTGAAGCACAAATGAGAATTAATGTTTAAAAAGACTTAAGACTAAAGTAACACAGGCATGTGGTTTTGATCCACATTTGAATAAGGAGATTTTCAGGGCTCTTTTTAAAACCCTGGTACTCAATCATCCTTGACAGCAAAGTTGTAAATAGGGTACCATTGGACAGAATATTAGTTACTCTTTACCATGAAATGAATTTCAAGGTTACACAGGATGTAAATGGTTTATACGAACCTACCTAATTTGGGTATACTTTTTTGATACGCACTGTACAACATGTATAAAAAGAAGGTTGAGTTCTGGCAAAGATGAAATTAAAGTAATTTGTGAACTTTCTCATTCTTTTTATGTCAATTTGAAAGAATATCTTGAAAGAAATGTCCCCTCAAAATTAGTGCTGTACAAATGCCACCATATCCTGAATATGACAATAAAAAGCCGAAATATTTCGAAATATTTTCTTGTCACAAGTGTGTGCAGTCCCATATACCCGTTTTTGTGTGCCGTGTATATGACCTTCAGCAAGACCGAGTCAATTTCTTATCATTTTGATGATTCCAAAACCTCGCAGTATACACCAATTAAAATTGACCTTTTGCATTTGCTTCGAGATGTTTCCCTCTGGAATGGTCAGAACTCAACTTTATCTTTAAGGCTGGCTGAAACGACGTAAGTTCGACTTCGCATTGTTTCGTCATGCCGAGAACGGAAAACCGCAGAGAAGTTTTATGTGCTTTGTTTTATCATGAAATAATAAATAACGAGTACATTCTAGCAATATTTGCTATAAAATTTACATTTGATGTTTCTTTAAATGATTCTGATGATGATCATATGACATATTTATAAAACGATGGAAATCGATAAGTATCAGTGGCGTATCTAGGTATTCTGGCGCCCGGGGCAAACTGTCAATTCCCCCCCCCCCCCCCCCTCCCCATACCCAAACTCAGATTAATGAGCGTTTTTAATTTAGAAATGATGGAAATACGTGAAAATTAGTTTTGATGCACATAACCCGGGATTGTTAGCCCAAATTTGATGAGTTATTGTATAAGCAAGGGAGCAACGCGACCAAGCGGTAGATCTCTTTTTCCTTTTCACCTCTTAAATTGAAATTTCTTTTGTATTTTACCCTTACAAAAAAAAAAAAATCCAAGGAAATACAGTGACCTAGCATAGATTTCTTTAAAAATTTTGAACATTCCTATTTTGGGGGCGGAAAATGAATGAAAATCCTGAGGAAATATATTTGAGAAATTTAGTAAGGCAATTGCAAGGCAAATGATTATGATTATGATTTATTTCGAATGTTCTATACTTTGGAAGTGCTTTTTATGCACTTATAAATATCCCATGTTGGGGCACAAAATTTTACAAGCTCCTGCCCTATGCGGGGGGGGGGGGCAAAGCACCTAGAGTCAATTAATGGTTAACACTTTAAAAACGCTATTAGGGGCGCGAAATAGCTAGATCGTGAACATAATTATGCGAGGGAGCAAAGCGACCGAGCTTTAGAAAATGTTCGCATTTCAAACCCTTTAAAATACCATTTCTTACGAATTTTGTCCTTTTTGGGGCGCAAATAACCCTCAAAGACCATAGTTTTTTTTGTATTTCTCCCCCTTTTCTTTCTCTCTTTTTCGTTGTTTGCGCCCCCTTCAAGTGCCGCCCGGGGCACGTGCCCCCTCTCCCCCCCCCCCCCCCGTAGATACGTCACTAATAAGTATAATTCATAATGCTTATTGCTCATTATTGCAGCCATGTACAAAGTGTGCTTATCCTACTAGGATATCGAATAATAGTTTGTAATTATTTTTCTGCATCTGACATTTTCAAATAAGATGTAAGCATATTAAAGGAACCTACCACTTAATAGTTTATGGAATATCAATTTCCGAAACACAAGTCAAACGTTTTTAGGAGAATGTCAGGTTTTGCAGTGGATATCATTTTAAATAAAATTGTATCATTTGCTTATTCAAAGTCCAAAACTGATAATAAGGGGATATTTATATTTATCCGTATTAGGATTCATCAGACATATAGGGTGCCATGAAATTATCAAACTCTGCAAAAAAATATGATATTAGATGCAAGAGAAGACAATACTCACGGTAAAACAATGTGACAAATACACAGGGGGAGTAAGCTGGCATACCTGAAAAATAATGAGCAATAAAATTCAAACTTCTGGAAAAAGAACGATCCGTGGTTTTATCATTTGTTTCTCTGCTACATGTATTTTCAGTATACTGATATTATGATGACCGTTATGTGCTATTTTGGTGGCCGAATGCAATTGTGAATGATTCCATTTCAACCTATTATAAATGTGTAGTTATGTACTACTATTTTGTAACGTTTAAAAGAGGTCTCACACGGCAGAGTGGAAAAACACTCAAAAGAGAGTGAAATTCCACTCTCATAAGGAGTTAAATGATGGACAACCCTTCTTTCGAGTGGAAAAGTTTAAAGAGTGAAAATTTTATCACTCATGTGGACAGAGTGGAGATAATTAATTCACTCCTTTCTGAGTGAAATCATCAACTCAGTCTCAAGAGTGTTAACAACTCTTGTCCAAGAACGGTGCCTGTAGTTTTGTTCACAAAAAAGAAATGATACTGGCAATAAATTTCAAGGGCAGTCAGTTTCGATTTTCAAAACTGTTTACAGCATTAACATGTTTGATATATTAAAAATTTTCGATAAAAAACTCAAGGTGGCTCACTCAGCAATATGCTGGTCTCTGAAGCTTGGACCCTGCGGTGCATGCATTACCTTCAAATATCCTTATGATTTCGATACCATATCCATGGTCACACAGAAAGGAAGAAACCACAATATTCGCCATGTTGAGAAATGATCATGTTTTCTATGTACTTGCCCGATTCTCTTTGGTGACGTAGAGATCGACGGTGGAATTCGATTTCGCGCCTGGATAGGCGACCGGCTTCTTCACTTTTTGCCGGACGTGTCGGCTTGTCATTGGTTGCCCTGCACCTCTTGTTGCTCATGAGTGAAAATAATTCAGTCTCCATATGGTTGGTTGGTTGGTTTTATTTTCCGTATAAAAAAGATCATTAGTTCACACTTATAAATATTCATGTACAAGAATTAAAAAAATCAAGAATTAAATCAAGAGTTAACAACAATAAAATAACGGCTGGAAAGCTCTATATGATATTGAGCGGAACACGCGAGACGGCTGATGAAGGACTATCGGTCTCACTCAAACGGGAGTGCTTTACCACTCCATTAGGAGTGAAAGTTCCTTCACTCTTAATGTAGAGTAACAAATTTCCCCCTTTTGCATTTAAAGAGTAGTTATATTCTCATCCGGTAGGTTGTGACCTTAGCCATGTTAGCTGTAGGTATAGGGAAGCCATTAATGAAAAGTTCAAATACTTTGCTCCGGATGCACAAAGTTGTTGTTTAAATAAATCTGGTTTCAATATAAACAACAGTCTTGCCAGTGTTCAAAGAGGATAGACTAAGAACATTTTGGTTTACAACTCGATTCAGGTCTTAAACTTTGGCTTTAAAACACCTTCGTGGATTACACAGGATTAGGGCTAATGAGTTCCAAACCTCGATTATAGTCTTTAGTGCATAAAGCGCTCATGGGAAGAGTAGCTCATCACTGTACTTCTTCTTGGTCATGTCATGCAAAATTAGCTGGTAATCAGCCTTCTCGCCCACTCTCATAAATTCTAACACCGCCCTTAAAATACTTGGATAACGCCGTCTGAAGTTTTTTGAATAAACTTTTTCAGCATGTTTTTTTTTTCATAGATCAATTTTAAGCACGACTTGGATGCAATGTTTCCCCGAAACATAATGTCGGGAATGTGTTGTTTCACAACAACAACAACAGCAACAACAACAACAACAAAAATCACGACCATTTGCTGATAGGACGGGACATGCACACACATCTTGATCATGCTGAAAAGAGTCGCCAATAAACACAAGTTGGTTAGGAAATGATAATAATAGCCGTTTTTGTTGAGCTAATGAAGAATGATATATTACGTGCAAACCTCTAGTAGCTAACTTAGTGAGGTAACCTTAGTGAAAAAAATCGTGACACGCTCGTTATAACATCGTGAACCGGATGAGAATCGTAATCCAAATATGTACTCACACAGATCGAAGTTTCGTTCAAATATCATGCGAAAATTTTACGGCTCTTTGTATTAACTAACCTCTAACATTGGATTGACAGATTGAGGAGCTTCCCTTTCCTTTCTCATGAAAGGGCAAGTATAAAAATAAACCTGTACAGTGCACTTGATTTATTCAAAGTATAACCATCTATTTTGATTTAAAAAAAATAAAATGGTTGAAGTAAAATGTACGGATTAAATATTCGAAGAAATTTTTGGTTACCTGCAGAATACACTGCAAGCATCAGCACATTGTATTGGGGTTAGGGTCAGATTCAGGGTTAATAGGGTTAGAGCTATGTAATTTGTTACCAAAATACTTTCATTGATTCTTTTTAACGTTTACAAAGAGGAGATAATACATTTCACGAGGCCGCAAAATAGGGCAAATTCTATATTCCTACGTATCCCTTTGACTTTTGTGACGCAAGTCCATGTGACAACATAAATCTACCAATCTGAAAATGCCCGCCTTTCCTCATACTATTTCGAACAACACTTTCATAGGATTAGGATCTATTTCCATATTAATTTTGAATCATCCTTCTAAAGTTAATCACGAGCTTGTCCCTTCTTTAATTGCATTATTCATAGAAATCTTTTGTATTCGCCATCAACATCTCTCTCACACAAGCACTAACGCACACTATATTTTCTTCCTCTATTTCTGTTATGCAACTGTAAGTATAAAGTATAATAATAACTTATTATTATAAAGTATAATAATAACTTATTATTATACTTTTTTGATAAAGCAAAAGTGACGCGTTACCAATTTCCTCGGGAAAGATATTTTTCTTTGATTTCAAACCAAGACTGGTTTTATCTTTCTTTCGAATTTCAAGATATTGAGGTACCCGAGAGAGAGCTCCTGTCTGCACCCGAGAGACATAGGAAACTTGTTTCCGAGAAACCTTTGGACAAACGCGAGCAGGTTTATCAGGACGGTGCCAATTTAGAACGGGCAGCATTCGGTAACCTAGTTGGCATGATACTATATTATATATATTTTTTAAAATATAGTAATAATAACTAACCCCCAAATTAATGGAAAAATTAAGAGACAAGTCATACAAAACTCATAACATAATTAAATTTGGTTGGTGATAAGAGTCAAATTTGACTGATTGCCATTATAACACGTACCAACAACAACGGCAGCTGTCCTCCCTTATCTCTGCCTCCCTCTACCCTTCTTTCTCTCTGTCTCTTTCTCTCTCTCTCTCTACATTCATCTGATTGAAACAGGTTTGACTAGTATTTCAGTGCTTATGAAATGCTATAATGGCTAATCATATGTACTTTGCCTTTATTTCTAGCCCAATACTTATACAGTTATTTGACATTTCTGTTGACACATCTGATTTCATTATTATCGAAACAAATATAAAATACACTTTTGAACCTATACATACAAAGTTTAATCATTTTTGGTTTATTACTGCCTTTCTTTTTTATCTTTTTTTTTTTTTATATTGTAATATTATAATATTGTGTATTATACAAGTAACGAAATAATCTAACCTGGGAGATTAATAACTGACTGAAATCACTTTAAAATCTATCGGTGATCTATAAATCATACTAATCAACACAAACATGTAATTTCTTGATATAATAACCCTAAATTAGCCATATTTATCACCAACCTGTGAAGAAAAAAAAATTATCAAAGCAAATTTCAACTGATACGTCAGCCGTTCCATATATAATATAAACCCAAAAAAAATCATTTTATTTAGCAAATTAATTGACCAATCCTATTAAACGACATATTTCTTGTTCAAGTTGAATCAACCAAATTCTTAGGAATATACATCGACCACGGGTGTTGATCCGGGGGGGGGGGGGGGGGGGGCAGGGGGCAGTTCCCCCCCCCCCCCAAAAAAAAGAATAAATAAAGGTGTAAAATAAAATAAGGAAAATGGGAAATGAAACCTTCCACACCATTAAATTAAAAAAGGTATTACACGATCAGACCTCAATTTCGCCGCGCGCTACGAGCGCAAATTCCCTAATTTTCCCTGCTTAATGTAACCGTGGGGAAGCTGATAATAAATAGGCGTTAAAAAATCATGAAGGGTAATATATACATTCATTCGAAATGACGCCATTAAAAAAAACACTAGATATTCTCATATTTCACGCCAAATAATAGAAAACAGATCGCAAAGGAACAAAAGACTCGACTCGAAATAGCAAGAATACAACGGCACTCATGTTCAGTTAGGCTGTGGAACAATAACATTTCAGTGTATGATTATAGTTATCGTGAATTAACAAGCATTACATTTCACAAGTGCACTAATATACTTTTATTTAATTCTTTGCTTAAAGTATTTTGTTGAGCAATGCAGAAAACTATGTTCACGACGTGGTGCAGTGAAAAGATTGAAGGACCGCTTTCAACTCTCTTTGATAGATCTTTAGTCGAAGTGCGTAGATGAAAGGATTGATACAGGTATTCAGAATGCCCATGACCACTGTCAAACGATAGAACTTAGAACTGAAGTCCAGATAGCCCCCAAGATTGAATTGAAGGAATGCCCATTGATTTGGTGACCAGCAGATGAGAAATATGATGTAGACTGCAAAGAGAACTTTAGTTGTGTTCCGTCTCTGGATCCTCCCGACAGCGTTCGCCTGGTTGTGGTTTCTCTGGCTGTTGCGTCTGTTCTCACGCCTTGGGGATCTGCTCTTCCCAGCTTGGGTGGTGCTTGCCTCAGGATCAGTGGATATATGCCAGCTTCTTGTAGGTTGACTTGAATGTGCCGGTTCGCTGCTTCCTGGCTCTTGCTCCGAAAAGGACGTCCCAGCCGTGTGTGGTTGATGCTGAATCTCATGTGAACGATCATTAGCGATCTTATTTAGAGCTCGAAATTTGACAATAATGGCGACGAAAGAAAATGTCATGATACAGATCGGTATGAAATATTCCCAGAAAAACAAAGCTACAAAAAGCTGGCTGTTTTTTGCGTAATAATTGCACTCTCCGTTCTGCAAAACGCCATACTGCGTGGACGCTGTCACAACCTGAAGAACGGGGGCTAGAAGCCATGTAAGAGCTATCAAGACAAACATTGCTCGCCGTCTGAAATAGGAAAGGTACCAAACAGGATGAACAACGGCAATATATCTTTCGACTGATATAGCTGTGAGATTAAACGTAGATATCGCGAAACCGGAGAAAACCACACCAAGAGAACCCCAAAATTTGCAAAAGAGGTCTGCGCTTGTTCTGTTCATTGTCCTTGGAGATACTCCAGCAACTTTAGTTGAGACTGCTGCCACCAGAAGTAACGATACAAGGGCATCGACGAGTGCTTGATTGACAATAAGCCAGTTTGTATGGTTGCGGACATAACGGCGTCCTAGGACAAGGACACACGTCAAGTTGCCAACGATTCCGAAACATCCTATGATAAGCTCACAAATTTGAACGAAGTTTATAGAGGGCAGCGGCTGCTCTTGGGGTGTGCTTTCTTCGGAAACTGTCTGATTTAAAGCCATCGTGTTCTGAGTGTAATAACAACCAGTTCAGACGTTTTTTTCTCGGAGTGATAACAATTTGTTACCATAGACTGATTCTAGACTGCAACAAACAGTAAAGACGGAATGGTTCCTAATCAATCACATGGCAACACCAACTGCTATATGACTTGGAGAAGGGTGAGTATTAAAATCGCGATCTTACGTCGACGGCGATCGCCTTATTTTCTCACTGACATATAAACTCTCCGAAAAAAACACGAGATTGATCATCATCAAAATATGACTCGAATTAAAGTTTTATCTTACTTGACGTATCTAGGCCTCCGTCAATATCCCCAGGAAATAAGATCAGCGATGAAAAACGCGTCCGTTTTGTTATTTGTTACTCCACTCAATTTCAAGCACCATATTGCTGACGGTTTTAAGCACTTTTCTGATCGTTACCGCTTTGTTGACACAGTGGACACAACATGGAGTTAATTGCATGAAGAGAAGTGAACTTACCATAGGTGTTCATGACTTTAAAAAAGAGTTATATGGTAGAAATCAAAACAACTGGAGAGTTGCATGAACCACATTATTTTTTTTCTACCAGGATCATACACACCACAAGACTGTGTAGACTAGATTACTCGCTGCTCCTGAAGTATCGATCAAATACGGAGCGATCGTCAGGGATGACATTTTTTTTTTAAATGCCCTTGATATTTTCGACGTGTTCCATTTTGACATGTAAAATTGAGGACAAGGTGTTATCACTGAAACAGGGTCCTTCTCTTATAACATGATTAAAGACCCGGTGGTTGTATATGTATGGAATCGCACAATGTAGGAAGTCCATGTTTTTTCTTTGATGAAACCAGAATAAAAAAGAAAAATTGCAATCTTGTCCGTCGTTATTAGCATTTATATGAGGAAAGCAGATTTTTTTAAAAAATGTATTCCTTTCCGTCATTATGAGGAAATTTTTATATCTTTCTTATCTCTGTAAACATAGTTTACGCTGTCGTATAAATAGTAATTATGACAGATGATTGAGAATTACAAATCACCTTAAAATGCATATTTGACTCATTATCGAGGGCGTTGTAACCGACAAAGATGACAATTCAAATCCTAGTAATGAATTCATAGCTTACGTTTCAAACTGTTGCTTGACAACGTGCCCTTACAAAGTTCATCAGATTATATATCCACAGTTCTTCGATTTATTTTTTAACCATGAAATTCTAGCATCTTAAGGAATGGCATAATTTAATTTCTGAACGGAATCTATGCTGAAGTTCTTGACTAAATCGAGGGTCGTCCAGGGTCGGCCTTTACTTTGGACAACGTCTTATATCCCCCTCTCCCAGTCTCTCTCTCTCTCTCTCTCTCTCTCTCTCTCTCTCTCTTTGACGTGCGCCTACTCGTATCCTTCTCTCCTTCATTCCCTATGTCTCTTTCCCTGAACTGCGATATGATCATGTGGCTAGTCGAACAAATGACTCAAGCAGCAAATTTATAATAATAATTAAGAAAACCATATAATCGTCTCAATTGTCCTACCTGTCATTAAAAATTTCTTTCATTTACATTAAAAAAAAATACAATTACAGAATAAAATAGGGGTTATCTATTTCGCTTCGGCACCAATCTTACTTATGTAAAATATTGCGATTTGGGAGGTAGTAAGAATGTAGATGACAAAACTGGAATAGCGAACATTTCTGCTTGCAGCAAAGTGATCAGGCAAAATATCTATTTTGGTACTGTTGTAATGAAATGCATGTCAGTGGTAAGAAAAGACTCTCCAAGGCCAGTTTTCAATGATTACACATATTTAATTTTATTAGAGGAGGTCATTCCAGACTTTCGAAGACCCCTTTCTTTGAATGATTTAATTCTGTTGTACGACTGACGCAAAGAGAAGGGTTAGTTCTGGTAAACATGGTAAAGAATTTTAAAGATCAAGAATTTTGTTTTCCTTCCAGTGTTGGATCATAAGAGAAGGATTGCGTTATTTTGAAGGGCTTTTATATTTCAAATATGACAACTCATAATTCAGAACTTCTAACCAAGCTCTTATGTCGAGACATCCCGTCGGCCTCGTGGGTTGTTCGTCTCGTGGGCTGTAGCCCTTGATTTCAAATACAGTCCGACCTCACTTATTCGAACTTCATTTATCCGGCCATCTCTGTTAACCGGCCATGTCTTCCGGCCAGTTCGTCATGCAATTCACCCAAAAGCCTTGGAAACAGGAACACCGTGGGCAATTTTCTGTTTAATTTTATTTCATTTCATCTCTTACAAATAAAAAGATCATTTGCAATCATCAACTACACCAAGAAAACATAAATTTTACAGCCAATAGACTGCCCTACCCTATTCATTTGCATAGAAAATGTACATTTCTCTCATATCCGGCCATTTCACTTATCCGGATGGGTGCCGGTCCCAATGCGGCCGGATAAACGAGGTCGGACTGTATGTTCAAAATCCCTTATATTAATGCCCATATAAGTTTTCATTACCTCTCATCATCTAAAAAGCATTTCACTGAAAGTTTGAGGAAAAACGGATAAAGAATAAAAAAGTTATGAAGATTTTAAAAACCTAAAATAGCTAAATGAAATTGGCAACATACTCATTATGCTAATGAGATGCTATGACGTTTTTGTGCTCTCTCTTTATAGATAATAAATAAAAAAATTATCAGATTTCAGCTTTTAAACAAAGAAAATTGAATAATCAACATTGTGCCTGAAATATATCGTGAGGAATTAATTTATGAACACCACCTATAATACTAAAATCAAATTTTTGAAGATATATTCAAGGAAAGTGGATTTTACAACATTAATTGTATAAGGCAATTATTGGACAGTTTACAAATACATTTACATCACAACATCTCATTAGCATAATATGAGGACATTGCCAATTTCAGATCTCCATTAATTTAGTGATTTTGGGATTTCAAATATTCACAACATTTTATTAGTTGTCCGTTTTACCTCAACCTTTCACTGATATGCTTCTTTGATTTTTCTGCTTATATCAAAATGCATTTATTTGGGGGTTTCATTCTCCTTTAATTGAAAATCTCGTTATCATTATCGTGACCAAAGCTTTAGAATAAACTGAATTTGAGATCACATTTGCTGTTCACTTCCTTTGAAATTTCTTGCATTTTTTTCTGTTTGGGGGATGGGATGGTTGATTATTCATCGCTATACCTCAAAAAGATTCGACCGCTGTACTTAAGTAAAGTAAATGCCTAAATATTTCAGGTATCATACTTTCATGCCTTTTAGTAAATAAATAATTTCCTATGACCTGGGATCCGGAAAGGCGGTGAGAGGCCTGCCCGTCAAGAGATACGATCTATTCAAGAAATATTGAGGTTAAGTACATGCTTAACATTGTATTAAAGAAGCTTTACAACTCGTTTATATTTCATGTCTGAGACATTGAAAGTAGGTGAGAACCATTAGCCTTCTTTTTGAGATCAAATGTAAATATAAATCTCCATTTGCCTCGATACCAAACTGCCTCAACATCAGAGGAGCGTTTCATCAAGTGTTTTGTCAGTGATTCTTACCGACAAATTTGCTCTCAGCCAGACAGATGCAAGGATTTCAGTAGCTTATAACAGTTGTCGGTAAAAATCACTGACAAAACACTTGATGAAACGCTCCCCAGATTATGATACAGGTTAATGATAGGCGTAGGAACCAGGGGGGTATGGGGCTGCAACCCCCTTCCCCCCAAAGCTTGAAAACTACCAGTATCCAAAGAATTGCCCTCAAGTTTGGCCAGTGAGATGGCCTATATTTTGATGATGAAATTACATTAAAGGCTGTGAATTCAAAACACACACACACACACACCGAGAATTACAATATTATGGTGTCAAAATACAAGATCTCTCGCTTCGCTCGTTTGCCCCCTTGAAATCCAGTTAATAAATACTTTATGTTTGTCCGGCCACTAAGCAGGGACATATTTTCTTCTTCTAGATAAGAAAAAAAGTCGGTGAAATTGGGTATACAAGAAATTTTTTTCATTATTTTTTTGAAAATGGAAACTAAGATGCTTTTATTTAGATTTGTAAAAAGTGAATCTTTCTCCTCATTCACATGCACCTTAATGTAGTTTCTAATCACGTGAATCGCACCAGTCCCTTTTTAAAATTCATTTTTACAATTCTCTTCCTTGCACCTCGTTAAAAAACAAATTTTTTTCTCTCTCTCTTGAATATTTTGGATCCTCTTCTATTTTTCTACCCCCCCCCCAAAAAAAAATCTCCCTAGCTCTCATACTCGTAATTACCTCTATTATCTTCTCACCCCTTTCTCCATGATCCACCTCTAAGCTCTCTCGCTCTCTCTCCCTCTTTCCCCCATTTCTCGTCCCCCTAATCCCTCCTCCTCTTTCTCTCTCCCTTTCTCTCTCTCTCTCCCTCTCATTCCTTTCTTTCATGTTCTGTCCCCTCCCTCTCTGTCTCCCTCTCTGCCCCCCCCCCTCCCCTCTCTCCCTGTCTCTTTCAGTTAATACCCCTCTGTCCTTTTCATTCTCTCTCTCTCTCTCCCTCAAATGTAACTAAGTGATATGTTTTTACTTTCAAAATATGAATGGTCCTAGTTCTGGATTACCCTTAAAGAGCTATAGGAAATCAAACATCATTGTAAATTTCAACACGCTGGCATCAGTCATTTATACGTTTTGAATGCAAATGCTGCTTCAGGCTGTTCATATTAGGTTCAGATTATTACTGTTTATCTTTCATCACGAGTTCACTCTGGTCTGCACCTGCCTTTTTAACCATGTTTACATCATGAATTACGTCATAAACAACACATGGATGGCAAACTTAGTTTGTACGTGCGAGCAGAAGCTCATTATCCGATATTTCATTCCTCGCATTTAAAATTAATCTAAAATCAGATTCCTTCTTATTGTTCCAGTCATAAATGTCCATTACAGTCGTGAAGTATTTCGTTGGTAATGATATGCCGTCATAGTGTCGATATGCTAGTGCGCTTCATGAAGTCGTTATTTGTCAAGTTATGCAGTCAGGTGATTCCCTGTAATGTGTGCCATACGACATATGACTTATATTAATTTATTTCATCGAAAAATAAACAGCCTCATGGTATAACACTGATTCATGCTTATTTCGGTATGACTACCATCATTCCATGGGCATATCAAGAGATTCTTCATTTTTGGATGAGCTAATGGAATAAAAGTATTGTGGTGTACGAGACACATTGCACGTAATCGCCTAGTCATATTTTTTTTCTTACCGTTCTTGATTGATCCGGGTTTACCAAAGAATGGTGGATATATGAAAAAAGAAGATATACATTCTATATCTACCCTACATGGAAAAGGCATTTTGCAGAGAAAAAACGAATTCCAATACTCAACATGCTCAATTATGTTAGACTTGCAATTAACACGGCGGTTAAAGGGTTGTGTGCGGGATGTGCGCGCGAGATGGGGTCCGTGGGTGAGAATGTGTGTGTTAGATGGAGAGAAAAAAGAGGGGGGGGGGGTCGGACCAATTGGGACGCCCTATACTAAACTTCAACATTGTTAAACAGGTATTATAATTAGCATTTAATGATCATCGTCTGAGAAAAGGAACTTGCAGCTGGGCATAAAGTCGCAGTTTCTCATGACACAACGCCTTGTTAACCTAGTATGGAAGCTGAATGAGTAGTAAATCGGGCACATACTTAAAAGGAAGGTCACTGTAGCATGTTATTATCCCGAACCATTGTTTGGCACGATTCTCCGTGCTGAATGATATGAATAATGTAAGCCTTGAACAAGAAATACTATTAAAAATGAAAGGGGGAGGGGCATCTACCATTGTTTACCGCTTCAAAGTGAATCGCTATTAAGCCCTTTACAAATGCAGATTAACACTATTATTCATAGCATTATTTCATCAATATCATTTATATGTTCATTATCATTATAATTACTACTGAATGTAGGAGGCAATGTATAAACATATATATATATATATATATATATATATATATATATATATATATATATATATATATATATATATAAATATAATACATATACATCTAACCCTGAACATAACGAGTGCATTAGGACACTTTTTCATCCTGATGGGTATTTTTCATTGCTACTTTTGTTGATATAGAGAAGGAGGGAAGGTGGAGCCGTATGATTTTACTGCCAATGATACCATGACAATTGCTATTCCTATCCTAATAAACATCCGGCAAGATGCAAATGAAAACTGATCCTTTCACGGCGTGATACAATCTATCGATCCCTCATGAGCTTACCGTGTTGACACAAGATCAAGTTGACGGCTGAGCAAATCAAAATTTGGTCTTTAATATCCATGGCATTCACAAGGTGATAGAGCGTCAGTTGCACTGATTCTATATAAAGAGCTGAAGCAGGGGCGGCGCTACAGGGGGGGGGGCAGAGGGGGCGACCACCCCCCTATGATTTTTCAAGTAGTGAAAAAAGAAAAAAAAACAAGAAAAAAGAAGAAAAGGAGGAACAAAAGGGAAGAAAAGGGAAGAAAGAAGAAAGAGGAGTATTAAAAAGAGAGGTCTTAAACATATAACTCTATATTACCCCTGTTATTTAATGGAGAAAAAATATGACGTCATCTTTAGGTCGTCTTGCCCCTCCTATCAAAATACCCTGGCGCCGCCCCTGAGCTGAAGTGTTTGTATCATTCGACAGCGCATCACAGTAGAGAAAGTGCATTGTTTATTGGAAAGGATTTGATCGGTCGAAAAGTGATGACGACTTAGAATATGCTATGATTTTTAAACAGCCATCAGAGAGAATTATCCTCTGATTTGGTATACTAATCCATTCTTTTTACCTACCAATTAATATATTCTCAGATTTGATCATTTCAAGAAGGACTTCAGTGGCTCTTTCGACATGGGTGAAAATGAAGGATACACATTTGCTGACAACAAGGAACATGGGCGTACAAGGCGGCCCCTGAATTTTGATATTACCAATATTCAAGCAGCCGAACCATATTGCCACTATGTATCAAATGTCAAAAGTTTTGCTCGCACACAATATCTGGAAATTGGAGAGTTGAGATTCGGCCAAGGAACTTGAGTTCCCGCCCAATCCCACGACGAAATTATGCCCGTACGCCAATCAATGGGGGTAGTTCATATATCCCAGCATTTCTAATCACAGTCTTTAGCGATATAGTTGAAAGTGTAACCACGGTAGAAATCGTTCTAAAGCAACCTATTCAACACTACTTGACCATTATTGATCTTCCACTATTAACAGAAACGTCCAATGGTTAGACAAATTTACACAGCTCTTATTTATATTTAAAGTGCAATGATATATTCAGTATAAAGACGCAATTACATAAGCAATTACACCCACTGACAAGGTTTTTTTTTTTTTTTTTTTTTTGCACAAAACAGTTCTGGGAATTGAATACTTCGTAATATCTAAAAATATATTCATGTCGGATTCCTTTTACATGAAAAACAGGAGAATAACCGATCTTTTGAATTATCATTAAAGAATATTATTTGGAGTATCGATACCAATGTCCACTTTTTTTTACACATCAACGAATATAATTCGTTGAGCACAGTTTCATATAATTAATGATTAATGCCCCCCCCCAAAAAAAAAAAAAGGAAAGCTAAAATGTTCATAATATATTAGGACTGGCCATTTCTTTTAAAAATATTTACCATGACAACAGAATAAGATTTCGGCTTTTTCTGTAATTGCTAAGAATATACTCGAGAATTTTATCACGAAAGACTACAAAAGAAGCTATTCCTTCTGCATTTTTTTTTTGTTTTTGTTTACAAGACGAAATGAATCAGGGTACTATATTCTTGAATCCTTCAAAAAAAATTATAATAGTTCCAAGAATGACTATCGGTGGTATATGTTTTTGTTAATTATCTATTTTCACAATGTATTCTATCGAAGGAAATATTCATTAATCGTTCCCCCAAATTTTCCCAACAGTAACAGTACTTGGTGCAAAAACGAATGTATACATATCTATATAGCGGAGAATAGCATTGAATAGAAGCATATTGAAGCTTTTTGTCTTGCTTCTATTCAAGGCTGTTCTCCGATTCTGCAGTACCAAATATCTTTTTAGTATAAATATATACTATCAACGGAAGCGTCCAATGGTTAGACAAATTTACACAGCTCTTATTTATATTTAAAGTGCAATGATATATTCAGTATAATGACGCAATTACATTAGCAATTACACCCACTGACAAGGTTTTTTTTTTTTTTTTTTTTTGCACAAAACAGTTCTGGAAATTGAATACTTCGTAATATCTAAAAATATATTCATGTCGGATTCCTTTTACATGAAAAACAGGAGAATAACCGATCTTTTGAATTATCATTAAAGAATATTATTTGGAGTATCGATACCAATGTCCACTTTTTTTTACACATCAACGAATATAATTCGTTGAGCACAGTTTCATATAATTAATGATTAATGCCCCCCCCCCAAAAAAAAAAAGGAAAGCTAAAATGTTCATAATATATTAGGACTGGCCATTTCTTTTAAAAATATTTACCATGACAACAGAATAAGATTTCGGCTTTTTCTGTAATTGCTAAGAATATACTCGAGAATTTTATCACGAAAGACTACAAAAGAAGCTATTCCTTCTGCATTTTTTTTTTGTTTTTGTTTACAAGACGAAATGAATCAGGGTACTATATTCTTGAATCCTTCAAAAAAAATTATAATAGTTCCAAGAATGACTATCGGTGGTATATGTTTTTGTTAATTATCTATTTTCACAATGTATTCTATCGAAGGAAAATTCATTAATCGTTCCCCCAAATTTTCCCAACAGTAACAGTACTTGGTGCAAAAACGAATGTATACTCTTATAGCGGAGAATAGCATTGAATAGAAGCATATTGAAGCTTTTGTCTTGCTTCTATTCAAGGCTGTTCTCCGATTCTGCAGTACCAAATATCTTTTTAGTATAAATATATACTATCAACGGAAGCGTCCAATGGTTAGACAAATTTACACAGCTCTTATTTATATTTAAAGTGCAATGATATATTCAGTATAATGACGCAATTACATTAGCAATTACACCCACTGACAAGGTTTTTTTTTTTTTTTTTTTTTGCACAAAACAGTTCTGGAAATTGAATACTTCGTAATATCTAAAAATATATTCATGTCGGATTCCTTTTACATGAAAAACAGGAGAATACCGATCTTTTGAATTATCATTAAAGAATTTATTATATCGATACCAATGTCCACTTTTTTTTACACATCGAATATAATTCGTTGAGCACAGTTTCATATAATTAATGATTAATCCCCCCCCAAAAAAAAAAAGGAAAGCTAAAATGTTCATAATATATTAGGACTGGCCATTTCTTTTAAAAATATTTACCATGACAACAGAATAAGATTTCGGCTTTTTCTGTAATTGCTAAGAATATACTCGAGAATTTTATCACGAAAGACTACAAAAGAAGCTATTCCTTCTGCATTTTTTTTTTGTTTTTGTTTACAAGACGAAATGAATCAGGGAACTATATTCTTGAATCCTTCAAAAAAAATTATAATAGTTCCAAGAATGACTATCGGTGGTATATGTTTGTTAATTATCTATTTTCACAATGTATTCTATCGAAGGAAATATTCATTAATCGTTCCCACCAAATTTTCCCAACAGTAACAGTACTTGGTGCAAAAACGAATGTATACATATCTATATAGCGGAGAATAGCATTGAATAGAAGCATATTGAAGCTTTTTGTCTTGCTTCTATTCAAGGCTGTTCTCCGATTCTGCAGTACCAAATATCTTTTTAGTATAAATATATACTATCAACGGAAGCGTCCAATGGTAGAACAAATTTACACAGCTCTTATTTATATTTAAAGTGCAATGATACATTCAGTACAATGACGCAATTACATTAGCAATTACACCCAGTGACAAGGGTTTTTTGCACAAAACAGTCTGCCAATTGTATTCTTCGTAGTATCTAAACATATATTCATGTCGTATTCCTTTTACATGAAAAACCAGAAGAACAGACCCTTTGAATTATCTGCAGTACCAATTATCTTTTTTAGTATATATATATATATATATATATATATATATATATATATATACATAATTCCTACTCTTTTTTTTTGGCGAAATATTCGACGGAATTGGGAAGCCGACGTTAAGTCGAATATTTCGATTCGCCTTAACGTTTTCGGCACTGTTGTTTCCAATTCCCGTCCTAAGTTGGACTTAGGGCGATGTCTGTTTTTCTTGATTATATCAGTAGTTTGGGGATTTACTAAAAATATCTTATCGCACACAAAAGTTAGTTATTATACGATTCTTTTTGCCATAAATGCAAATTGAATCAAATTAATTCTAAACATATACTAACATTTTGAATCCATTAATTCCCTGTAACGCCATTTCGCGCTGATATAGGTATATACAATTTAAAAAAATAAAATTCGCCTTTTAGTTGAATCTAGGTATATATATATATATATATATATTATATATATAAAATGTGTGAGAAATTTATTTTAATACTATAGCATCGGCAACTCTCGTGGGTAAATTTACATAATGTGAGAAATCAATTGAATTGAATGAGAGAAATAATTTGCGTAGCTAAATTCATTGTTCCTCCTTACTGACTTCCTTTTTGTGGAAATAACTGCAGGGTTTGCAAAAACTGTCTCCGCCGGGAGTCGAGTCCGGGTCTTTGGCACTCTACGCCAAACGCCTTAACCACTTGACCACGGAGGCGGTTGAGTGGTATTCGGCCACATCAGGTACAAACACCGACAGGTAGCCCTTGCAACCCTTCGCAGTTAATTTATTCCTTTTCTTTGAGGGACAGGGGAGTATTGAACAATGAAAAGCCGCATGCCTAGCTAGATCCATTCAATTCAATTGATTTCTCACATTATATATATTGTAACGAATTTGGATATCCAGAATTCATCAAACAATACAATTGTAGTAGAGCATAATAATTCGATGTAAATTGTAACTCTAGTCCTTGGCAACTTTTATGACTTAGTTTTTCGGCCTTGCCTGCGCGTCCAGGATTAAGTTGTTATTCGACCTCGAGCAGGTTTAGCCTCGTGTTGCATAACGCCAGGGTCTCGCTTGTCGAGCGAGCGAGCTTGCCCTTGTGTTACGTAACAGCAAGGGCGGACTTTCAGTCGCGTGCGGCCCTCCGACTGACCGTGAGCTGAGGTCATACTCTGTCCTCAGTTTGAGGTCAGACTCTGTCCTCAGCTCGAGGTCGGGTTGTGTCCTTACTCGGAGGACGGCCTGCTCAATATAGTTCCATATAAAAGCCAAAGGAAGTCGAAGAAGGAGGGACTTCTGGAGATCTCGCTCTCACCGCCAAGTTAAGAACCCTCAGACTACAATTTATACGAGGACTAGAGTGCACGGTTATTGTACATGTATGCTCTATTGTAAATGATGTTTCTCTACAATAAACTTTATTGAAGCTTACACTCATCTCTGCTCTATTCATTTTCAACTCGTAACATTGCATAATTTCGTTACACTGGTGGCTGAGCGGTGGGATCTAGGACTTTAAACACACCATCGAAATGGCAAGAAGGCGAAGAAAAGCAGATTTAGAACAAGAGATCAGGGAGCTGAAGAAAGAACTTGATGAAGCACGACTTCATACCCATAACCTGAGCGAGGAGATGTAGAAAATGATTCCGATGAGGAGGTGCAAATTAGCAGCCCAACCCAACAGAGGGCGGCTATCCAGCTGCCCCATCAAGAACAATTTGATGGGACACGCCCGTGGGAAAGCTTCATCTTTTCGTTCCGGAGCATTGCCGAAGCATGCGGATGGAACGAAAACGAAAAAAGATTCCGAATGCTAGCTTGCCTGCGAGGAGACGCAGCCGACTTCGCCTTCCAACAACTCTCCTCCGAAGTCACAGGCGACTTCGATAAACTTGTAGCGGCGTTAAAAAGAGCGATTCCAAAATAGGAAAACACCGGCCTCATTTGTCTCTCAGTTAGAGGCGAGGCGTCTAGGACCAAAGGAACCAATCACCGATTACGCCGCCGACGTCAGAATGTTAACCACTTTCGGCTATCCGAGTGCCGATACCGATACGATAGAAACAATCAGCACAAGGCATTTCCTAAGAGGACTTGGGGATCAAAACATGACATTGACTGTCGGAATGCACGAGCCTAAATCCCTGCAAGAGGCTCGAGAAATAGCCGAACGTTACCTCAATCTGCGGGAGGAAGGCAGCCGCAGTGGCTATCGGCCGATTCGAGCCCTGTCCTCCTCGTCATCGACAGGCATGACTGAAGACCGGCTGGCTGACTTTGAACGTCGTGTCATGTCCATTGACGAAAGGCTGAACACGCTTTCATCACTTTTAAAACAACAAGCAGTGGGTTATGTGAGGGAAAAGAATTTCACAGGCGATGGACGGTAAGGTAGGAGAGGGAATGATGACGGAGGGCGTCCATCACGTGGTGCCCGACCCCACAACCGGTGCTATGAGTGTGACAGGGAAGGGCATTTAGCAAGGAACTGTCCTAATCACCCCCGTTATGACAACCGCCGTTATCAGCCACAGCAACAATTCGCCCAACGGGCTCCGCAATTCGCCCCACCGGCTCCGCAGTTTATGCCTCCCCAGCCCCAACTCCAACAGCAGATGTGGGTACCACAACCACCACCATCACATGTCCAACACACCCAAGCTATGCATCAACGGCAGCCAGCCCCATCACCACCCGTAGATCATGCCGAGTCGGGAAACTAGATGGGGCCGATTCAATCGACCAGGTCTCGGCCCATAACAACACAGTGAGTAATGCGCCAAGAATAATTAAACTTGTCAAAAGCACGGGGCTTTCCGCTTTTATTGGAGTTAATGTTCATGGCGCAACCGCTAAACTCTTGGTCGACTCTGGCGCAGCTGTGACTGTCATATCATTTAAACTTTACAACAGCATGGACGTCGATTTGCGCCCAACTCTCACAGAGCAGACAGAGGATATTCAGCTCCAAGCAGCAGACGATGGAATACTGCACATCTATGGACGATTGATCTTGACATTACAATGGAGGATAAGACATTCAAGTGGAATGTTTTTGTTACTGACATAAGTGACGAGGGCCTTCTTGGATTTGACTTCATACATCACTTTAATTTCATTCTTGAACCCAGGCGAGGACTTCGTCTGAATGATCGCTTGTTTCGGTGTGAGATTGTATCTGACTCGACGAGCTGTGATGTGATAGCGAAGCGTGATGCCATTATCCCTGCCAACTCAGAATTCATTATCGCCGGCAGTGCTGATGTCTCTAAACTAAAAGGGGAATCGCCATACGGGTTAATTGAACCTATGAATAGCGGGGAGACGATAGAACCAATACATATAGCCTGCTGCTTGATCGATATAGACAGAGATGATATATATTTGCCTGTACGGTAGTCAATACACACGAAGAAGACATACATATGCATGCCGGGACTAGACTCGCAACCCTACAGCTTGTGGACGACGTCTATGGTGAAGTCAGTGACGAAATTGAGCCTCGACCTCGAAACCTTAATGTGGTAAAGAGTAGCTCTGCAGCAGGGAAGCCTCGGGTGGAGGACTGGTCTGATGATCTGAAATCGTTGTATGATCGAAGCTGCGGGGATTTGCCCTCGGTACATGAAAAAGACAAACTAGCTGAGCTACTCGATAAACATAAGTCGACATTTGCAGCTTCCCCAAATGACTTAGGGCGAACATCGATGGTTAAGCATGCGATCGACACAGGTAACGCCTCGCCCATTAAGCAGAGGCCAAGGCGCCCGCCTCGAGCTTTCGTGGAAGAAGAGGAGCAAATAATCCAGACCCAATTGCGATCCGGTATTATTCGTGAATCTACGAGCGCCTGGTCGAGCCCGCTGGTGTATGTAAAGAAACGAGATGGATCAACGAGGCCATGACTTGTAGATTATCGGAAATTAAATGAAGTGACAACAAAGGATGCTTATCCACTCCCTCGTATAGAGGACTGCCTTGACTGCATTGGAGGTGCTAAAGTTTTTAGCACTTTAGACTTACAATCCGGCTACTGGCAAATTGAAATAAAGAGGAGGATCAGCAGAAAACGGCCTTTAGCACTAGAAGCGGACATTACGAGTATATCACGATGCCCTTTGGATTATGTAATGCCCCAAGCACGTTCGAGCGAGCTATGGAACTCCTCATGAAAGGATTGCAATGGAAGACGTTAATCCTTTATCTCGACGATATCATCGTTCTCGGTTCCACTTTCGAAGAGCATCTCGAGAGGCTAGACGAGGTACTTTATCGTCTTGGCCAAGCAGGACTCAAATTGAAACCTAGCAAATGCAACTTGGTGAAATCGGAAGTATCCTATCTTGGACATGTCGTGAGCGAACAAGGCATCCGGCCGATCCCGGTAAAGTAGATCGGATTCATCAATGGCCTATACCTAAGACGGTAAGCGATGTTAGATCTTTTATCGGTCTTTGCTCTTATATTCGAGATTTCATTCGTGGATTTTCATCCATCGCTTCACCTTTGACCAGCCTCATGGAAAAATCTCGGACATTTGAATGGGACAGCAAATGTCAATCAGCCTTCAATGAGCTGAAACTAGCGATCACGAGTGATAGCGTTATGGCATATCCAAATGACGAGGTATGTTCATACTAGATACTGATGCGTCAGCCACGGGCGTCGGTGCCGTTCTCTCTCAACTGCAATGGAATGAGTCAACTCAGTGTAATGTGGAGAAACCAATCGCATTCGCTAGTCGATCCCTTACTAGAACACAACGTCAGTATTGCACTACGCGCCGAGAATTGTTAGCAGTAGTTTCATTCGTTAGTCACTTTCATCATTTTCTGCTTGGAAAAAATTTCTGATCCAGACTGATCACTCATCTCTTAGATGGATCATGTCATTCCGTGAGCCGACAGATCAAATGGCAAGATGGATCGAGATATTATCTCAGTTCGACTTCGAAATCGAGCATCGAGAAGGGAGGAAGCACGGCAATGCCGACGCGTTATCCAGAGTTCCTTGTGATCCTGATACATGTGACTGTTATGACAAATCATCAATTCTTGAAAAACTACCGTGTGGGGGATGCAAGACCTGCGAGAGGCGACATCGTGAGTGGTCCGACTTTTTCGAGGAGGACGATGTCGTCCCTCTTTCCGCGAGGAATATCCGGCAAATACAGCAGTCGTTCCCGCCCATCCAAACTGACGCAAGCTGTCAGGCAACATCGACTGGTTGTCATCAAGAGCGGGGGTTTGGAGTGACGAAGGGACTAACTTCTATAACTGTCTTCGTCGCCGCTCTCTTCATGAGTTTGATTAGCAGTATGTTAAGATGTCGAATGTTATGTGTAATTACAGTAGTGTGCATCTTGGGAATCTTTTTATATATTTGGCAGAATGTTGTACACGGAGGATATGCTAGGAATGGTGCAGTCTCATCATTTGGAGGGGGATTATGGTCTATCCCTAGTAGATTAGCTAGAGTGAATCGTGCCTCGACGTCGTAGAAGAAGGTGCCACCTAATAGGCAAGTAGTCAGTGTTAATCATGGTGAAGAATCAGACACTGTAGGTAGGAGGACCCCGAGCTTCATGGAGTCCTCATAGGAAATCTAAACCGTGAAGAATTGATCACTATGCAAAAGAATGATCCCGACATCGCAATCGTGCTCGACTGGATCACTAAGTCACCTGACAAACCAGAACGCAGTCTTGCATATGATAAGAGCCCGACTGTTCGAAACTTGTGGTTGTCTTGGCAACAGCTGCAAATGATTGGTGGATTATTGTACAAACGTCATGACACCAATTCAAAACTCACAACAAGATTACAACTTGTTGTCCCTGAGAAGTTACAAGACCTCGTGATCGAAGCCAACCACTGCTCCATTTACGCTGGACATTTGGGGATTAAAAAAAACATTGAGTCGAATATCGCGCAGTTTTTACTGGCTTAACATGAACGAATCAGTCCGCCTCTTCATAGCTAATTGCGTAATATGCGGTGCTCGGAAACGACCCACATCGAAGCCGAGGGCGCCCTTGGGCGAATACAATGTTGGCCACCCAATGGATCGAGTTGCAATTGACATTATGGGCCCTTTCCCAGTGAGTGATAACGGGAATAAATACGTCATGGTGGTTGGTGACACTTTCACGAAATGTGATTGAGGCCTATGCTATCCCAGACCAAACGGCTGAGACTGTAGCCGAAAAACTTGTGAATGAATTCATATCTCGATTTGGAACGCCACTAGAGCTTCATTCCGACCAGGGTAGGACATTCGAATCTACCCTATTTCGAGATGTGTGCACATTACTAGGAATTACCAAAACTAGAACGACTCCATACCACCCCTCCTCAAATGGAATGATAGAGAGATTTAATCTAACCCTTGTGATAATGGTTTCATCTTTTGTGGACAAAAATCAGAAGGACTGGGACAAGAATCTACCCCTTTTGACGGCGGGATACAGGAGCACTACGCACGAAGCCATAGGATTTCCCCCCAATTTCCTAATGCTAGGCCGTGATGTACGGACACCGTTAGAGTTTGCACTAGACATCGACCCGGTCGATGAGGAACCTAGTGATGTCGGAAAATATGCTAGTCGAATGGCGAACACAATGAACCAATCATGGAACCCTCGAGATCACATAGGGAGCAGCACGTCCCGGCAAAACCGCAATTATGACTTACGAGTATCTGTCAATAACTATGAAGTTGGTGACATAGTCTACCGTCTAGACTCTACCAAGCAAAAGGGCCTATCTCCCAAACTAAAAAGTGCGCGATGGATTGGCCCCTGTGTAATTACTAGGAAGCTGAGTGAGTTGATATTTGAAATTCGCAGCAGTCCGAGGGGAAAGACAACAATTCTTCATCACGATAGACTAAAACCCTTCATTTCGGCTAACGTGCCAGCATGGGCAAAGGATCTATCTCAACATGTACTCAACGTGTTTACTACTCGGAATCAACGGCAGGCTGGAACACAGACTGACCCCAAGGACGCCATGGAACTGCGGAGGAGCAGCCGAAGGCCAAGACAGCCTGACCGGCTTAACTTGTAAATAATCATCATAAATTTTTAGAGACCTTCGCCACTTTATGCCAATGACTTGAAAGCGGAATATTCACTTTCGCCCTAGCTTTCACCCGAGACGAGACGCCTGCCTGTCCACTCCCGATATTTTCTTTATTAGACTTTGAATAGCAGTGCGTTCAAACAATGGCATACCAAGCTTCCTATCTACCAATAGCCTCCAGAGCTGTGATGGATCTAATTATAAAACTGATAGCGGATTTACGTCTCCATCGACCCCAATTCTCGACGAGAGGACGTATTCTCCGGTGTCGACGGCGGGGCGACGACAGCGGCTACCAACTGCCGAACAATGCAGTGAACAATGCAAATCATCTTCCGGGCGGTTTTGTTTTCACCCACACACCACTGCCGAAAGAGAGTATTCCTGGCTTAACGGGGAGAAAACGCTCGGCGCAAGACGCTCCAACAAACTCCAGCAGTGATTTTGACAGAATTCTAAGCGCCATTGCCACCATGGAACGGAAGTTTTCTGCCGAACTTAATTCACTTCGAGACGACATAAGGACATTACAGCATTCTGTGGAGCAACTTAGGGAGCAAGCGGAGAGGAATAGCGCGAGGCCAGGGTATTCACGGAACACATACAACAGGACATCGTAAAAGGCGTAAACCACTTATCTGGCCTCGCCCATGGAAGGCAAGAACGCCTACAAAAAGCATCCACCATTCTTCAGGATTTGCTATCCACTCCTCGACCCCCTCCAAGTAATTAGTCCGGATCCTTACATTTGTGATAAGTCTGTAGACTTGAGAAAAGCAAAAAGATTTTTATGTTCTGGAGAACTCATGTGATGTGCTTAGTACGTTTTCTTCTTTATACGTCAGATGGACGGTCCGTGATTCATCATTTTGTCAGTGACGGAGAAAATATTTTTTTGTTATGGCATCTTCTATGCAGAACGTCGTGTGCTTTTTAGTGTCATTGTTTGTGCCTTGCCCGTCATGTATAGGAACTGATGATCATGGGTTTCTTTCAATTGGAATCACGTATCTTTTAATATTTCCCGAAATACTCGCCACTATATTCATCATCATGGATACTTTGACGATCATGGACATACTAGAGAGATGGTCCCACCGAAAACGTGACATACCCGATATTTACTGTGCGACGCATAATTAAGTACGAAGTATCAAGACGTCAGCTCGACGGACCTTATAGACCCGATAAACATATCAAACTGATAAATCTACAGAATTTAATATTGAACTCTATCTTAATGGACATTAATAAGGGTTAGATTTCTTGAATATTAATGTGTCAGTGCATGCATTAAAGTACACCTGTAAATTCCTTACTTAACGGGATGAATTTTATATAGGACCTACTCTATTCCACTGCATATCCCTTATGAAAGGTACTTATCTTCCTCGTGTAAATAACTCTAGTAATGAACTTTGCATACATTAGCTTGTTTCTGTACTATGTAGCTTGCTTGATAGTCTTTGTATTGGAATGGATGTTCGATCAATGTTACTTTGTAAAGATTGATTTGTTTTAACTTGTTTTATTGTTTTGCCTTTTCCTATTAGGCCTACATATTCCTACGAGATCTCGATTGCTTTTATCGCTTGTTATTGCAAACTCTCAATTTGCAGCCAAATGGTCATTTACTTTAAGAACGCACTTAGCTTTTAGTCCTACGTACTCATACACTGATATTCCTGTCAGCAGGTGTCCATTGTTGTGCCATCTGTATAACTATACTGACGGTGACCTCGTGTTGCGTAATTGCATGGTCGCGTTTCTTTAGTCGCGTGCCGCATTATGATTGACAGCTAATCAAGGCTAAACATGCCCAATAGTAAAACAAACCCCACGTGGTCATCGAAATTGCTTCGCCAAGGCAGTGAAATACAACTTGCAGCTCAGGGTTCGTCGGTTCGCTGTCTCTACAAAATTTGGTCTCGCACAAGCATATCAGTGTATGTAACTTGCTTCTATATACATGTACTAGCCGATCTTTTGTGATTTGTCGGTTGCGGCGATAATGTAGATGATTAGTTACTTTGAATACGACATTGTCTTCTTGTCGATATGTTTTACATTGTTTTCATGAGGTGTAGTTCTCGTGTTTTTGTAGCCGAATGGTGGTTTAGACATTTAGTTTACTTTGAATCAGATAGTGTTTGATATTTGCCTTTACGATATGTGTTATTTTGTACAAAGAAACAGTTTTTTTTTCCATTTATTTTTTTAAATTGATCTCTTCATTCGATTTTAGTGTGATAAAGTGATAAAGCTTTTTGTACCGGACCAATTGTTCTTATTAAGTATGATTAGTCAGATGTTTGACTGTATGAAATTTCTCCTCATTACCAGAAATGTGAAGACATACCAGCTTTTGTTTTTGTAGTGTTAGATTGTATCTTTTTGTTATCCAGGATCAATGTAAACAGTTCATGTTGTCTAAGCTCTCTCTCTCTCTCTCTCTCTCTCTATCTCTACCTCTCTCCATCTTCTTCTTGCTCTCTTTCTCTTTCTTGCTTTCCTCTCTAAAGTTTCGGTCTCTGTTTCTGCCTTTTTATCTCTTCTTCGCCATTCGATGCTACCTAAAGGCTAATCCATTTATGTTATTTATTTACCTCTTTTCTTTTAGTATTGAAAGTAATTCACGGCATTTTTCGTTTAATTTGGTAACAAGAATATTTTCTTATTTATATCTGTCACTGAGGACAGTGACCTTTTCATTGGTGGGGGAATAGTGTAACGAATTTGGATATCCAGAATTCATCAAACAATACAATTGTAGTAGAGCATAATAATTCCATGTAAATTGTAACTCTAGTCCTTGGCAACTTTTATGACTTAGTTTTTCGGCCTTGCCTGCGCGTCCAGGATTAAGTTGTTATTCGACCTCGAGCAGGTTTAGCCCTCGTGTTGCATAACGCCAGGGTCTCGCTTGTCGAGCGAGCGAGCTTGCCCTTGTGTTACGTAACAGCAAGGGCGGACTTTCAGTCGCGTGCGGCCCTCCGACTGACCGTGAGCTGAGGTCATACTCTGTCCTCAGTTTGAGGTCAGACTCTGTCCTCAGCTCGAGGTCGGGTTGTGTCCTTACTCGGAGGACGGCCTGCTCAATAAAGTTCCATATAAAAGCCAAAGGAAGTCGAAAAGGAGGGACTTCTGGAGATCTCGCTCTCAACCGCCAATTTAAGAACCCTCAGACTACAATTTATACGAGACTAGAGTGCACGGTTATTGTACAAGTATGCTCTATTGTAAATGATGTTTCTCTACAATAAACTTTATTGAAGCTTACACTCATCTCTGCTCTATTCATTTTCAACTCGTAACATTGCATAATTTCGTTACAATATATATATTTTTTTTTTTTTCAACCTTTGCAAAAAAAAATTAAATGTGATGACAGGTCTGGAGAACTTTGATTTAGGCTACAAAATTAGAAAACTAATCCATTTTTAAAGAGTAATATGAATTTTAACATAAGAGCGCTATGTTTGCGATGTTTAAGTTCGTACAGCGAATCTCTTTATTAAAAAATGCACAGTACAGTATTTGCGATTAAGGTCAGTAATCATGGTAATGACGTTGATGTGATGCCGAATATTAAAGGGAGCATTAATACGGGTAAAGTGGCCAAAACAAATATAAATTTTGATTTTGAATTTGATACTAGGGCGCTCTTGATTTGATTCGAGTTTATTTTCATTCCATATCAACGCAATTTACATTGTAAAGCAAAATACAAAATCAGAAATGAAAAAGGAACCCACTGGAAAGCACAGCTTGTTTTTGGTGGGTTCCTGAATAAATATAATATAAAATCAATAATTTTTTATAATAATTTTCATTAAATGGAATTTAACTGTAATTGAACTATGTAATACATTAAACTCTATGATACATAAAATAGCAAAATTGAGAAAGCTGACAGGACAAGACAAAGCTGGACGAGACAAGCAAAGCTGACAGGACAAGACAAAGACAAAAACCAACAAACCAAGACAAACAAGACAAAACTGCACAATTAAGGTAACCATGGAAGGAGAGAGAGATGAAGAGAAGGGATAGAGAGGAGAAGAGAGAGAGAGAGGGAGAGAGAAAAGGTGTGGACAAAGAAGATGTGTTGGAAATCATCCTAGAACCTGGCAGTTGGAGGTTTATATTTTTGAATAAGAGACAGTCTAACTAATACCATTGTAAAATGAACAAACATTTTTTAGCGTTAATTTACAATTGTTACACATACTACAAAATAGAAATTTAACTGGTTTTCCACTGCCTGTTCACAAAAATTAATCGATTATCATTAACCCTGTTTATTTTATTAATATCTATTCATATTGTAGCATGGTTTTAAAAATTAATAATTTCATTACTTAGACATGGGCCGCGGAGCCGGGGGGGGGCTGGGGGCTGCAGATCCCCCCCCCCCCACTTCTTTAGTAGAAGACACGTTAAACAAAATATCGGGAAAAAGGCTTGAAAATTGTCATGAGTGAAATCAGATTAGCGCCCCCCCCCCCACTTTCAAAAATGCTCCGCGCCTCTGTTAGACATAATTAAAACTATTTCTTTTCTTTACTTATGATGTATATTTGCGTTTTCATGTGAAATGGGATCATGTTTACAAGTTTTTTTTACCAAACCTTTTATGACCCCACCACAACATTACATTTATTTGTTCTTCTTTGTATTCTTGTTTGTACTATGATATTTGTCATTTTTATTTATGAATTTTTTTTTTTAAATGGAGATGTGGAATAAATTAAATTCACTTAATAAATTCCGTTCAATTCAATTCAATATCTTTTTACCCATTTGCATTCTACCAACATTGCAAACATTGCAAAGATGTAAACAAAAAGGATTTCACTCTTACCTAAACAGGCCTACTTTGTTATACCATTGTCGTGATTAAAACAAAAACAAAAACAAAAACAAACAAAAAGAAAAACAAAAAACAATCAGGGCTTTCAATAAGGTCTGAATCGAGACGAAAAGGCATTTAAGAATACACAACTTTTCAGAAAAAACAAGTAGTTCTTCAGGACTGACACACGATCCACGGTCTTCTTAAACTGTATTCCTTGTGATTAAGCTAGACAAATAAGTGCTCTTTGAGAGGCATGAATAAAACATTGATTTAAGTTCACGACGGTAAATTGTTTAATCTCAGTACATAGACAAAGGGGTTAATGCAGGGTGTTTAAACTACACATTATGATAGAAAACTTGTGGAACGGGGATTGAGGTGCCCACCCAGATGAAAGTAAAGAAGCCCACTGATTGGGTGACCAGCAATGAGATACAGAAGGTATACGGCGATGAGAACCTTAGTGGTGTTGCGTCTCTGTAGGACTCCGTTGGCCCCTGTTTGATGTTCTTGATCGTGACCTCTGGCGTTGTCTGCCCTCTACCAGGGCATCCACCACGTCCGGCAGATTGCCGGTGACATATCAGCACTATTGACGCTTTCAGTTGCTCTCTGTTGGCATCTGCACGTGCACATACGCTATCGCTGATGGTATGTTTTGACCACTGGCACAAGCCGATAACGCAGGAGTCTCGGTCGGGACTGAGGAAAGCCGTGGACTCTCTCATTGGCCACTCTGTTCAGATTTGAAAACGCTTCAGGATGGCAAGGAAAGAAAAGGTCATGATACCAACTGGCATTAAGTACTCCCATAAGAACAATACAAATATCAAGTGGGTTGTATGCAGGTGCGTATAAGCACTTTCTTTTTTCCGTCACCTTGTTGTGCAAGATTGCGTTTATCACTTGGAAAAGCGGAGCGAGGAGCCAGGTAAGAGCTGCCAAAATGTAGACAGCACGTCGCTTGAAATGGGCCAGGTACCAGACAGGAAAAACAACGGCAAGGTAACGCTCGATGGATAAAGCCACCAAGTTGAAGGTTGATATCGCATAAGCGCCGAAGACAAAAGCTAACGATTTCCACAACTTACAGAGAAGGAATGCTCCAAAATGTGTCTTATCCGTTGGTTGAAATCCTGCGATGTTGTTATCTCGACGCTACAAGGAACAAAGAGGCGAGACAGTCGACAAGAGCCTGGTTGGCGATCAACCAGTTCGTGTGATTTCGGAAAGAATGGCGACGGAGAATGATAACGCAGACGAGGTTCCCCGTGATCCCGACGCAGCCGATAGAAATGAGGCTGACTGAGACTAGATCAATTTTGTCGCGATTACCATCGCTGTTCTTGTTTCCCCACGTCACATTCATGTTGAAAACGATATTGCTTTGAAAATCCGATGAGAATCCGCTGGATATAATCAAAGCGATGAAAATCAGGCCCGCTTTGGTAATCTCGGTTCAACGGTGTCTGATCAATCAGGGCAATCGGCTATTGCGAGAAACCGATCGTTGAAGATAAAAGCAGACAGTTCAAAAATCGTGATGCAATCATCTGATATATCTGTCTCTTCTGGATTGAACGATATAGTGACAGTCCAAGATGGCTCCATCAAGTGATAATGCCATTATCAAATTTTGAAGCATGTTCAGCTCTCTGTGTTTGAAGAATGTAAACCTGTCGCCCACTCATTACATTCTCCAGCGGTAGAACAGTGAAGCATGAAGACAGAAATAGAGGGTGGAAAGAAATCGGAGCTGTTTGAACTTTACTGAAGAAACTCATTTTTTTCCATTCATCACTTTGCTCAAATTGCGCCCTCGAGAATATTCAAGTACCTGAAAGCATGATATTTAACGTTATAACGTAGAAATAGAAACGCATGACGAAAAATAATCTAAAAACAAGTGAAAATTGTTTAAAGGGGTTCCCTTCAAATTAGGTAAGTCAGGTAACGATTTTACTCTTGAAACCGTTATGGCAGAGAGGCGGGATGAAACGTGAATATCAGCAGATCGAAATGAAAGTTTTCCTATGTAAGGCTGAAAAATTGATTGATTTTGCCCAAACACCTCAGGGGTACGTGAATACGTAGATAGCTCTGAGTAATATGATACCAGCTGCTGACTATCGGCAATTAAGCTGGATGCAAACCATTTTTTTTCTCCCCATTGATTTCAGAGCTCCTATATACAACGATAAAATGAGATGCACCTTAACTTTTTTCAAATGCCTTGTTTTGATAGTTTCATCTGTTCAGTAAATACATTTTGACTTGAACTTTACTCTAGTTGGACATTATCATCATGAGAGTGAGGTAGACATTTTTCTGTACCCTATTTTCTTACACAATAATTATCGTACTTAAATGTCTAATGTGTTTGTGTGTGTGTGATAAGCAGATAAAATTATCACAATACACACACACACACGACCGCACACACACCAACACACACACATAATATGTATAAGTATATATATATATATATATATATATATTATATATATATATATTGTGAAAATGAAATGAGAATAAATGGTTGCGTAGCTTAATTCAAAGTTCCCCAGAGCTGTCCTCCGTTTTTGACATTTTTGCAAAGGTTGAAAAAATGTCTCCGCCTGGAATCGAACCCGGGTCGTTGGCTTAGAACGCCAATGCCTTAACCACTTGTTTATTGTTTATCATTATTGTTATATAATTGTTTATAATTATTCCTAATGTTTCTAATAATTGTTTATAATCTCAAAGCATTTGCTTGGATCCAGCTGAGCATGCGACTTGTCATTGTTCAAAACTCACCTGCCCCCGACGAAGAGAATTAATTAAAGAGGTTGAAGATTTGTCAAATGTCGGTCAATTGAATCTGGTGTCCCCGAAATCACTGGCAAGTCTCCGTGGTCTAGTGGTTAAGGCTTTGGCGTTCTAAGCCAACGACCCGGGTTCTCATTTCCTTTCTCACAATAATAATTATTTCCACGAGAGTTGCCAAAGCTGTTCTATATGTTATTTCCTTACAATTATATAT
>CM046850.1:20090559-20215610 GCA_025618425.1 Heliocidaris tuberculata | reverse complement strand
TTTCATCCTCTGATAATTGCTATTTTTAATGACAACTTTCCTTTTCTTTTTTGATAAGTGCCATTATCGTTCTTGATAAGGGCCCCTTTTTTCTTGCTCCATAATTTGTGCCCCTAATTTATAGCGATTTAGAGCAACTTTACTTTAATTTCGTCAAGGCTTGCTCGCTACGCTCCCTCACATTTATATTTGATATAGTTATATTACTTATTAGAGGTGTTGTCAGTATCTCATGCCGAGAATGTGTTTAAACACCTTTCAGAACTTTTTTTCTCTCTTTTTAAGATGTTGTTGATCACCATGCAGCCACAGATCTTTAAAAATTGCTCGCTCGCTCGCTTCGCTCGCTCACACATTAATATATAGGTCATCAAACCCAACTGCAAACTTTGATGCTTAAGTAAATTATATTAGAGCATGTAAGAGAGAAACATAATTGAAATCCTTATAACTGTTATCACAATGTAGGGTATATATGACAATGTTTACAGATTGTATATTTTTCTCGTTGTAGGTGCCCCCCTTTTTCCAGAAATAGCCCTTATCGGTGCCCCTAAACTTGGGAAATTTCCCCTCAATGTTGCGATCATACTCCCTACTGCTTAAACTGAATTTACGCCGGTGCATTAATGAGTGAAATCAGATCACCCCCCCCCCCCCCACTTTCAAAAACGCTCCGCGGCCCCTGCAAACGTGGCGTAAGCAAGTATTCAGATAAAAGGGGTATCTTTGACTTTTCAAACTCATTATCATTATCAGTTCCTATCCCCTCGCCGACGAGATCGAAGGGGGATATAGTAACGCTGCCGTCTGTCCTTCCTTCCTTTCGTCCTTCCGTTTTCCTTCCGTCTGTCATTTCCTCCGTAACAAATCTTGGGAACACTGGTTTCCGTTCGATAACTTTAGTAATTTTTGACGGATTTTAATGAAATTTCATATGAAGGTACATGGTATCAAAATACAGCATAAGTTTGATTTCGGAGTATGTACACTGCCTTCCAAAAGTTTGGGTACACCTGTAATAAGAACTGATTTCTCATAATCACCTAGATTTCATTTATAATCAGACATGGTGCACTGCAACAATTTGGTATCAATTTAAAAAGTAGACATCACCCTTCAATTTGACACCAGTTTAACATTATGCAAAGCGTATCTGGAGGCAGTCATGTGTTAAAAAGGGCAACCTAACCCCAAAAATATCATTTCCAGAGCAATTTTAAGGTCACGGGTTTGGTCAGTTGTGCCAGAATTTTTGCCCTTTCGGCATTCTACATAACCTTAGCCTCATTTGTACTAATGAATATTACAAATGTGTCGATTGATACATAATAAACATTCATATACTCATGCAGAAAACTAGTGTTTTCATTTAAGAAACATATCAATATTTCGGGGACACCACAATGTTTTCTGGTTTTCTTTTTTTCATGGGAGTTCACATTCTTTGCATTTGTGTATAGCCTTACAAGGAAAATAATGACTAAATGAATAATGGTATGTCATGATATGCACATTTATTTATTTTTCAAAGATTTATTTTATCATGTTTTGGATCATAGAGATTTCTCGTCTAAGTGCCCCTGTCAGCGATCACAGCACTGCACATCCTTGGCATAAGGCTGGTCAAGTTTTTGAGGAAGTTCTTGAGATAGTCTCTGGAAATGTATTTCTGTGCCTTCTGAAGATGAAAAAGTTTTGTCTTTCAGCAGGACAATGACCCCAATCATTCTTTAAGGCCGTGCTAAAACTACCTTGAGAAAAAAAGAAGAGAAAGGGTTCCTAAAAATCATGGATTGGTCGCCCACCAAGTCCCTGGATCTGAATCCGATAGAGCTGATATGGGAAGGGCTTGACGAGAAGGTCTGATACAAATGCCCAGCAAGTGAGCTTCATCCTCTGAAGGCACTGAAATGCATTTTCAGAGACTACCTCCACAACTACTTCAACAAGTTTGTCTACCAGCAGAAAAATGACCCCACACATTCCCCAAGGCAATGTAAAAACAACCTTTAGAAAACAGAAGAGAAAGGAGTCCTGAAAATCATGCAATGGGAAGAGCTAGACATCGACAGGATGCTCTGAGAAAAATTTCCAAACAAGTGAGCCTCATCTGTTGGAAATTCTTCAGAAGGTATGTAAAGACATTTCCAGTGACTCCTCCACAACTGCTTTCATAATTTGACCAGCTGCATGCCCAGAATGTGCCATGCTGTGGTCACTACCAGGGCGGGTTCTCTGATGAGAACATGGGCGTCAATCCTGGGGGGGGGGGGGGGACGGGGGGACACGTCCCCCCCCCCCCCCCACGAATTTTCAGGTGGTGAAATGTCCCCCCACGATTTCGGGTTAAAATCTTTTCTTTTTTTTTCTTTCTCTCCTTCTCTCTGTGTTGATTTTTTTTTTTTTTACTTTCCAAAAGTTGCCAGCTGAACTAAAGTGTTCCCACTGTTTATACGTTATTTTGGACCATTCATCTTTTCATTAGACCCTATCCCCCTTTCCCCCCGGATTTGCTCAATGAAATCTACGGTAGATGTGTAACGCGAGTATACGTACGCATTACAACTTTTGAACTTTGAGAACCTCAAGATGGCAAGAACATCGAGGGCAAAAAAGGTAATTATAAAGCTTAGAGTATTAAAATTCCAAATTTCCTCTTGCTCTCTAGTTGTCATCTTAGTCTGATTGTGAGAGTCTAAGGGGGTGTTGCAAGAAACTTATATGCAATCGATAGCAATTTTCAGTTGCAAATTTACAAGTCAATGGATAGATCAATTTCAACTACAGCAAATCACTTTATACTTCCTATTGCAGGAAGCAGACAAGCACTCAATTGCAAATTTTCGATAAATTACAAGACATAATAATAATAATAATAATACAACAATGCTTTTATAGCGCATATCACTGCCATTGCGTCTCTATGCGCTTTAAGAAAGGGGAAGAATAAGAATAGAGACAGATGCTATAAAATGCACAATATAGCTCATTCAAAATGCTTTTTGAACAGATACGTTTTCAAGACGGTTTCAAACTGAGATATTGTGGATGAATCCTTCAAATGGGATGATTGATTCTTGGATCTAAAATTGACTTGCCATTGATTGCAAGTTTTATTTTTGTTTTTTTTTTTTCAATTCAATTTCAATTTATTTAAAAAAAAAACAGACATAGCAATCATGACGCAAAAACATGATGCAACTGATCCAAGAGAGAAGTTTAATGACTGAATTAGAGTATTGATCCCCTAATGTCACGCAAAGAAAGAATTCCAGCTAGATACACTGAGTGATCGCAGCAATATGTTTCAGAATCTGTAGAAGAAAAGTATCGTGTAGAGTTCTTCAAGCTAATAGACAGTGCCCTTTCCAATTTCAGGATCTACTTCACCTCAACAGACATAGAAAAACAGAAAAGACTGGCATCGATTCTACTATGTAGATCAATAGATGATGATCTCATTGACAAGTTTGAATTGGGGGATGGTCTTAGGTGTGAATTGGTCTTCTTCCGACATCAGTTCAAATATTCTTCTGTGGCAGAAGGCAGGAAGGCATTTCAGGGCATGATTCCGGAAGTTAGGGGGATGTTCCCAAATGTCGAGCAACTTCTGAGACTCCTGCTTGTTATACCAGCAAGTTCTTGCCAAGCAGAGAGATCTTTCAGTGCCCTAAGACGTGTAAAAACATGGCTCAGAAATACCATGAAGCAGGAGAGATTGAACTATGTCATGTTGTGCCATGTCCATAGGGAGCGACTTGCACATGTCAAAGCCAGGGACATAGCTGCTGCATTTGTTCAAAACTCAGAACGCAGAGAACGAATATTTGGAAGAATAAAATGAAACTTTCACCACATTTTCCATGTAAAAAAGGAAATGTAATTATATATGCTAAGAAAGGATGATATCAACGCCAAATTTGTAGGGAACTATGTGTATTGTATTTCTAGAAATCACATGTAAGATATGTAACATTGACTACCTTGTGTGGGACTTTTGTGTCACACACAAAAGTCCCACACAAGGTAGTCAATGTTACATATCTTACATGTGTGGGACTTTTGTGTCTTTCTGAGTATCATATTCTGCTTTATTGAAATATAAAAATAATTAAAATGCATTGTTTTGTTTTGAGGGTGATATTAATTCATTTTTGATGATTCGTCATAGAATGTAATAATATAACTGTTGACTAGTTCAATCATAAAATTTGAATGGAACACCATGTATGGTGTAATGTTGTTATTTATTTATTTTTTTGCAAAAAATATGATCAGTGATCAATCATGTCAAATGCTTGGGCGAAGTATAGAAATATACCAAGTGTCGTCACTTGCCTATCATAAACACTATCAAAGTCACGAATGAGTGTTTGTTTTTTAGCCTTTTCTGAATCCTTACAGGTGTTCAAAGAGATTAAGAGAACATTATTTTTCTGAGTTTCTCTGAATTAAGATAATCCATGCCGTCAAACCCCCTTTTGGCAGAATAATGTTATAAACGATGTACGAGAGGGATAGATAAAGAGATAGAAAGAGAGATATAGAGAGAGAGATAGAGAGAGAAATAGGGAGAGAGATAGAGGAAGAGATAAAGTGAGAGATAGAGATAGAGGGGAGATAAAGAGAGGGTGAGAGATAGAGAGAGAGAGAGAGATAAAGATATAGAGAGAGACGGAGAGATAGATGGATAGAATACAGAGAAAGAGAGATATAGAGGGGAGACGTCCACTCCGTTCGCGTTCACCACAGTTGTAACCCGTTTGGCATCATTTTTTTCAAAACGTAGTGATGAGAACGACTGAACGAGTCTGGTGTGATGGGGGCTTTATGAAACCAAGATGAGCGCGCCATTGCGGTCCTTGCTTTAATATGCCCCTCAGTTTTCCCCTATAGATCTAAGGGTTTCTCAATTATTGAGAAATTCTGTTAAAGTAAGTTATATGTTATGGAACATTTTCACTTTTTAGGAAAAAAATGCAAACGTTAAACCTTTCGTATATTATTTTGTTTTATTCAGTCTATATATTTCACTGTTTCTGATACTAAATTTATATTGGGAGGGGGAGGGTGTTAAACCCTTATGCCACACCATACCCTGCAAACACCGCATTCTATGTCCTCCGACCCCATCCCCCCTAATCCTCACTGAACTTGTGCCCCCCCCCCCCACGTTCTAATTCGGATTGACGCCCATGGATGAGAAGTCTTTATCATTCGAAACATGATTAAATAAAACTTTGAAATGTAGAGAAATGCTCACATCATGACAAACTATCTTTGATTTAGGAATTATTTTCCTTGAAAAAGAAACGCAAATGCAAAGAATAAACAATAAAATAAGGTTTCCCCATGAGAGAAAAGAAAACAAAAAGCATTGTGGTGATCCCAAACTATTGATGTGTTTCTTAAATGAAAATGTTATTTTCTGCATGAATAAAGGATTGATTAATGTATATTAGTCAATAAAGATGTAATATTCATCATTTCAAACAAGGGTAAGATTCTGTAGAATGCCGAAAACTGCTGTCACAACTAATCAAACCAATGATCTCATATTTCCCACTAGAAATGACATTTTGAGGGGGGTAGTTTGCCTTTTTAGCGCATGACTGCCTCCTGAAAGGTTTTTCATATAGGTTAAACTGGCGTCAATTTGAAGCCTGATGTCTACCCTTCAGTTTGATACCAAATTGTCACAGTGCCACAAATCTGATGATAAATGATATGTGGGTGGTTGTGAAAATTTAGTTATGTATGATCTCCAAGATTAAGTCCAAGATTAAGAAAAAAAAATGAGGTCCAAGACGATCGCCACAGGTTGATATTAATATGATCAATATCAGATGGTGATAACTGAGAATTTACGCAATGTATGCTCCACGATGTTAGGTATAAATTCTGAAATTCCTGTGCAGGCTCCCAGCTTATATACAAACTCAAGCCTTAACTAGAATTTTTTACCTTCTACTACAGCATTCATGAAGGTTTGGAACTCTCTGGTAAGTTCTACATACTTCTAGTATTTACAGACTCATTGCAATGTTACACTCTTACTAAGAAGTTCATGCAAAGGTCAGGATGGTCAACATGTTACAACATGTAATTACATTGTTACTATCCTACACCACACATACATGTAATCTTTTTCTCCCTGGCAGGTAAACTGCTCCGAATCATTAATTTAAGAATTCAATCTTTTGAAATAACCCAGAAAGCTATATGAATTCAGTTAATTTTTCATATTACCTGTACATTATATGAGGTGATCTACATAGTAGATTTAAAGTTTACATGTGAAGGCAACCCAAACCATTGAATTTGTAAATCCTTTACTAATAATTTAATCATGATAAATTCAAAGGTGCTTTAAAATGCATATTGTTTTTGTAAGTCTAAGCCATCGGTATATGACGTATGTTCAACGGGGATAAAAATCGTTTCCATAGTAACAACCTCTCATGTCGTTTATAGACTTAACCAACAATAGCGTCCATTAACCTAATTAGTCTATAAGGCACCCCTTAGTTACCACTGGATTTTTCAGCTCAGTGAATGTGTATCAAAACCCCCTTTTTTAGATTTTCTAATTAATCTACATACTGTCAACCGATACGATTCATGGGTCAATTGGTGATGAAAATTAAAGGGATACGCCACCAGGCGGCTGTGGGGAGGGGTAACCTCGCTAGTCATAAGGACCGCTATTCATAAGGACCACTTATTCATAAGGACCGCTATCCATAACGCGTGACTAAATGAATAGCGGTTTTGTATGAATAGTGGTCCTTCTACATAGCGAGCAAACCATAAACAAATTACCTAGCTATTCACAAGGACTTCCGTTCATAAGGACCACTATTCATAACTATTCATGAGGACCGCTATTCATAACGCGTATTAAATGAATAGCGGTTTTCTATGGATAGCGGTCCCTATGAATAGCGAGTGGACCCCGTAGGGAGAGTCAGGAGAGTCACGAACGCGTCCGTCGGATTACTGGGATTATATTTCGGACTACACAAAGCCGACCGGGCAACGGCATGATCAGGTAACGATCACGGTGCCCTCTCCCGGCATAAAAACGTCCACAATCTGCGATTGAGTATCCCTTTATTAAACAAAAACCTTTGCATGGCGTGCACCCACCACCTATCAAGTTTTATCAAAGGACACTTATCGTTCACAGGTATTCGACCACTGCACTATATATATATATATATATATATATATATATATATATATATATAAAGCTGAAATAAAAAAAAAAGAGTGCTTCAACATTTTTTGTTATTTTTCTTCATAAAATAACATTGCAAGCAAACATACAAACAAAAAGCAATTCAATTAACTACAAAATCAATATTCATGTTATACAACATGAATTTGAAAATTATTCTAAATAGTTTCTGATCTTCTCCATATTGTTTTGCTGTATTATTAAACTATACATCAATGCTTTCTTATTATTTTTAATTAAGTATACATTACTACGTAGCAACGTTTAACCGCACCATTTCAGTCATAAAAGTCACTTTTTCACAGAATTTGAAAGTGATCATTTGATTTGAAAGAGGAAAGGGAAACAAGTATGGGATTATTGCTACCAAAATAAGACCAGCGAATATACAGAATATCTATTCAATAGATACACTTGAACATGTGATTTCGGAAAAATGTTATTGTATTATATTCACAAAGAATTTCATTCATTTTACTAATGTATATACCACTAACCAGTTTCACCTAGTATTGAAACACACAGGAATTGAGTACTATTCTAAGCACTTTGGAATTATTTTCTTTCTTGTATTCTAGAGTGCTCTACTCGCATAATTATTAGTAGTCTGTATATAGGTACATGACCATGAATGTCCTCTCACTGTGAAGGTGACATGTTGTATTTGCAATCATGAACTCAAAAACAAGCATACAAATCTACATCTCAAAGGGTATACCACACTTTATCATCATCCATTGACACACGGCAATTCAGAATCATGTACAAAGCACGTAGCAGTTTTCCTCCCTGTTCCTTTTCCTGATGCAAGATAAACCACAGTCAACATTTGAATTTTTCATGAGAAGATATGCGAGACCGTAAATTCAAAATGCGGAGGATGGAAATTGCTTTTCCTAGAATAATTACAGTGTCGAAAGTACAGGAAAAGCTGACAGACTCTGGCCACTAAGAGTCTTTCATAATAAATATCGTGTAAATTGACAAACGGTGCACACAAAGGCAATACCATAATTGTGTATCTCAATTTAAAAAGCAAATCATGTCACCATTAGATCAGTTCATAATTTCATCTGATCATTTTGTTTTGTTTATAGTCTATTCATATTCTAAAAGAATTGATGTTAAGTTGTAAGGTTTTAGATTAATGAGTCTGCCTAGTAAGGCCAGGTTTTAGGGTTAGGATTAGGGTTAACATTGACACTTTCTGGTCGTTTTGCTGTAGTGATGTCTGCATTGAAGATGTGGCGATGTTTTTCCCTGGCTGAGCCCAGGACTGTCATTCACATGACGTTGAAAACGAAGCTTAAGGGCCACTTGAACCTAAATAATGTTTATTTCCAGCGCATACAAATGGAAAATTTAGTAGAAGAGAGACATATAGAGGAGTAGGATGGAGGGTGGAATATGAGAGAGTGGGTCAGAGAGTTTTAACGGGAGGAGGGGAAAAGAAGCAGAAAAAACAGATTTGAAGATAGGAAGGGGAATGATCCGGAAAGAAACAGAAAAAAACAGCCGAATTTTAGAAAACAAAGTCCCTAGTGTATGAAAGTATATCCATGAATGATAGCCTAATGCTAAAATTTGCTTCACATGATCACATTGTACATATCCGGTTATATCACAAAATATAGATCACGAATTCGGATATAAATTTTGGCTCATACAGTCATAGATTAACTATGTCAATTTGTTTTTAAAATAAATTGGTCTTATCATTGATTCCATTGGGCAATATGGAATCACAATGCCTGTCGGTTGACATCCAGGAATCAAATTTTCATATTCTGTCGAAAAGGGTTTAAATTTGTCAGCAGATCCCAGCTAAAAAAAAAAACAGATAGAAAAAAATCTACAAACAAACAGAGAGCATTTCGCGACATGCCGAAAGCCTTAAAAATCAAATTAATAACAGCGTTTCACTTCTCCACGTCCTACCTCTGTTGACGCCTAGAGCTCAACCGTTTTGATCTACATAAAACCAAAAATTCTACTCTCTCTATGAAAACGGAAATTTCCATACTATTCACGTCAGTGATCTCTTGTTTAGGAGTGAATATCGAGTGCTCTCTCTCTAAAAATGAAAGAGTCACTTTTCACTTTATATTCACTCGCCCGCTTTTTCACGTCAGTGATTTTTTACAGTTTCGTAATTTACTTACCTGAAGACTAAAGCAGACAATGAAGATATACTGAAAGACGGTGACAGCATTCGATCGCGTGATTACTAGTTAAGGTTCCAGCAATCCAGGTTAGACCCAGGACTGGGAGGAGGATGAAAACTCCTCATTGACGTCATTCCCCGTGGGAATGAAAATAGAGTGAAAAGTGAGTGAAACTCCACTCTTTTCCTTTTAGAGACCACTCGATATTCACTCCTAAACAAGTGATCACTGACGTGACTCCCTTGGGAATGAAAACATAGTGAAAATTCACTCTTTTTTTAGCCCTGGTGCGCTATAGAGCGAACCAGCGCCCTGAGAAAGAAATAAAATGTCAATTGAAAACTCATCGAACGATTTTACAACTATTAATATTTCGGACGGTGGGAAGTAAATCCAACTTTATCCTTAAGAAAAAAGCTATTCAAATTAACTTACTTTAATATAAGCAAGAAAGTTAACAAAATACAGTTTTGATTAATATTTGAAAAGATACTTCTAAAGTTGAAGGTCTATGTCTTTAGAGGAAGAGGGTATCATCAAAACACGGGATATGTAAGTCCTCATACAACTGTTTCTCCATTTAGTGCATTTTAGGAGTAGGAGCTATGCGGAATTATATGGAATTGTCTGTGTGCCAAAACCTCAACAGATCACAGGACACTATACTTATACGATCTTGTCGATTTCAGCTTTATTCTTGTTGGCCTTAAGCTGAATGTTAGCGTGACTAAGTACCATGAGTACAGCACAATTGAAATAAAAACGAATACTTATAGTTCTGCGTCCCCACTTTCACTCCCAAAGTTAATAATAATAATAATAATAATAACAATAATAATAATAATAATAATAATAATATAATAATAATGACTATTATTATTATTATTATAATAAATAGATATCATAATATTAACAATAGTAGTGATAGTAAAAAAATTACAATAGAAATAATTTTTTTTTTTTTTAATTCAGGGTAGCCTTATACTGTAAGTATTTATACAGTTCTCCCTGAGGGCCTTGCAATTACCACGGCTAAATATTGTTTGCTGAAGAAATTCTCAGATTAACAGTAAACCCTGTATTTTAAGAAAGCAAGCCAACACAGGAGACTGATGTCTGATTTTTATTGAAAAAAAAATATTTCAAGGTTTTCTTGCACCATTTTCTATGTGCGTAGACTTTACAAAAAGTTTAAAATGTGCCATTTATCCCTTGCAAAAAATAAGAAAATAACTGCTTTGCTAGATCTTGAATTAAGATTTTATAAAGTTTATTAAGTAGAATGTATAAGCGCAGTGTCGTGGTTTCAGAAATTGACGGAGCATTGGGGGCGAGGTGGGTCTAGAGAAATAAAACACGAGGGCGTGGAAGAAGGTCTTGTCGTCTTCATAGGTCTTCTCTCTCCCCTTCCCGTCCACCTTTTCTCTAATCATTTTTCATTTGCCTTTAAATAAAGAAGGTCACACTCAGCGAGCCGCCCTTGCTTTGCCTATTGGGACCCATTGGAAATCCGTCTATAGTTAGCTTTCATGGGTTATCCTGTCAAGGTATGTATTTATTTATACATTGTATTTCTTATGCTTTAAATGTATTCAAAGTTTGACGAATGAAATGAAATAAAATAAAATATAACAATGTATACAGGAGATGCACGGTGTTGAACCCGCCTCTTTGTGAACCAAGTATAATGCTTGCATAATTATTTCAAAACACAGTGGGTGAATTCAAGTTCGGTGTTGAAAGCTGGTGTTGGTGTTGGGACAAAACTAGCACCAGCCACAACACCGAACCTGAAATGAAGCTGGTGCTGGGATTGACTTCACTAGGTGTTGAGATATCAATAATGTGTTTGGTATTATTTTTATAAACCCGAATTCGGTGTTGGGGCTAGAATCAGCAGCATAATTCACGCTCTCAACACCAACACAAACACAAACACCAAACTTGAAATCACCCACTATCCATGGTATCTCACCATTTCTGTCCAAATGGCACAGCCAGCAAACATAAAGATGCTCTCATCTCCCTGATGCAACCAGCAGCTGAATTTTTAAAAAAAGCAACAATAATGCCAGGTGAATTTAAATGAACTCGTAACAGTGAATTATCGACTGAATGACCTAAAATGCATTCAGTGAACTTGCTGGAAGATTTATCACTTGAAACAGAAATGACATATGTAGGTCATGGATGACTGCATCATGATTGCAACTGAATTACAAAGAAATAATATAATAGGGAACCCAAATGACTTTGCAATACAAAGATCACACCATAAAACAGGATGAGTAGAAACAACTGGGTTGTGTATATATATTTAATTTTCTTTATTTACGAACAAGAACAAACAATGGAAGGATGTTTTAGCTTTTCAAAATCTCTAGTGGTGATAAAGACTCTTTTCATTCCCTTTATTCGTGATTTAAAGACCGATGACAAGGCTTCAGTGCAGAGAAAAACAGAATCCTAATAATAAAATTTCTTACTATTCACCGCCTTTTTACGTTGGATGTTGTATCATTGCTGTGCATTATTTTTTATAATGCTTTCACATAATTCCGGCCTGAAAATGAATGATAAAATGCTTCCGCACACTCCATTTGCATATAACGCACATTTTTAGTCGGTTATTTGAATAGACCTATTCGAACATTCTGGATGTCATCACTATATAATCAGTAAAAAAAAGTCTGAACAAGAGGAATAAATACTGGTAATTTAACAAGGGCTTGGTGGTGAGAATTCTCTTGGTCTTGTTTTTTCCCTTTTTGATACATACGTGGATAAAATGAAATAATTTTCAAATGTTCTGACACCCCTTTGTAGAATATATCAAAGGTGTTGTATGTGCAATGTGATGACAAAGTTTAATTCGCACTTGTCGGTCTGCTTACTTTTAAATGTACAAAGTTTTGGCACATCATTTCAAAGCGAAGGTCTTGGTGTTAACACACTAATTTATATTCTCGATGAGGGCAAAAACGTTTTATAGAAAGGTATCAACGCTTAAAAAAAAAAAAATTATTTATTTACTTATTTTTTATTTATTTTATTTTATTATTGATTTTTTTTTTTTGGGGGGGTGCTATACTTACTACGTCGATGTTCCATAAGTGTTGTGTAAAACACAGTAAGAAATTCCAACCATGTAGCACAGGAGGACCCCCTCCCCCCCCCCCCCCCCCTCCGCACCCCAAGTAGAAAAAGAAAAAATGATGATTATTTTTTTCGTAAATTTTACACTTTCATTGTTTGTTTTATTTATGAATACTAAAGTTGTGATCTCCTTCGAAAACTATTTTCAAAATTTGGTCTGTTTTAACGCAACATCTATGTTAACCCTTTCAGGACAAAAAATATACCAGATGCAGGAGTAGAAAAAGCAAAAATTTCTACACACATTGTGTCCATTTTTGTTGCATGACCATATTGCGTTTGATGCCAGGAAATTTAAAAAAGAAATAAGCTTTAAAATCCTTAAATTGGCAACACATTGAGAAGTTCAGAATCACCTATTTTTATCAAAATTGGCAATTTTTTCACTTTTCGACAGAATTTTTAACCATGTACATTGTTTTCAAAAACATTACACCTTATAAGAACCATGAAAAACTAAAAGAAAAATACTATGGTTGCCAATTTAAAGACCAAAATGTGATCAATTTACCCCTTAAATAATTTCTGTCCTGAAAGAATTAACTTCTATAAGTACCCATATCTATGTCCGCTGTGTGCGTGCGCATGTGTTTATAATTATGTTTCTGCATACTGTTGGTGATTTTCGGTAAGATTTAGTTAATTTTCTATGATCTTGATGATTCCAACTACTTCTTCATACACAACTGTCTCTACTCACTACATAATCACCTCTTAAAGTGACAGTAAACTAAAGCTCCTAAATACCGCCATCTTTCAACAGGATTTGATAGGTGTCTGTGCCTCTCATTTTCCATCATGCCCCATTCAAGTTTGTAAAAGCTTAAGATGTACCTGCAAGCAATTTTACACAATGCCAAGTCAAAAATAACAGTTTGAAATATAAAATTTCCCTATTATCCAAACAAGCTTTTTGTCAAAATTCAAAATAAAATGCAATTAGTTTTCAAATAATAATCTTAATTTAGGAATCTCTGGAAAATGGCGCTGTTCAAGTTCTACCAGTTTAATGCCCCTTTAAGAATAACTCCTAGAAGCTTTCTATCACAATGAAATTGTAGCTATTATAGAAGGTACATGCAGTTAAATGAATAAGGAATATAAAGATTCAACATATACTGAAAATCTTTTTCATAATGACTATATTTATCATTTGTCAACCAGTTGCTAGAGGTATTGAACTCACTAATAGATAATTCATAAACCCTACTAATAGCTGGTAGATGAGCACAAATTCTTTTTATTTTTTATTTTCATAGATAATGGATAATTTGAGTGCTAATGATGAGTAATAGGAGATGTATGACCATGCAGCAGAGCAGAACGAAATGCATAAATTATTTTTGCATGCACCCACGCTTTGAGGGAAGGTACATTTACAAAATTATTATGTTAGAGGAAAAGTCCACCCCGACATAACGTTGCTGTGCTAGAAGCAGAATAGTGAGAGAAACAGATGGATGAATATGTAAGGAAAACCCGATTACGAATGAAGTTAAAGCCCACCGTACACTATACATGCTATACGATCGACTGCGATCCGATTTTGGAAATGAATCGCAATAGCATTAAATATGAGAATTTTAACAAATAAAATGTTCCTGATTCAGGTTCTGAACAATTATGAATACTAAACATAGGATTTTGGTGCGCTGTCAGCCTTATATGGAATAAGGGCCAAATCAGTTTCAAATCGTCGACAATCGTAGGACAGATGTGACGTCACTACGACTCGGAGCCGATTTGGCCATTTCTCCGACTATGATGCTCGCAATAGGCCGTATTGACGATTTTACTGTCTATATGACTATTTAGAACCCCCATAAAAATAGTTCTGTATGTTTAAATGTTTATATCAAATGCTTCTACATTTTCCTTTGACATCGGATTGCAGACTGATCATATAGTGTGCGGTGAGCTTCAGAGGTTTTCAAATTTGAGATGAATCAAACAAAGATTGACAATTCTGTGATTTCCCATTCAAGCATTTCTTACTTTATTGTATTGAATTGTTTAATGAATTTCATTTTTTCCCCCAAATATCTGTGACCTGTTATGTTATTGGCCTTGTCGTTTCACACATCCCACTTTGTCAATGATAAAGGCAGAAGCAGATGAAGGGTAGTTACTGGAAACTGATTGTATCATTGGAATTGAGTGATATTGATGATAGTTTCAGCAAGTCAGGTTGCAGCAACAGTTGGGAGGGAGTAGGGCAGAGACCTACCCATTCCCCAGAAGAAAAACAGATAAATGGAACGGCGGGGTAGACGGGGAAAAAGGGTAGTACATGTTACAAATCCAAAGTCAGAAGTAATTTCTGTGCTAAAGACTACCCTGGGTAAATTATACGTTTCTAAAAAAATCCTATAAAAGGTACTGTTTTCCCCTGATTTTGAAAATATCACTTGCCGTTGACGATATATCTTGTTGTTGCTAGCCTTTAGATAATTGCATCTTGGCAAGACGAACCACAGCACCATAAAAATGCACTATATTTTAAATTATCCATGTATAAAGACAACAAATAGCCTCAAATTACCTTTAAAATTGCATTGTGCGGGAAAAATTCTATTTGATGTTGGTTTTATTTTGTCATATTGATATTCATTTGATTTCGCGTCATACCCTTTAAAAAAGTTAATCACTCCGCTTTTCTGTCTATGGAAAAGTTGTACAATAGCTTTGTGCATAAATCCCACACTCTAAAAAGCTGGATAAAATTTGACCCAATATTTGGGTAAAAAGGGAACATGCATGTTTTTTTGATAATTATATTACCCAATATTGGTTCTAAATCTTACCCATTGTTGATTATCATTTTACCCAACAAACATGCATGTTCCCTTTTTACCCAGTAATGGGTAAACTTTTATCCAACTTCACTGAGAGTGCAAATTAATAACTACTATTCAGTCCATTTTATAGAATTTCGTTTATAGAACCTTGAAAATAATTCATAAATCACATCATAAAAACCCAGCAGACATGTTTGAAAAATGCTGAATCGTTGTTTTGTGAAAACAAAACACTTGAAAATTAAAGAATTGACATACCTGTAACCACAATAGACACAACCCCTCAGAATCTCTACCCACTTGCCTCGAAACCCACATGAAACACGTACTTCTCATTAAAAATGTATCTAAGGATTGCATTATATGTTGTAAAGGGTGCGACATTGAATATGAAAAGGAGGCACGTACCAAAATCAATGAATGTTTTTCCCTGTATCTTGCCTGCTCATTTTGCTGTTTTGTTACCATTTATGTAACCTATATTCATCTTCCTCTCCTACTTTCCTCCTTTTCATGTTCACATAGTCGCATCTTTGGCAACATAATAATGCAATCCTTAGATACATTTTAATGAGAAGTACGTGTTTAATAGATACATTTAAAGTGTGCTCCGCCTCCCCCTTCGAAGTTCTATATGATCACTGTTATGACAGTTTATTTTTGTTTGTAGAAACAAAAGTTCTGTTATCAAGTTTACTAAGGGTGATTTGAAAATTGGACCAGTGACATACGCTCCGGATTTTTTCCTCCTTCTATTTTTTACTTGGAATTTAGGGTTAGGACAAGTGACGTAGCTACGGAGGGCATTTCACCCTCTTCCCCTTTCGATGGCTGGTAGGAATAGTTAGGTATTGGGTTTCGATTAACTACCCCTCAGGACAATTACCACAAGGACACTACCCCCCCCCCCCCCGACAATGATCCACAGGACATTCACCCACCCCGAACAAAATTTTAGCCCCCCCCCCCCCCCCACCCTTGAACAATTACCCGCATACCAAACAAAAAAGACAAGTCACAATGTGGGTTCTTGGAGAAAAATGAAAATGAAATTTAATTTCTAGGTGGACTGTAAGGCATTTTAGTAATCATGTATTCGTGAATATAATCATATACAATATGATATTGGGATTTTTAAAAGTTGTTGGAAATATAATGAGACGATCAGCAATACTGTTAATTATCCGTTTCCTGAAGACGATCAGTGGGTCTGCATGAATATTGCGAATTATTATTGAACTGCACAGTCTTGTAAATTGCTATCAAAATAACACGATCGCAAAATTTGACCCAATATTTGGGTAAAAAGGGAACATGCATGTTTGCTGGATAATTATGTTACCCAATATTGGGTCTAAATCTTACCCAATGTTCGTTAAGATTTTACCCAACAAACGTGCATGTTCCCTTTTTACCCAGTAATGGGTAAACTTTTATCCAACTTCATTGAGAGTGCAAATTAATAACTACTATTCAGTCCATTGTTTATAGACTTTCGTTTATAGAACCTTGAAAATAATTCATAAATCACATCATAAAACCCAGCAGACATGTTTGAAAAATGCTGAATCGTTATTTTGTGAAAACAAAACACTTGAAAATTAAAGAATTGACATACCTGTAACCGCAATAGACACAACCCCCAGAATCTCTACCCACTCGCCTCGAAACCGACATGAAACACGCACTTCTCATTAAAAATGTATCTAAGGATTGCATTATATGTTGCAAAGGGTGCGATTATGTGAATATGAAAAGAAGGCACGTACCAAAATCAATGAATGTTTTTCCCTGTATCTTGCCTGCCTATTTTGCTGTTTTGTTACCATTTATGTAACCTATATTCATCTTCCTCTCCTACTTTCCTCCTTTTCATGTTCACATAGTCGCATCCTTGGCAACATATAATGCAATCCTTAGATAATTTTAATGAGAAGTACGTGTTTAATAGATACATTTAAAGTGTGCTCCGCCTCCCCCTTCGAAGTTCTATATGATCACTGTTATGACAGTTTATTTTTGTTTGTAGAAACAAAAGTTCTGTTATCACGTTTACTAAGGGTGATTTGAAAATTGGACCAGTGACATAAGCTCCGGATTTTTCCCCCCTTCTACTTTTTACTTGGAATTTAGGGTTAGGACAAGTGACGTAGCTACGGAGGGCACTTGACCCTTTTCCCCTTTCGATGGCTGGTAGGAATAGTTAGGTGTTGGGTTGCGATTAACTACCCCCTCAGGACAATTACCCCCAAGGACAATACCCCCCCCCCCCCCCACGACAATGATGCACAGGACATTCACCCACCCCCGAACAAAATTTTAGCCACCCCCCCCCCTCCACCCCTGAACAATAATTATTATCCCCATACTAAACAAAAAAGACAAGTCACAATGCGGTTTCTTGGAGAAAAATGAAAATGAAATTTTATTTCTAGGTGGACTTTAAAATTTTAACAAATATCCTGTGTGAGGCATTTTAGTAATCATGTATACGTAAATATAATCATATACAGTATGATATTGGGATTTTGATAAGTTGCTGGAAATATAATGAGACGATCAGCATTACTGTAAATTATCAGTTTCCTGAAGACGATCAGTGGTCTGCATGAATATTGCGAATTATTATTGAATTGCACAGTCTTGTAAATTTCTATCAAAATAACACGATCGCAAAAACTTACAATAAATCTACATAAGGGCAATTTTAATATCATATTGTATACCCTATGGGAATCTTGTTCGGTTTATGTAATAAGCTATAAGATAAAGTTTACACATTTCAAAGGGTGATGGACAAGGATAATGTAATTCCCTGAGCTCCGGATTTTCCCCCCTTCTACTTTTTACTTGGAATTTAGGGTTAGGACAAGTGACGTAGCTACAGAGGGCACGTGACACTCTTCCCCTTTCGATGGCTGGCAGGCATAGGCATTGAGTTGCGATTAACTACCCCTCAGGACCCCCAAGGACAATACCCCCCCCCCCCCCACGACAATGATCCACAGGACATTCACCCACCCCGAACAAAATTTTAGCCCCCCCCCCCCCTCCCACCCTTGAACAAACACCAGCATACCAAACAAAAAAGACAAGTCACAATGTGGTTTCTTGGAGAAAAATGAAAATGAAATTTAATTTCTAGGTGGACTGTAAGGCATTTTAGTAATCATGTATTTTGATTTCCTGAAAGTCTTTGCGATCGTGTTCAGTACATCTTTCAGCAGTTCTCAAAAGCCAATTGATTTTTTTTTTTCTTCTTCCAATTCTAACTTTGAATTGATTACCGCCTAAAATGGTCCAGTAATATAATAGCGCACACTCCTTTCGTATAATATCTTAGTTATAAAAACCTGGTTACTACTCATTATGTTTCTTACCTGGTGCATTTTAAATACCTCATCTATTCCAAAATTTGTTAGACGTTGTTAAAAAATTGTTTATCATAATACAGATACATTCCGCCTCTCCCACCCCCTCCTTTTCCTCTAATAGTTATTTAAAAATTATTTGGATAGACTTTTGTGGACTGTGATAAAATTTGTAAAAATATGTCAACTTTCACGACACCGAAATTGCTGTTTAACCAATATGCAAATAATTATCTGGACTTCTCGCACATAACATCTCTCTTTTTTCTCTCCTTTATGTCAGTATTTGACTGTAGCGGCCGGGGCAACGAAGGAAAAAAAACCGATGATAAATTACATACGAATCTTGTTTTTCAATAAAACCCATTATTTTAGAGATATAGTAGTGTCAAATATACTGTTTATATCTTTTTTTTACGAGTCTTGTGTAAAAAGATAAATCATTAGTCATTTCCATGAAGATATTTCAGGTATTTGATGTTTGGTCTGTTGATATCGTTCCTGCTAATATGGATATTGTGTGATTTGATTTCATATGTTCAACAGTATCTTTAAACACCTTGGTTTCAAACAAAAGCTGTAAGGGAGGTAAAAACTATTTAGAGACAGACGGACTAATTCAAGTACACATTGAGTCCTGAGCCCCGTCTTATAAAAGATTTGCAATTGATTACAAATAATTTGCAATTGATATCAATCGCAACTTTGTACAAAGAAATAGGAGATGCGATTGATATCAATTGCAAATTATTTGTATTAAATCAAGCGCAAGTCCTCCAGTCAATTGCAAATTTCCAATCTCCTATCTATTAAGTACAGAGTTGCGATTGATATCAATTGCAAATTATATGCAATCGATCGCAACTCTTTATAAGACAGGTCTCATATTTCCAAAAACTAGTATACTTATCATTGAAGGTAGGACCCTCTCTTTCTTTCTTTCAATTAGGACGTGAAAATGGTTCAATAATTGTGCATGAATTTATTTCAAACTACTTGAAGTATTTCAACAATTCAGCTAAAGATATCGGTTATTTTATCAAAATAAAAAATTGCATCCTTTGTTTTTTCCTTGTTTTCTAAGTGTGATTCATAAAATGGAGTAAAACTTAGCTGACCAGCAAATAACATTTTATACGGAGAAATATACCAATGTTTTATTGTTTCTGTTTAACCTTATTTTCCGTTATTTCTGTTTAACCTTATTTTCCATAAACTTGGTCTACATATTTCGTTACGGGAAAAAATGAATAGAACCTTTAACTACATGCATAGTCATAGTTTTCGTTATGGGGCACATTGGACCGGGCCTTCACACAAAATATGATAGGAAAGGCTTAGCAAGAATCAATGGTTGAATAGAAGTATCTTGTCAAATAACTTCTCCATGTTGGGCTGGCATGGTCATATTTCTTCTGCCTATTAGGATCATGTGTTTAACATTCTTTGCTTTTGTTTCATGTTGGTTCGTACTTCGTGGATGTTATATGTTCCCCTTTTGTTTAATCTTGAGCAATTGGTTATCTTTTTTCTCTCATGCCATCCATGCTCCTTGGCACTTTATTTTAGTTTACTCTACTTTTTTTTACCACCCTGAAATTATTGTCTGATGTTACACTTTTTCAGAAGGTCTGACTACAAGCTTAGAAGTACGGTAAGTCAGTGTTAAGCATGTTCACTTCGTCTTTCTATTATTATAGTCAATTTATACCTAATCATGAATATAATATTGAGTACTGGGGGGAAATTCACAGCTAATTTGAAAGCTGTGTCATTTCCTGTTACCACACGGAGAACATTACAAAAATATATCTGTTGAAATGGTCTCATATTTCACGTGCAAGATTACATAATGTATTTTGTTTCCAGCCTTATGGGGCACACGTGAGTGTACTGTACAGGTTTCAAAACCTGAAAATACACAAATATTTTTCATTTTCCTCACGATCAATATATTTTGTTTATATATCCTGTTGGCAGTTTTTTTTTTCTCTAAAGTATACATTTCCACCAGTACACATCATTACCTTTAGACAACGACTATAACGTTAAAAAACCTCTTGTGTATAGTGACAGTGTCAACATCAAAATGAGATACAAGAAACATCTTAATTCATCGATATAATAATGAAAGGTCATTTCGAATTCCTAATAGTCAAATCCACAGCAAATTGTATTATTAAAACATCGAAGGCACTGCTAAAGACTTATTTCAGCTTCATGGAGTGCCTTAAAGGGGGAGTCCGGTTTACAAATTACTTGCTTTTAGTAGAAGCAGAAAAAGCTGACAAAGAGATCAGAAAAGGTTGGAGGAAAATCGGACAACTATTGATAAAGTTATGATTTTTTTTTAATGACATGAAAAACTAGGGAAAACAATGAAAATCACTAGACAACGTGGTCTGGAGTTTGTGTCGTCATTCCTTTAAAATATTGTTTACGTTGAAAATACAAATTATTAATTTTTGGCCCAGGATATGATTTCATTTGAAATTGAACCAAGTTTTTTGTTTGCATGTATACACCTTCAAAAATTATTCAGTTTACTCCCATTGACTGTTTTCAAGATATTACATATTTATAATCACTCATTTTCCATATATTGTTTACAAAAATTGATGATTTTATGATTTTTACAGAAAATTATTTACTCTTAATTAGTGTATACAGACAAAAACATATATCTATAAACATAACTTGTTTCAAGTTATGAGGATATCATATTCTTTGAAAAAAAATGCAAATGAGTATTTTTTATGTAAACAAATTAATTGGTGAGTTTTGAGGGAACGACGCCACAAACTCATTCATTCATTCATTTATTTTTCCTCGCATCGGGTGAAACATCCTAACAGCAAAAGCTGGTTTACATAGGGGTCCACCACACATGACTGATGACCGAGTTGCCAATTTGTCGAGTTTTCCTTAGTTTTTCATGTCATTATAAAATGCATGACTTTCTTATTAGTTGTCCGTTTTTTAAACTCTTTGTCTGATTTTTCTGCTTCAAATAAATTCAACTAATTGTTGGACCGGACTTCTCCTTTAACGAAAGAACTACATCTCTGCATAGTCATTTTGTAATACAATAATGAACAAGTAATTGAAAGAATGGCCTTTGTATTCTTATCGTTGCAATTCAGTGAGAATCTTTGTACAACAGAAAAACATCTGGGGCCTGTAACATAAAGAGATACAATCAATCTTACGATCAATTGTAACTCTTCAGTACATGGTTGCCATAGACTTACGATTGATATCAATCGTAAGATTGATTTATCTCTTTATGTTACAGGCCCCTGATGGGATAAAGTTGGTAGAAATGTACATAAACTAATGACAATTTGACACAACATTCCATCCAAAAGTCACTCATTAAAATAACCAACCTTGCAAACGCCCTACTTATGACATCAAACAAAGTATTTTATAATGTAATTCAGCATGAAAAGCGTCAATCACTAAGCATTCCTCATGATCTTGACCCTTCACTTGCAAAAGGCATACAAACATTTTCAATTGGTAAATGCATATCCTCTTCAAGGAGAACCTTATTATTGACATGGCATCATTTATAAAACTTTTCGATCGTGACTCACATACACCGTCTCCATTTTATCTCCTTTTCAGCGCTCGACAAAAAAAAAGCATGAATATAGAATCTTACAAATCTACCAAATGATGGGTGAGTTTAACGTTCAGTTACCGGGCGTAGGCCAAGTGACAATGAAAAAGCTCTTATTTACAGTATATGAAACATCGTGTAAAACTATATTGAAAAATAGATAAAACTACAATACCTGATAATTCAAAATATATACTTCAGTTTTAAGGACAGTAGTCACAGTACCATACTTTATCAAGAGTAGATGTATTTTGAAATTCGCAAAGGCAAGTTTTTTTTACACTGAGCTATATGAGCTATATATCAATAATTCTTATTAATACGTGAACACCGTTAATTACTCACTATAGTCTTAAATCTGTACATTTTTCTGAATATCATAGTGTATTACATTATAAATAACAAGCACTGTAAGATTGTATTGTTTTTTTTGTTTTTGTTTTTGTTTTTTTTAAGTTTTGGCCTATGAATACAAAATAAGAACTCAAATACCTTTATCGTAATGCAATATGTACAGGTAGTTTTATATGAAAAGAAAAAAGTTGTAACGTTAAACTCAATCACATTTAAACTCACTGTAAATGAAATAACCGAAGCGAATCGTTTTAATCGTATACTGAAAGGGACAGACGACACAATTAACCCTTTCAGGACAGGAATTATTTAAGGGCTAAATTGATCACATTTTGTTCTTCAAATTGGCAACAATAATATTTTTCTCTTAGTGCTACATGGTTCTAATAAGGTGTAATGTCTTTAAAAACAATATACATGGTGACGACTTTGTGGACAAGTTAAAAAAATTGCCAATTTGATAAAAAACAATGATTTTGAATCGCTCAAGGTGTTGCCAATTTAAAGATTTTAAAGGTTATTCTCATTTTTAAAATTCCTGGCATCAAATGCAATAGGGTCATGCAACAAAAATGGACGTAGGATGTGTAGAAGTTTTTGCTCTTTCTACTCATGCATGTGGTATATTTTTTATAGCTCTGAATCAAAATTTATTGAGCCAAACCACAAAATGTGGTCAATTGTCTCGAAAGGGTTAAAAAACAGTGGGACTATCATACAAGTTTTTTTTTTTTTTTTTTTTTTTTTGCCAAAGCATTAACATTTATTAATCAACAGAGCAAAAATTAATTGTGTATCTTGTGAATTCTGATAGAAAAATAAGTCCAATAACTTGAGCAATATTACTCCATCATCCTCTCGTTTATGCGTATAAGTTTTACAATCTAAAGATAAAAAGAAAATAATTTTGAGGTTAAAAACGACATCACCGGATATTTATAATATATTTTCATATTATTTACCTCAAAAGTACTCGTGGTGGAATATCTATTTCAGCATACAGGCTAGTTCTTAACATAATCATTTTGATTAATATGTACATTTTGACATTCTTCTAAAATAATAAACCTAGAGAGGTTAGGAAGGAAGGCAAGTAGCTCATCATTTTAAAATAAACAATGATAAATTATGTCATTTTTCTTGAATGTATTACACAGTATTGCATGGTAGATTGCGAAATTTATTGTGGTTTGATCAGCATTCTAGGCGTCTGCAAAAAGACGCCTAGCTGGAACGCAGGGAGTGGAGAATGGGTACACATTGTGTACAAGCAAGCCATGACTCAGATGACCGGAGTAATAGTATGTCTGTAAAGCTCTTTAGAGGTATCGTATATGTATTAGGCGCTATATACATCCAGAATATATATTATTTTCGAAGGAGTTATGTCGCCGATATATGTTCGTTTGATTCACTCAATTCTGAATATTCAACTTTTTTGTAAACTAACAATTCATAAAAATAGATCACATCCGCATTATTGTATCACAAAAAAGAAAGAAAAAATAGACTCATTTTAAACTTTCTAAACATTTTTTGTATTTCAATATCATTATAAAGCGAAACTTTCACTTCTATAAGATTCACGTACATTAATTTTGACAAAAATTTTCAACAAATGATTGATTTTAATATTCTTTCCTTGATAAATTTGGGTATATTCGTACAGGCCACACCCCCCCCCCCCCTTTCCTTAAAAAGTGTGGGCGATGTACACCGCCTATCCCCGGGATTTGTTTGGTGTTCAGAATGATGAAGTCGCTGTTGATCTTGGTCCTCCAGTTTTTGACGCCCATGTACTATCTTGAATTCGTCGATGAAATCGATTTTTCAAACTCGACTTAACCTGAAATTAGGTGGAGGATAAGAAGAATAATTTATACTTGGAATTAAACTTCAATTTTCGATAAGGTATTTCAAAATTCTTCACAAAAGAGAAAGAAAAAAAAAATTTTACAAACAAGTCTTTACAATCATGACAACTGAAATAAAATGTACAAGAGTCGATGGAGACTATGATTTGTATCAAATCGGAAAAAAATATAGCTTTCATCTCCCCTGCCACATAAATTGATGATTTGAGAAAAACAAAATCAATTAAATTTAACTGCCTGTGAAAGCAGTCGATTCCTCACTCAAACATAAGAGTATTCACGTAATCCTGAAACTGGTGTAAAGAGGCCATGATTAAATGTTCAAATATTATATCCTAGACGTTTTAGTTTGTCAACCCAGAGTAGTTTTTGTGGCTATTTAGTAAAACCAGGGTAGATAATAATTCCAACTTTTTATATTATACCTGTGTCAGATGTTTTAATTTGTTGTCTCGTATTTGTGGATGCCTTTGATATAGACTGTATGAATTGTTATCTACCCTGGGTTGACTTAATGGACACAAAGACAACTCTGGGTTGACAATAAACTAAAGTGTCTAGGATGATTTTGATATAGACAGTTGGGATTCTTATCTACTCTGGTTGGACTAAATGGCCACAAATACTACTCTGGGTTGACAATAAATCAAAACATCTGGGACACCTGTGATATGAATAGTTGGAAGTGTTATCTATAATTGTAAGGAAATAGGAAATAATAAATACAAAAGCTTTGTCAACTCTCGGGGAAGAAAATAAAATGCAAACAAATATGAAAGAAAAATATTTTCAACATTTCAAAAATTTTAAATGGAAGGGCAGGCCGTGGAAAGTTTGATTTAAGCTTCGCTACCATAATTTTCATATTTCCTTTCGCATTATATATATATATATATATATATATATATATATATAGTAATTCCATGATAAATACAAAGTCCACGTGTTGGTAGAATATCCAAAAACAAACTATTAGACATTTCATGCTTTTATCCAACTTCTTTATTTACTGATAAAGAATGATTTCGAAAGTTTGTCAGCCACTTGATAAAGACGATGTGAACACCGTCGAAAATTCGTGAGAGCAAATAAAGAAGTTGGATAAAAGCATGAAATGTCTAATAGTTTGTTATATATATATATATATATATATATATATATATATTCATATAATTATACAGTTAAATAAAAGTATACACAAAAAAAATATGCTTATAATATTTATGAATGGATAAAGAAAAACTTACATCTGGCACTTGGAGGCAGTGGAAAATGAGAATACAGACTCCCTAAAAAGAAAAAAAAAAAAAAAAAAAAAAAAAAGAAATATAAAGCATGGTTTAAAGCAAACATTCTATACAAAGACCAATTCATCAATTCTATAATCCCTCTAGTTTATTTATGAATATATTTCTAAAGTAGTGTTCTCCAACGAACAATGAGCGCTAGCTAATAGTCAAATATAAGTTCATCATTTCCGTTGCAAAATATGGATTAAAGATTTATTGAAGCCAAGTCTCAGTTTCTCCCATCTTCCAGACGTGTAAACTTTGGCATGCGCCCTCTATATGAGTTCTTTACGATACTGATGGGCACACACGAGTAATTCATCCGCTGCCGATGAATTTGGGACTAGCGTAAGTAAGATGACGTAATGGTAGCTGATCAAAAATATTCATGTAAAATTGAATACTTGTCGGCTGTAAATCTTTTCAAGAGAAATGGTGTTTGGAAGTTACATTTTTTCATATTTCACCCCTATCTGGAATCTTGGAAGCCTTTGGGTATTTTAGAGGAATTATTTGATCTGCAGTGCATTTCCACTGTTCACAGCAGCGAAAAGTCGTAGTTCGTGATTAGCCTCGTTTCAGCCTTCGCAGTATTTGATGTAGCCGTTTAAGTGCCCAAATAAAGTACCTAATTTTGTAGTACCATCAGTGTAGTTGCTACTCTGTCAGTTAAAATAATTTTTGTAGAGAGACTATTTAAATATGAATTTTTGATGTGCTTCAATTTAACACGTGTTACTATGGGGGGCCGAATTACTCGTGTGTGCCCTATACCGAAGCCTAGCATAGCGTTGCTAGGAAGGCGTCGGCTGCTAGCGGAGTTTTGCAGATGTTCTGAAATGACTTTTTTACAGGACAAAACATCGTGAAACATCATTGGGGGCGTCGATCCCTTCAAGTTAATGTATTCTTATACAATTTGAGACACAATTAATTAGAAATTGTAGGAAGAGAGCAAGAAAAGTAAGTTAAAAGAAGTTTGCAATATGGTGATTTGAGTGAAGCAGAATGTACACGATGGGCTATTAGTCTCGGCGTTTTTGTTATGATTCACCCGCTACCCCCCCCCCCCCCCCCTCTCTCTCTATCTCTCTATCTCTCTTTCTCTCTATCTCTCTTTCTCTCTCTGTCTCTCTCTTCTCCGTCTCCCCCACCCCCCCCCCCCCCCCCCCCGTTTCAATGAGGAATCCTGCTTAGTACGATGTTTCCAGCCTGAGAAAGAAAGAAATGAACTGAATGTGGACTATCGCTAGAATTTGCCTTTTATTTTCTTTGTTTTAACGCAAGGGGGGGGGGGGGTTGGCTGCAGTTTTTCTCTACCTTTTCCACTATTGGTCCCATTCATCAATAATAATCTGTCTAAACGCGATTCTTACTTACATGAGAAGCAAATCCCAATACAACATACCACTTAGCAGCATCTAACGTGCACCATGAACTAAATGCATAAAAATAGTACACAATTGAGTATTGTAACAAGGGGCGTTTTTACCTCCCTACCTGCAAACGCAAAGACTACAGAATGGATGAATGGTACCAAAAGTTTCAGTAGAGAAAACTCTTCAAAGTGAAAGGAAAATATTTCATATTTTCAAGATATGACATACACTATAGGGCACACACGAGTAATTCATCCGCTGCCGATGAATTTGGGACTAGCGTATAGATGACGTAATGGTAGCTGATCAAAAATATTCATATAAAATTGAATACTTGTCGGCTGTAAATCTTTTCAAGAGAAATGGTGTTTGGAAGTCACATTCTTTCATATTTCACCCCTATCTGGAATCTTGGACGCCTTTGGGTATTTTAGAGGAATTATTTGATCTGCAGTGCATTTCCACTGTTCACAGCAGTGAAAAGTCGTAGTTCGTGATTAGCCTCGTTTCAGCCTTCACAGTATTTGATGTAGTCGTTTAAGTGCCCAAATAAAGTACCTAATTTTGTAGTACCATCAGTGTAGTTGCTACTCTGTCAGTTAAAACAATTTTTGTAGAGAGACTATTTAAATATGAATTTTTGATGTGCTTCAATTTAACACGTGTTACTATGGGGGGCCGAATTACTCGTGTGTGCCCTGATGTGCATAATCGTCAAGGTTGAGTTGAAGCAATTAATATACGAAACGGCAGCGTACCTGCAGACCGAATGAGATGACGAAGAGATACTGAAAGAAGATGACTTCATCAGACTTGGTGATGCTGGTGATGGCTCCCGAGAACCATGTCAGACCGAGGATCGGAAGCAGAATCAGCAGTGCACGAGCCAATGCCCTATTAAGCAAATAAACGAAGCAGTCAGAGACGGAGAGTGGATGTAGTTATTGTTAAAAGGGATAGCAGTGTCATAAAGGGCAGGGGGAGGCATCGGTCTTGATTTATATGACATTCAAGAGAGCAAGTCCATCGAGGGATGGGAGATTGTGTTTGTGTGTTGGCGGGGGGTTCAATCATCTTCTTTTTATGAAGCAGAATTAGCATAGCACGAACCATTGCCCTAATAAGAAAACAAAAATAGCAGTCAGAGGCGTAGCGTAGATCCGGCCAGTGAAAGGGCATCGGTGTCATAGAGGGGATGGGGGGGGGGGGGTGGAGCATCGGTCTTTCTTTCTATTTTGCATTTTCTTTCTTACGCCATTCAATTGCAGTGGAGGGGAGCAGGTGCCTTTCAGATCCAAGTTGTCAGAAAAATATGGTTACAAAATTCTATAACATAGCGCCCCTGCTGTGAATACATATAAATGGAAAGAATATTTAGAATTTTCCTATAGGTAGTCTTCTTATATCATAATTTTTACAGTTAAATCTGCGAACATATACGTATCATGTATTACGTTAATCGTGTGTATGATACATTATATGCGTTGTCATGGTCGTACAATCCTACCATTTTGCTATAAAGGAGAGACCGGATACAATAGCGAATTCCCCATAATTATTTTGTCTCTCCCATTTCTTCTTTATTTAAACCATGCGTGCGTGTGACCATGTCTATTATATACGTCATACTGTAGTATATTCAATTAATCAGTTTTTATTTAATTCTCCAATTTAAAAAAAACAAACATACAAACATCAAAATTATACAAAGCATTTCTAATCAAAATACAAGGTACAATACATGAATTAATACATAATAAGAAGAACAAAAAGGACCATCATTAAAAGCCTATTGAGGCTTGATAAGTTTATCCTGCTTTTCTCTCATTAAGAAATTAATTAAGATTTACCAAATTAGTAAATTGTCTGCCCTTGCTACCTTGGACCATCTTTTTAAAAACACATTTCTTATGAAGTTATTTCAGTACTTTCCAGTCAATATTTATCTTAATTGCGATTCGGATTTTCATGTAAACTCTCTTTACATGAAAAACCTTTGAATGTTGTACACCAAATTGATTTACCTCACAGCATGGGCAAAATAAAAAAAAAAAAAAAAATAGTTTTCATCAAGGTCATCATGGCATAGTAATGAATGTTGCCTATCCGGAATAATTATCCAAGGAAATGGTTACATTGAAAAATTTAGTTATCATGTGTGGCGAGGCACTGCAAAGTGAGGGACCTGAACAATGGATGTCTGCATAGTAAAAAAAAAATAAATAAAAAAGACTTCCCCTTACACTTTACAAATTTCATGCAGAGGGTGCTTTGACCATATTTTTGTTAGATATAAAAACATAACTCACGACTGTTTAAAAAAACTGTTTCTTTTCTTGTTAATTCCTTTAATTGCATTAAAGTGTAAGCTGTCGAATAGCTATAGTTAAAAATGAGACAAAGATGCAAAAGTGATGGCTGATATTCTTAGGTAAATAAAAGTCAGGTGAACGCCAAGTTACCATGAGAGGATCTTGAAAAAATTCAAACAAATACTTGACCATAAATTTGCTTTTTTCCTATTCAAGATAATAATTGCTAGTCATGGGGAAGCAATTGCCTGAGAGAAGAACGTCGTTGCTTTTTTTGTTTGCAATTGATAGGCATTTGGTTGTTTTAAATACAGCCCATTGTATCTGCAAATGTGCATTATGCAAGGTGAGACTGCCAGTTAGAATCGTGTCTGATTACTTACTTGATCTTATCTATCTCATCTTTCTTAGCATTGGCCTTGAGTGACATGAAGGACTTCATCACAAAGAAGAGGATCATCGAGTTGAACTGCAAATTGAAAACAAATTTCCAAAATGAATTATTATTATCATACTACTCCTTGATCACTACATCGACTGACATGGATTCGTTACAAAGAAGAGGGATCGTCATAATCGAGTTGAACTGAAAATTGAAAGCAAATTTTCAAAACTAATAATAAACAATATCATATCACTGTCTGATCATTATGTGTCTAAATTCATACAGAAATAAGAAATACTGCTGGCACGTTAAATATGAGCAATTTACAAAGAAAATGTTTAAGGTTTCACCGGGTTATGCCCCCAATAGACTTCTTTTAAGACTTTCATATTTGGGGTAAATGAGTAGAGTGAAGAAATAACTTCAATCACAAATCATTACCAGTAGTTTCTGAAAGAAAAGCAAAATAATTATGACATAGATATTAGTCCAGGGGTCTCAGATGTGGGGGGAGGGGGGATATTTTTTTTTCGTGAATTTTCACCCCGGAATATGAATTTCGGCGTAGTCAGCGAACACATTTGGATCTTATTTTTCGCTCTGGATGGGGTCTATGATATTCCTTATATACATATTTATTTCTAACTTGACTTCAATGGTATAAACCAGAGGACTAGAAGCTTCCTGCCTCATGTGAGAACATTTGACATACTGTATTTAATAGAAATATAAACACTTATGAAATAAAAGGTAAAGTTTGATTGAATTCGTAACTATCAATACTCTGAAACGAAATGGTCTTACGGCAAAAGTCATTATCTTGTGTTATTTCAATCACGAAATTACATAAAAAGGCTATAAGTCAATGGACTGAAAGTGGGTAATTACGCCTAATTTTTTTGCGAGATCGCTTTGCTCTGTCGCAAAGTTTAGAAACTAAAAGACTGGTATTCAGCCAAGAGACGTCGGCCCCCTGGCGAAATAAGGGCCCTACGCCTATGAAAACTACCACTTTTGTTTCATTCAATTACAATTTTTTTTAATACATACCAAGAGCACTGCGAATACACATCCGACAAAGACGTAGATGGTATTGTCATCATGACGAAGCCAGCAACTGAAACGTAAAAACGTTGAACATGAATTTTTCCTTTTTCAGCCTTGTCCTCTGCACTTTCATGTTACACCACTTCGTTAATTTATTGGGGTATTGCCATTTTTGTTTAATAATGGAAAAATAGCTATCATGTTTAATACCCAATACACTTAGACATTTTTACTTTACTCACTGTTACTTCTGTTATTTTACAACTTTCTTTCAAAAAATGAAATTGGTCAATTGCAATCATAAGTATTTACATAGTCATTATATTATGCGCCAATAAGGATTAAGGTTAAGGATCATGTCCATCAATCAGGGGCGAATGCAGGATTTTGTAAAATAATATGAAAAAGAAAAAGTGGGCACAGTTCCAAATTCCGAAAACTTTTTGACTAGCAACCGCCCCCAACAAAAAAGGGGGGTCTTTCCAAGTCTTTTCGATTAAAATGGACAATTTGGTAAAATAATTAAAAGGGAAAGCACAATATTTTTTTGTGTATTTTAGCTATGGTACGTTGGTGTGAAATTGGACACTGGCCAGTTGCACACCCCTTCCCTATCAGCTACTGCGTTAACGGCGTACCATACCGAAATCTTGTATAAGATTGGTGTAATCTGTAGTATGATCTGATATACAACTTACTAGCTTGTAGAACCATAGCCGTCATACAGGACTCCGAAAGAAACTCCAACAACCACCAGAGAGCCTCCTACAATATATATATATATATATATATATATATATATATATATATATCAAAAAAGGTAATTATCATTATGGACATGAATATCGAAATGTACGTGAAAAAATAAGCATGGGCGGTTATATATCGCACGGGAGTGTGGGAGATAATACCGATTTTGAGAGATGGAATGAGAGGAAGTGGTAGAGAGAGAGAAGCAGGGTTGGCCGGTTTTATTTTTTCAAAGAGCGCGATTCAAGTCAAAGATTTAATTGACATTGATCAAACAAATCTTTTTATCTCGATCTTATTTTTATTTTTTATTTTTATATTCAAATCAATCTTTGTCGACCCTGCAGAGAAAAGAAAAGAGCCAGAGAGTGAGATATAGTGATCATGGTAATTCAAATATATAGGAGGGGAGAGAGGGGGCGCGAGCGAGAAATGAGAGAGAGAGCAAAAAATATGGGTCATTCTGCTCGCTTCATTTCAAATGAACCATTGCAGCGGAACAGTTCCACATCATTGTCTGACACCTCAACTGCTAAGCAGTGTATTGAATAATTTCAGTGTTGGCTAGGCATTTGTTATTTGGGTATAAATGTTGTCATAGACAAGTAGGCTGCATCTGCTTTCAAAGACAATTTTTACAACTATCTTCCCTTTCCTACCTTGCATTCCAAATCTGACTTTGTCCATATATACATAACTCTGGAAACAACTAACAAAACGATTTTTTTCTATTGAAATGAAATTTGATTTTCCCTTCCTTTGTGATGAAAGTGGATTCATCATACATCTAAAAAGTATTACATAATTTTGACTCCATTGAAGGGCGTAGCTAGATTGTTCTCCTAGACGACCTCGAAAAATGGCTGTGCTCTGCCCCAAGACTAAGTCACTAGGCATGGCACAGTAATTCTGACGTACCGGTCAATATCCAAATTTATGCCAGTAGGTTTGACCAATCAGAGAACTAAATCGCTGTATGTGGTATAAAGAAAAGGATAACCAATGGACGTAAGGCCCCCTATCTACACCCGTTTTTGCAAAGGTCATTCTTACTGGAGCGGAATCTGTAGGGGGGGGGGGGCACAATTCCGACAAAAAGAAAGGACTGGCATATTGTTTAGGCATGCGTTTTTTTGTTTTTTTGTTGTTGTTGTTGTTTTTGTTTTTTTTTGGTTTCTTCGGTTGTTGTTGTTTTGGGGTTGTTGTTGTTTGTTTGTTTGTTTTTGTTTTTTTTTGGGGGGGTGAGAAATTTAAAGAGGGATTGGGAGTTAGGGGTTTTGTACTTCAATAATGCCATTTATGTTCCAAGAGGGTGTGGAGGGCAGCACACGGGGCCAGTTTTCCCCTCTAAATTCGCCCGTGTATACTTACCCCATGCAAAGAGATTCAACCAGCCGAAACGGAGAGGCTTGAAGCCCACAGCAGTGGTGCGATAGAGAAACACGCCTTCAATCATTGTCCAGGCAAGGGCAGATGTGAAGAGGTATTGAAGGGTGACGGCAATGGTCTTGCAAATTATCTACAGCAAAATGGTAGGTTGACACGAAATGAAGATGATCCAGTTAGATCACTGGCAGAATTAGGGGCGGGGGCACAACTGACTCGTACCCGCCTTCTAAAACCAAATCGTGTGTACTTTAGTTACAGGATATGTGCCCCCCCCCCCCCATACACATAGTCGTATTTTTGTGCCCCCTTTTCAAACGTTAGTCCCAATTTTTTCCGGCATTGTGCAACCCCTTTTTTCTAATTAAAAAATCCTGGATCCATAAAGATCCCAAATCATTTACCCACATTCAATGCAATCTACATTTTATTTTTAAAAATTGATAGGTGAAACTTACTACGCATGAAATGAAGTCATGCATGTTTTTACCCTTGGCTACTGATGATTATGGTAAATAAAAAAAAATATTCCAGCACTTCAAAAATATATGTGTCTGCGTCATTTCGATTGCATTGTTACCTGAGCTAATCAAGCCTGTGAAGGCAATTAAGTCATATGCCAGTTATTAAAAGTATTTTTTGAACTGCTCATTTTGCAATCACTTTTTAAACGATATCACTTTTATCATGTTCATGACGCGCAAAGTACCGTACAGGTCACTCACGAGGTCCTTACGTTAACAAATGACGCCTGGTGTGAACCGGTCTTTTACCAAGCGCTATACAAATGTATATACTATCATTTTAACACTTAAAGAGTCTTGCCAGAAATATCCGAAAACTTACCCAATTCCATGCCATCTCTGCCATAGTCATAAAAAGAAGCTGACCCAAGGCGGTTGAGATAGCCAGGTTCATGTGAATCTGAATCTTCAGGAGCTTCCATGTGCTGCATGCAACAGATCAGTAACAGTTCATTCATATGGGTAATATTGGCTATACGTGAACATTCAAAAATTTCACAAATATAAGCATATCAAATGTCTATAAAGTAAAACAGCCGAGTAACTCCCGTTAACACTTTGTTGAATTCATGCAAAGAAAGACAATTAAAAGTTTACACGTAATCAAAATTGTCTTTCCTGTGTTTCGGATGGATATCTGACAACCATAGTATTCCGACAAAGAAATATGGCATGTATCAAAAAGGGAGAATGTTATTATGTTGGCATGGTTGGCATGGTTGGTGTTGGTCTATTTCTAAAGTTCAAATACATATTCATTTACCCAGTGGCGAAGAAGATGAACACGGCCAAAGTGAGCGAAAGCACGGACAATGACCCCATGACTCTAGAAAGATAACTCTGTATGATAGCGTGTATCCCTTGTGGAGGCTGCAAGGATGAAAAAAAAAATATGAAGAATATACGCAAGTCCAAGATATGTCCCATACGCTAGCAAGTATTATGGGGTTGTAGACTTGAGAAAATGAATTAACATTAAAAATGTTGTGTGATCCAAGCTCTAATGGGGCTTATCGGCTTGGCACAGTGATTAGGCATACTAAAATCTTAGATACGTAAAGAGGAACAAAAATAGCTTGGACTTTTGTACATGATTTAGTTTAAAGGGGAATGAAACCCTGTGGAAAATCAGTTTTAATTAAAAAAAAAAAAAAAGAGAGAGAGGATAGAGAGAAGCAATTCAAAATAATTTCCATCAAAATCGTTTAAGAAATAAGAAATTTAAAGTGAAAGTTTGAAAAGTCTCAATTTAATTTCTATGGCGATTCTCAAATTGGCAATGTTGCTTCAAAGTGACATGGAGAGTAGGACAACTCTCCATGTGTTTTCTACACAAAATTTCATATTTTCTCCATTATCTCTAAAGATGATGCTTGTCTTTTTGTGAACTCAACACATGTTGTGTCAAATACATTTCTCCATGATATATCTTGAGCTAAGGAGACAAGCTGCACTTTGAGATATAATGGGGAAAATATGAAATTTTGTGTACAAAACATATGGAGAGTTGTCCTACTAAACCTGTCATTTTGAAGCAACATTGCCAATTTGAGGATCACCACAGAAAGTAAATTGAGACTTTTCAAACTTTCATAACTTTCTCATTTCTTAACCGCTTTTGATTGAACTTTTTAAAATTTGCTTCTCTCTATCCTCTCTTTTCATTAAAAATGATTTTTTCCTAGGGTTTCGTTCTCCTTTAAGAGTAGCTTAGATAAGGGGATACCTATTATACTGTTAGAACTCAGTACTACGTTAGAATGCATCCATCTAAAAGATAGTACAGATGTCATTACACATTATATAATTCTACATAAACGTCCAGATGATATGATCAACATTTACCACAGTGAGGAAATGCCAATTTTCATTAAGTATAAAAAAGAATTATATCCATATTCATATATGAATAATACTGCAATAAAAGAGAGCAGTAATTTCAGAAGAATTCTTTTAGAAAAATAGTGTTAATTTTAGATAATGATAAAAAGATTTCAATTTGGAACGTAGGATAACATAAAATCATAGTTATCATCATCTAGATGATTTAACCTTGAGGCAGGTTAGCCTTGAGCTAAACAGGTTATCTAATAAAGTCTTCAACTACTACTAGATAAGTAATATCGTATGAATGCTATCAGATAGTCACCACCCATGTCTTGCTTGTTGACTGGTCTTTTAAGTCATATAATATGCATGGGCCGCGGAACCGGGGGGGGGGGGGGGCTGAAGGGGGCTGCAGCCCCCACACTTTTTTTTTAGTAGACACGTGCCATAAAACTTCTGAAAAAAGATTCGAAAATTGTCATTAATGAGTGAAATCAAATCAGCCCCCCCTTTCAAAAACGCTCCTGATACGGTACTTGCCATTTCAAACAATGAATCTCTGAATATGCTAGTGAACTCATTTTTCTCGAGATGCCTATGTAATTTCTGTAATTGTTTTTTTACTTCAGTGAGTGGTCAACTAGAATTTACAACTGTTTACACATAATGCACACAAAGATTGATTGTAATGGAAATCAGACAAATGTTAAACACTGGGGAATTCTTCAAAATGACTATAGTGGGCAACTGTTTTATTTCACTCCCGAACACTTCATGATAGATGTGAAGAAATTATGAATCCATCAGTTCGTATTTCGTAGCATGTCATTGTACCAAGTGAGCATCGTAGACTATTTTGGGCCTATTGTTAATGACCAATAAATCTCCTGAGGATATTTGCACATTCTGGTCTTTATATATTTTTGGTCCTTCACTTGACCAGCTAACGGAATGTAAGGAAGTACAGTCAATAGCCCCACCCCATCCTCCGAAATTTAACGCTCAAGAAATTTATGTAAGGATAATCACTCATTTTTACAAGGATTCCGTGCTAGGTGATTTCTAAAAAAATATGAAAGAAGGGATAAAGTATGTGAATTTAGTATACATCAATTGGTGGACAGACAGAAGTACACACCGAACCACGGATAGATGGGTAGGAGGACTACACCAAAAAGAAAATAAAGCTGACAGAAAAGAGAGACAAAAAAGAGAGATGAGAGGAGCATTGAGGCGGGAGGGGGAGATGGAGAGAAAAGGGGAGAAAAGGGGAAGGAGTTTGAGAGGAGTAAAGACAGAGAAAGAGAGAGGGAGAGCGAGAGGGTGTGGAGATGCTTACCTTGGCTGATAAGAGAACAGCAAAGCTTGTAAGATGACTGCTGCGGCACTGGACTAAAGTCGAGTTGGCAAACACTAGCTCCATACCATTACTTGACCAGACTCCAGCGCTGTATGTGTGATATGAACAAAAAATAACCAATTATAATATGATCCTAAGTGAAATCGTATCGGGGTTGAAGCGAATAACTCCAAAATTTTAAATATATGTGGGGAAGGATTCTTTTAAGTGTGGTGTCAACAAAATAATGGCCAATGGAAATAATAACGCTTGAATCAGAACCGAAATCAGGGGCATCACTAAAATATTTCAAATGTGTGCGGGACTGGTAGGGAAAATTTTCCTACCTTATGACCCCATTCGGAAAATGCTAATGTTAGCTTACACAGGTTATCTTTTATAGGCACATGCACATATTCCAGTATTTGCTATACATTTCTTATATTTTAAATGTATTATGTCAGACGAATACAATATTATTCAATAAGACTGATTCATCAGATATGTCAACCCTGATTAGCATAATTTGTGTACGAAAGGCTACACTTTAATGCAGCATGTCTTGGAAAAAAAGAAGTTACTTATATGTTTTTTAATCGTAAAAATACCAAATCACACATTTATGTTGATAATTTTTTTCTTTGCTTTGAACTCATATTAGTTATTTCATATCCTGCATCATATAATTCTAGACAAGGATTGCCCAGGGATGTCTCACGTGACATAAAATACTTCAACCACGAAGAAAAAATGGATATCGCGTGACGTCATACCTCCGTATATATTTCACTATGGAGATATTTTGACTTCACTTTTTTGTTATTCTGGATATTTCGAAGTTATCGATATCGCGACAATGTATCGCGATAATGTTTGTGCGTGACGAGCCTCTCAGTGTAGGTCTACTCTAACTTACATTTAGGTTTTTATTTTGAATCTATCTAGGCTTACTCTTTCCTATAGGATATAAATCAAATATACCATACACTCTTTTTCGAGGCACCAGTTCAAATTATGGATTCTTCGGTGACTGGCATAGTTACTATTTTCTTCGGGGCTGCGCCCCTCATAAAATAGCGCTATGCCAGTCACCTCAGAGAATCCATAATTTCAACTGGAGCCTCTCAGTGCAAAGTATATGTGATTATTATACCCCCGACTATGCGAATATGTCTATCTGGAGGACATTGCATATAAGTCAAAGTAAGACTATTCATTTCCGTTTTTGAAAGTGGGGGGGGGGGGGGGGCTGATCTAATTTCACTCATTAATGACAATTTTCGAGTCTTTTTTCCGACATTTTTCTTAACGTGTCTACTAAAAAAAAGTGGGGGCTGCAGCCCCCAGCCCCCCCCCCCCCGGTTCCGCGGCCCATGAAAGATGCAAAAAATGAAAAAATGACATTCATTTTCTGCCAAACCTATAACATAATTAGGATATGGTATTAAATTGAATTATGAACGATTAAAGATAAAGTTCAGTTCTGGTCATGCAATTATATTGTGAAAAAAAAAACTGTCTGAAAGCAATTGAAAACTGGTGTATACTTTGAGATGTTGGAATCATCAAAGTTATAAGAAATTGATTCAGTCTCACTGAAAAGCACATGCACTGCACACAAAATGGGTATATGGACCACACAAATATGTAGCAAGTGAGTATATAGGACTACACACACACGTGGGCATGGATGTTTCGTCCAAACACTTCAGCATTTTCTCTATATTTGAATATGAGGAAATTAATTTCAAAGGGCAGTCCTTTTCAGGAAATTTTTCTCCTATGATATTCTTCGAAACTGTCTAAAAGGAATGGCAAAAACTCACAAATTATATTTCACTTGTACCAGCTCTCAACCTTCTCTTCAAAGCGTGTGCGAGCTATTAGACGGGGACATGAATATTATGTTCGTGTATAGTTCGACGTTGCCTCCCCATATTAGATTTAATCTACTCTATAAAATGCAATCAACATTGCTCAGGTGACAATTGCCCCAGGCTTAATTTCGTCAAAGATATTAGGGTTATAGGTTCAGCATTGCAATTTGGTCTTAGGTTTTGTTTAGGGTTAGGTATAATGGGTTCCATTACATTTGCTCCTGCGATAATTGCTCCGGTCTAACTTTGCCATGTTAATCCTAAACCTAACCCTAACCCTAACCCTAATCCTAATCTGCACATTGTCCTTGACAAAAAACCAAATCGTGAACTTGACCTTAACCTTTGACCTTTCGAGATATGGACGGAGGAGCAAATGTCGCAGGAGCAAATGTCGGGTCACCGTATAATGTTTGGTCTAGGGTTGAAGTTAGAATTCGGTTTGTGTATGAAATTAAAGCGGAGCAATAGACCAGTTCGTAGTTAGCACATGTCACAAATGACCCCAAATATCCACAGATCTTTTAGACATGGAGGGGTCCCTTTATGTACAATTCAGAAAAATAAATCTGGGAGTGATAGAGGTGCCTCATGAATAGCTTTTGTTTCCCCCTTTAAAAAAGAATACTTCCACCTGGATATCATGGAATACATCATTAGTGCATAATTGAATAATGATTACATGATATTCATGAGCACATAATATCAAATATTCGTGTCACTTGGTTTTAGAATTTGTCACAGATGACCTTTATCAGCTCATGCTCAGATTGTATCTACGAACTGGCTTATTGTCGCCGAAGCATGTGATGTACAACCATTGATCATAGGGCATGGTTTTCCGAGGGTAATTTCAGTTTCCTTAATAATTATTTCAAGGGGTGGGGTGTGTTGACTGAGAGGTGAGTGACCTGCTTCACTCTTTTTTGATTGATGAGCTGCTATGCTATCTCTGAAAAAGAGTGAATTTGCACTCTGTTTTCACTCCCCCGGGATTCAAGTCAGTTTAGGAGTGAACATTAATTTACTCTAGAGTGCTCTCTTTGAATAAAAGAGTGAATTTCACTCCATTCTCATCCCCCATCCCCCGGGGAGTTGCCTTCGTGATCACTCTGTTTTTGTTGGATTTTTTTTTAGAGAGAGAACCAAACCAAAATTATTCGAATATAAAACATGCAGGGCTATTGCGACACATATATATATAGTTGGTAACAACATTTGGCTTACCTTTCATTAGCGATAAACGCACAGTAGATATCATCCGAATTGTCCTGGAAAAAAATGGAATCAAATATATTTACACAGAATGGAATTGAAAAATGAATGCTGCATTAAATTTATATCAAAGTGCGCATACTGATACTTATTTTGTTTTGAATGCATGCTGTCAATTTTTTGGAAAGTAGTTTTAGTGGAAGAATTATTTTGTATATAATGACGTCCATAAATTATCGGGTATGCGGCATATGGTTTCGCGATGATAAGAAGAAATACTTAGGCAATACTAACAGCCACTAATTAAAATTTTGAAATTAAGGAGCGCAAACTGTACAAGAGACTGTTATTAGATTTGGCATAGAAACAGAAAAGGGCACTACCACCGCCCTTATTTGAAGCCCATTGGTTTCTCTGAAATTTTTTATCACAGTCTATCAGTAGGCCTACAACTTAAGACTAATTCTAAATGAACTCATTCTTAGGTCTGCAGCTAAGTCTATGACCAACGAGTTTGGCATAGAAATAGAAAATGACACGCACTTTTTCATCTAGTCTACTGTTTTCTGTTAGAATTTTCTCACAATATATCAATAGGCCTAGAACTCAAGACTACTTTGATGTCAACTCACTGTCAGGTCTACTGCGAAGTCTATGACTAACGAACCATCGAGTTCTAGGGTTTCATTACCAGCCTCGATGTCGATGGCGATCACCAGACTGATGACGTGAAGGAGGTTGCTTGAAGAGTCGATACCATCCTGCAGGACGTTGTTGGGCCCTCCAACCACTTCGTTCTTGTCGATCGACTCAAAGCTTACTTGGGCTGAGAACGAAATGAGAAGGAAAAGTGATTTCTATAACGATGGCGATAATGATGATTATGATGATGATAAGAAGAAAAGAAAGAAAAAGAACAATGATAATAGTTAGTCTTGTTTACCAAGGGTAGCCTCATGAGCACTAAATACTGTTCTCCCATGCAGAGGCCGCGCAATTATAATTACTATTACCCCGGATTTAGCAAGGCAATCGTTGTGCTTAGCGCATCCAAGGTATATATCCTACTAGGTACCCACTTACTGCACCTGGGTCGAGTGTGGCAAATGTAGATTAATGTCTTGTCAAAGGACGTAAGTACCGTGGCATGGAATTGAATCATATAACTGCCAGTCTTTTAATCTACATTATAATAGGTCGACCGAGCAAGGATGCCGGGTTGGGATCAGGGGGCGTGCCCCTCCAAGGGTATGGACACGAACGTAGTCAGAATTATTTGACAGGGGGTGGGTCAAATGTGAAGCCCAAACATATACTACCACTGTGTAGGATTCCAAATACTGCGAGCTAGCAAAGTGAGAGAGAGAGAAAAATAAAAGTGTACTTTTAGATGGTAAAATTTTATTTCATTAGTCACCAATGGGTGAAATGTATAGCTATATCTCCGGTCATCTTGTTGCTCAGCCAGGAATCATTCATATTAATAAAGTTTTTAGGAAAGTGAAGCGAACGGGGGGGGGGGGCACTTTGCTGTTGTTCTTTTATAGAAAGGTAACCCTAATATCTGGGCGCCATGGCGATAGGGCAGTAACGTGCCCGAAAATTGTCATAACATTGAATATTCATGGACCTCGCTGCATGAAACTCTCTCATTTATAAGGTTTGCGAGCGAGCGAAGCGAGCGACGAAAAATGCAATTTACTTTGTTGTTGCTCATTTCAATTTAGAGAGTAAGGTAACTCTAATATCTGGGCGCCATGGCGATAAGGCAGTGACGTGCCCGAAAATTGTCATAACATTGAATATTGAATACATGGACATTATTACAATAACATACTATGGAAATAGTCATGTTTCTCGCTGCCTGAAACTATCTCATTATAATATAGAAAGTGAACCTTACAAGTATTCGGGTGCCATGGCGATAGGGCAGCGACGTGCGTGAATATTGCAATAACATCCTATGGAAATATTCATGGACCTCACTGCCTGAAACTAGCCCATTTCTAAGATTTGCGAGCGAGCGAAGCGAGCGAAGCAAAATGCACTTTAATTTGTTGTTGCTCATTTCAATATAGAGAGTAAGGTAACCCTAATATCTGAGCGCCATGGCGATAACGCAGTGACGTGCCCGGAAATTGTCATAACATTGAATACTGAATACATGGACATTATAGCAATAACACACTATGGAAATATTTATGTTCCTCGCTGCCTGAAACTATCTCGTTTCGAAGTTTTGTGTTTGAGCTAAGCGAGCGACGGAAAACGCACTTTACTATCTCCCAAATGTTATTTCCAAAACACCTCAAGTGTTAAATTGGGGCACCTTGCTATTTCTGATTATAATTTCCAAGAAGTCGATGTTTTATAAAATATTCTCATGGCACTCCGGTTGAACAGGCTGTATTAGAGGGCCATTAGAGTACTCCATGCAGCTTGAGAGCGGGAAAATTTTCCATTTTGAAGTGAACAGACACATTAAATACCCCTCCCTCTCTTTTGCATTATGGTTTCTATATTTCACTATTATATTCCACTACCACCGATTTCATTTGAGTCTTATCATGCTTATCACTGCTTATCTTCCCACATTATCTTTGTATGGTGTTTTAAGCAATCTATCTCCTTGTATTGTCCGGATTTCCTGTCAAATCTAACACTTTTCAAAGATCAAAATGCATCATTGAGCACTTCAATTTCGTCCTCTAGGCTGATCAATAATCATCCAAATGTCAGATTTCAAAGATAGTTTAATAATTAAAATGTCATTTAACAGGTTCAATGGTCAAGCAACTTCAACATATCTCCATTCATTTTCACATGATTTTCGTTAGACTTCATTCGAATTCGTCCGACCCGGCATCCCCTGCAAAATTTTATTATCAAATCCATCTATGGGAAGTCGATTTCAAGAAATTGTCATTCAAATTCGTCACATAGACGAGACCTTACAACGAGTGGGTGTCGATTTTGAATAGCTCTTTGAACTCTTTCAGTCTTTGACAAAATCGATAGCAAAATGAAAAATAAATTCCGAAAATGAATGGCCAAAGACGTAAACTGACTAGGCCTTATAAATGACTGTGCAATATTATGAAGTCGCAGGACAAAAGCAAATAAAAAAGTGTTCAAATTGACAGGAAACCCTACACTGTTAAAAACATGTATTAAAAAAGTACGGATTAAAAAAATTTTGATTAAAAATCGCTCAACATTGGTTATAAAATGAGTGTTGGTTAAAAATAACTTTTAATCTTGCGTGGGTTAGAAATATTGTTGATTAAAATTATTGTTTTTAATCTTATTGGTTACTTTGTAACCAACATTGATTAAAAACAGTCTTCTTGGCTTTCCCGCCAAAATGATAGTGCTAACTGTCGAGACACTTTATCTTTTTGTTGGTTAAGTTTGATCAAAGTTGATTAAAATACCAATCGCGTGACCGAACAGCGCATGCGCATATGGATTTGGAACAAATTTGCTGCGCGCACATCTATCACAGAAATTGTTTGCGATAAAAATGGAAGGCGTTGTCATTTAAGTCGCTGAATGATTGGGGACTTTCAAAGAGCTTGTCGGCGTGTTTGAAGGTGAGAAACTCTTTTTCATATCTGTGATTGTTGTCTAGCTTAATCTTGGGAAGAAAGAGATCTACAGTGTGATCTTTCTTTCTAATTTAAAAGGCGCATATGGATTTGTTCGACGTGCTCGATCTGGAACTAGACCTGGCTAAGCCAGGCCCATCTTAATCTACTGACTACGCCTACGGTAGCTAGGAGGCGACGCCGGCGGTATGGCGGTGTGTTCAACTTCGCGGATGTCCATATTTCGCGGACAGGGCAATATGACAAAAACTGAAACTAGAACAGTTTTTGGAAAAAAAAAATATAGCATCAATGTAGGCGTAGGCGTAGTCTACCGGTAGGCCTGGCTTAGTCAGGTCTAGTCCAGGTCTGAGCAGGTTGAACTTCCCAAACCGCTTAACTTAGAAAGCAAGATCACACAGTAGATCTATTTCTTTATAAGACTAGCTAGACAACAATCACAGATATGAAAAGAGTTTCTCCAGGGAGTTTCTCAACAAATAAACTAACCAACAAATGGTTAAACATTTAACCAACAATTTGTTTAAGTTTAATCAACACCAATTTAACCAATGTTGAGCAAAATATGATTAACCAACAAATGGTTAAAAATTTAACCAACAAAATAAAACTAACCAACAAATGGTTAAACATTTAACCAACAATATGTTTTAGTTTAATCAACACCGATTTAACCAACGTTGAGCAAAATACGATTAACCTACTAATGATTAAAACTTTTAATCAACCACAGGTTAAACTTTAATCAACAGGCCGTTGATTAAAGTTTTAACCTACAAATGTGTGGTTCACCTGGTAATCCTCGGTTGATTAAAATTTTAACCAACAAGATTAAAAATTTTAATCAACGTTCTAACAGTGTATTATCTCACATTATTTTCCACTTTCACGTGACCCCTTGTGTGCCCCTCCTCTATCTAAGCCAATTGGTATGGAAATGTTTTAAAATTTTTGACCTAAACATCGTTATTCTGATGTCTATTTGGATTTTTTTTTTTTGCCTGATGATTCTTTTTTGTTGTTGTTCAAGCAGATTTCTGCTCGCCAGCTTGGGGTGGGGGGGGGGGGGTAGTGGGGGGTGTTCGAACTCTGAACCCCCCCCCCCCTCCCCAGTTACAGGCCTGCCATGGACCTACTACAAACGAATTTGAATAATTCTTTGAATGACGCTTTGAAAATCGATTGCAACATGGCATAATGTACAAAATTCGAAAATGAATGGTGAAAGACGACACTGATTAATTATAGATTTGCCAGATTAGGAAGTTACGGGACAAAATCAAAATAAAATGTGTTGAAATAGACGGAAAGACCGATATTTTATCACGCTATTTTTCCTTTCCATTATCTCTCCCCTCGCTTTTTTTTTTTTATTCATCTTTTTTTTTTCAAGCGGACCTCTGCTAGCCAACGGGTGGGGGGGGGGGGGGGGGGGGAGGTCGTTCGAACCCAATGCCCCCCCCCCCCCCCCCCCCAGTCAGTTACGGGCCTGTAAAAATATGGATGTATTTGTATTTTACGTGTTGACATGCATTAATCTTTTTACGCAGTTTTGAAGCAAGTCTGAACTTGATCTTTCTCCTGGAGTGTGTTTATCGTTTTCTTGAAATTAGAAAAGGGTACTTGATTCGCGAATAGAGTCGCGGATACGATCGCGCCCATGAATGCAGTTTCTCAGGATGCTGTGTTTATCGTCACGACTCAAAACTGGGATAGCCCGTTGCTTTGCATCGCGCAGGATCCAGCTAAATGACCTAGGAAGTAAAGGTCAATTCCGGCGGGCGCCTTTTCAGCATGTGTACTGTGCTGTTTAGTTAGCGAGTAGGCTAGTAGGCGCGCGCTTTCGTCCTAACCGGAAACGGGAGTGTGAAGTTGCGAAATGTATTCGCGAATCAAATCGCGTTGTGTTTATCGCCGGTACTAGAGTCGCGTATCTGGCTCAAACGGTAATCAAATCCCACCTTTTTGCGGGACTCAAGTCTGGTAAGCTAATGAGGTAATCAAGTCGCGTTCGTGTTTATCGAGGGTTACGGCCGGTAACTGGTAAGCCAATCAGGGACTTGAGTCGCCGATTAAAAGGTAGAATCGCCCCGATAAACACTGTCTGGATTGGTGGGGAGGAATAGGGTTTAAGCCATACTGATTTGCATCACACACTGCCGTTGATTTAAGAGCTAATTCCGATTTTCATTTCTTTCTTTCTTTCTTTCTTTTTTTGTCTGACTGTGTGTGCGAGTGTGTTTGGAGGAACTGCCTATAATGCATCTTATTATTGGTACATATGAATAGATAAATCTCAGCGATGTATGCACATGCAGTTGGTGCTCACCCCATCATATGATTATCAATTACACCAATTTCAAGATTGGATTAATCAATATGTACGCGCCCGTACGCGCTATTGTGTAGCTCATTATTTTGACAGTATGAGAATAAAACAATTATCTGGATCTATCATGTAGGAGAATTTTATATAAATCGGTTTAAAGCAGCTTCTTGGTATTCCAAGGACAAGAAATGAGGACAAACATTTGTTTTCTAATTTGAATATTTACGACCAAGGGTGTCTTTGGTTAATAATTTATCAATAAAGCGTAACAACTTTATACTCCTGTTTAAAAGGTCGTGATACCAAGGGTTGTAGCTACAAACCAAAAATTATTCAAAGCTACAAAATCATCAAAAGCACAGTAACCAAGATATGAGAAAATAGATAAGTGGAGGAGTAAGCAAGTAAGATGTTTCAGTGATATGGTAAAGTCTAGAGAAGAAGATAGAGTGGTGAAGAGAAAGACTGTGGAAGTCAGAGGAAAGCGTCGGAGAAAGAGAGACATAAGGGAAGAAGAAGAAATACTGTAGTATGGCATAAGAGAGAGAGAGAGAGAGAGAAAGGGGGAAGGGGTTGGGGTTTAACAAAATGGTTGAAGAGAGAAAGGATCGTCGATGATAATGAATGTAGTTTATATCGAAAAAATTAAATAATTATTGAGATCAAATTAATATGTCAGTAATATATTCTCTTTTTTATCAATCAGAAAAGTGATATTCCGAATGAAGCTATCAAAAGCCTACATGTTATAGCGCAACACTGCATATACGTTCACTGATTAGTGAGTGATACCTGACACGAATTTACTTACCATCCGTGTTATTAAGCGAGTCCAATATGATGGTGAACGTAGCACCGCATGATTCGGCTCCAAGAGGAATTTCTCCAACTAAGTCCATTATGACCCGAGGGCATCCTACAAAAAAAAAGGGGGGGGGGCAATATAATTCAAATTGAAAATTCATAACACAAAGCAACAAGTAAATTAGTATAATGAATATCACATCACCTACATACATGTACAAGATGTAGGTAAAAATTTTGTTGAACACAGAGAAATACAGATTGAGCCTGAATGGATCACCTTTTGATATTCTTCATCATCAAATGATACATGTCCAATGCTTTAAGGAAACTTTTATAAAAGAATGATTTGAAAACTGATTAAAACACATTCATATTAAGATAAAACACAGTGTGGGAGAAGGTCATGTATTCCTCGAAGATATATTTTTCTTCCCTTTTGGTGCCGTATCCATAAACTTTGGCCTTCGTGCTGTTTCACAACCCTGTCCCAAGTCTTCTCCCCATCAATTACACACAAAAAGTATACCCAACTTTGTTAGCTTCTAATTCAAAAATTATTATATTTTGTCCAATGATACCTTATTCATAACCGTGCTGCAACGAATGATTGAGCAGTAGGCTTTTCAAAAAGTATTGTCAAAATCCTCTTGGACCAAGTTTGGGCTGAAGCAAAGCATGTGGGTCAAAACCAATTAACCATTTGTTATTTCAGTTTGAAAACAATTGCTTATTTATTTCAAGTGATTTTGTGCATCAGTATTGTCAACTCAGACTCAAGAAAAAGGCTTATTACCAGCAAAATGTATGATATTTTCTTTGCCATGATAACACATTCTCGGTTTCATCCACATCCCTTATTTAAGGAAAGTCTTTTTATTGAGTCATTTCAAATGGACAAAGTTTATTTGGGGAGCTATCTTTTTAATGAAAACCTACTATAATCAATTTCTTTGGTAATTCTTAACACATGTATCATTCCTTGCATTTTTTAGTCTTTAAAGTCAGTAAGAGAGAGAGAGGGGGGGGGGGATTTTTCTACAGGATATCATAATCATTTGTGCGTTTCTCGCACATATTCTAATATATTTCGTTGATTCCTGGAGGCATAGTAGATTTTCCAGACTAAGTGGGGTATTTTACACTGTTAGAACGTTGATTAAAATTTTTAATCTTGTTGGTTAAAATTTTAATCAACCGAGGATTACCAGGTGAACCACACATTTGTAGGTTAAAACTTTAATCAACGGCCTGTTGATTAAAGTTTAACCTGTGGTCGATTAAAAGTTTTAATCATTTGTTGGTTAATCGCATTTCGCTCAACGTTGGTTAAATCGGTGTTGATTAAACTTAAACATATTGTTGGTTAAATGTTTAACCATTTGTTGGTTAGTTTTATTTTGTTGGTTAAATGTTTAACCATTTGTTGATTAATCGTATTTTGCTCAACATTGGTTAAATTGGTGTTTATTAAACTTAAACAAATTGTTGGTTAAATGTTTAACCATTTGTTGGTTAGCCTCATTTGGTACGTGAGAAACTCTTTTCATATCTGTGATTGTTGTCTAGCTTAATCTTATAAAGAAATAGATCTACTGTGTGATCTTGCTTTCTAAGTTAAGCGGTTTGGGAAGTTCGACCTGCTCAGACCTGGACTAGACCTGACTATGCAAGGCCCACCGGCCGTAGACTACACCTACGCCTACATTGATGCTATATCTTTTTTTTTTTCAAGTTCTAGTTCTAGTTTCAGTTTTTGTCGTATTGACCTGTCCGCGAAATATGGACATCCGCGAAGGTGAACACTCCGCCATACCGCCGGCGTCGCCTCCTAGCTACCGTAGGCGTAGTCAGTAGATCTACCAGTGGCAGTGGGCCTGGCTTAGCCAGGTCTAGTCCAGATCAAGCAGGTCGAACTAGCTCCCAAGCCGTTTTAATTAGAAAGAAAGATCACACTATAGATCTATTTCTTCCCAAGATTAAGCTAGACAACAATCACAGATATGAAAAGAGTTTCTCACCTTCAAACACGCTGACAAGCTCTTTGAAAGTCCCCAATCATTCAGCGACTTGAATGACAACGCCTTCGATTTTTATCGCAAATAATTTCTGCGATAGATATGCGCGCAGAAAATTTGTTCCAAATCCATATCCATGCGCGCTGTTAAGTCACGCGATCGGTATTTTAATCAACTTTGATCAAAGTTTAACCAACAAAAAGATAAAGTGTCTCGACAGTTACTCTAGCTCTATCATTTTGGCGGGAAAGCCGAGAACACTGTTTTTAATCAGTGTTGGTTACAAAGTAACCAACAAGATTAAAAACAATAATTTTAATCAACAATATTTTTAACCCACGCAAGATTAAAAGTCATTTTTAAGCAACACTCATTTTATAACCAATGTTGAGCGATTTTTAATCAACAATTTTTTAATCCGTATTTTTTTAATACATGTTTTAACGGTGTAACTCCTCAGTCTTACTTGTAGTCTTTCTCTATCAAATTGTTTACATTCGATAATATAATGCTGAACATTTTCTATTCTTTTACAAAATGAGCAAAGACCATTCGGGTGTTTTCCTATTTTGAAAAGTTTCGTTGAAAACCTACTATAATCAATTTCTATGGTAATTTTTAACACATGTATCATTCCTTGCAATTTTTAGTCTTTAAACTCAGTAAACCTTTGAGTTCATGCGCTATTCGAGAAAAAAAAAAAAAAAAAAAAAACCTGTGCAGGTTATGCAGGTAAAATGGTGCAATGCGATGTGTTTTTAGTTATCATGAGACAAAAGGCTAGAAGGCTGAATAAATGAGATTGTCATATAGATTGAAACAAGGTCATGTAAAAGCTTAGATATAATGGATCGTTTTAAACACTGAAGCATTGAAGCGAGAAAGAGAACGCAACTTTTAAAATGATTTTAGACTATAAAAGTAACACATTCATATGGCTTGACCCACATTCGTTGCATCAGCCAAAACTTGGTACAGGGAGATTTTGACGACACTTTTTAAAACCACTGGTGCTCAGTCATCCGTGGCAGAAAAGTCATGAATGAGGTATCATTGGTTACACTCTTAAAAAAGTTGGGCAAAAAAATGCCCAATTTTTAACCAACACTGGGCAACATACTGTCCACACAACTATTGGTTAAAATTTGCCCAACTGATGTTGGGCAATCCATTTACTATGTTGTTGGGCAAATTAAATTGCCCATCAGTTGGTGACCCATTAGATTTTACCCAACTCTACAATTGCCCAACTGCTGGTTATATTCTCAGTTGGGTAATTATTGCCCAACCAATCTTACCCAATAGGATTGCCCAACCCTCTATTTGTTCAGCTGTTTGGTAACAAATATCATGTGGTTGGGCAAATTCAGCTGCCCAATTTATTGTTTCCTTTTTCCTCCAACCTAGGTAAAAAAAAATGAAATCTGCTTGTTACGTCCTTCTGGGTCTTAACCTAATCAATCCTAACCTATCCTCTTTTAAGCTATCCTATCCTATATCTTAACCTATCCTATCCTAGTCCTATCCTATCCAGTTAGTGCAAACTAGTGCAAGCTCTTATATACCCCTTATATTTTTTTATGCATTCGGTGACAGTTAGTAAATCGGGCCACCCCAAACCATACGCTACTAAAAATTCATGAATATTCATATAAGTGTTTTCCCCAATATTGGGTAAAAATATTTACCACAAGTTGGGCAAAAGCGAATTTCTAACCAACCATCAGTTACCCAACAAAATTTACCCAACTGGCAAAGGAAATGTGACAAAATTACACAACTACAGGGCAACAAGTACCCAACCCATAATTACCAAATACTGTTGGTAAATATATGCCCAATATTTAGGTAAAAAGTATTGACCAATATTGGTTACACCACTCGAGTGTCCAGTTGGTTAATAATAGCCCAGAATTGGGAATATTTTTAACCAACCAGCAGTTACCCAACTAAATTTACCCAACATTTTAAGAGTGTAGAAAACAAGTTACTCCTTACCATGAAATAAATTTCAAAGTCACATTGGTTACAACTTTTTAATTAGATGCTATCAGAGTTCGGTATACTTTTTTATACGCACTGTGTAGCTTTCAAATGCCCCGAAATTCGTTAAATGACAAGTTAGTATACTAATTTTGCTGATGACGAGAGCAAATGTAAATGTCATTGTTCTAATGGCGAAACAAAAATTAATTGACGAGAAGAAATTTAAATGCAATATTGCTAAGTTATGATTCATATGCATGTATATTCAATAAATATTTTTTGTACATGAAATTTAATTTATCCGGTAGAATACAACTATCAACAGTCTAGTAAAATCACGCAAAACCGTTATAACGCAAACCCGTAATAAATTGACGTCGAAATAGTTAATCGATTACCAGGAGATCACTCTCCGCGCTCCACTGTGCAAGAGAATTTGCACGCAAACCCTATGTGAATGAAGAAGGCATAAACGATTCCAAGATGCCTTCTCAATCTTTAAATTCACAGGGACGGCTTTAAAAGCGAAGGGACGGCTGCAAAATACGATACTTTTAAAGAGAAATATATACTTGATCAATCTATCCGCGGCGAATTTTTTTTCCCCGTGGCGTTTTGCTATAAATCAATCAAAATCATAATTCATCTTTTGCAAGCAGCTGAAAAGAACGCCTGATAGATGCAATGACAGTCGTTGTTTGTCAAATATCCACGTGTGTATGATGACCAACACGGCTGGCGTGGCAGCAGTACTATAGTATTTCTTTGTTTTTCTTCTCTCTATCTTCATTCTTTTCTGATGAATTTCTTTGTTTTTCTTCTCTCTTGTCTTCTTTTTCTTATGTATTCCTTTGTTTTTCCTCTATCTGTCTTTTTTTCTTAATGTATTTCTTTGTTTTTTTTCTCTCTGTCTTCTTTTGATTTCTTAATGTATTTCTTTGATTTTCTCCTCTCTTCTTTTTCCCTTATGTATTTCTTTGTTTTTCTTCTCTCTTCTTTTTCCCTTATGTATTTCTTGTTTTTCTTCTCTCCGTCTTCCTTTCCTTATGTATTTCTTTGTTTTCCTTCTCTTTGTCTTCCCTTTTTTCTTATGTATTTCTTTATTTTTCTTCGCTCTTCTTTTTTCCTTATGTATTCCTTTGTTTTTCTTCTCTCCGTCTTCCTTTCATTATGTATTTCTTTGTTTTTCTTCCATCTTCTTTTTTCCTTATGTATTTCTTTGTTTTTATTCTTCATATCTTCCTTTTCTTTCTTTATGTATTTCTTTGTTTTTCTTCGCTCTTCTTTTTTCCTTATGTATTTCTTTGTTTTTATTCCCTTTGTTTTTTTCTCTCTGTCTTCCTCTTTCCTTATGTATTTCTTTGTTTTTCTTCTATCTTCTTTATTCCTTATGTATTTCTTTGTTTTTATTCTCTCTGTCTTCCCTTTACCTTATGTATTTCTTTGTTTTTCTCCGCTCTTCTGTTTTTCTTATGTATTCTTTTGTTTTTCTTCTCTCTGTCTTCCTTTTTTCCTTATGTATTTCTTTGTTTTTCTTCTCTCTGTCTTCCCCTTTTCCTTATGTATTTCTTTGTTTTTCTCCGCTCTTCTTTTTTCTTATGTATTCTTTTGTTTTTCTTCTCTCTATCTTCCTTTTTTCCTTATGTATTTCTTTGTTTTTATTCTCCATATCTTCTTTTTATTTCTTTATGTATTTCTTTGTTTTTCTTCGCTCTTCTTTTTTCCTTATGTATTCCTTTGCTTTTCTTTTCTCCGTCTTCCTTTCATTATGTATTTCTTTGTTTTTCTTCCATCTTCTTTTTTCCTTATGTATTTATTTGTTTTTATTCTCCATATCTTCTTTTTATTTCTTTATGTATTTCTTTGTTTTTTTCTCTCTTCTTTTTCCCTTATGTATTTCTTTGTTTTTATTCTCTCCGTCTTCCTTTCCTTATGTATTTCTTTGTTTTCTTCTCTCTGTCTTCCCTTTTTCCTTATGTATTTCTTTGTTTTTCTCCGCTCTTCTTTTTTCCTTATGTATTTCTTTGTTTTTATTCTTTATATTTTTTTATTTCTTTATGTATTTCTTTGTTTTTCTTCTCTCTGTCTTCCTTTTCCTTATGCATTTCTTTGTTTTTCTTCTCTCTGTCTTCCCTTTTTCCTTATGCATTTCTTTGTTTTTCTTCTCTCTGTCTTCCCTTTTTCCTTATGTATTTCTCTGTTTGTCTTCTCTCTGTCTTCCTTTTCAGTATGCACAACACTTGGGTCAAATACGGGCGAACGACTAATAAGAGACTAGGAAAATCGCTAGACCGTTCGACCTCGCTGTGCGGGGCTTACGTAACAATCAGCAAATATAACGCTAAACCGTTATAACGGTTTTGCGTGATTTTACTACACTGATCAACGCCATGTATTAATATGAAGAGCACAGAGTTACTTTTATATATATGCTATAGTTAAAGAAAGTACTATCATTGTTATCATTATTATCGTCATCATGATTATTATCATTATTATCAATATCATTGTTAAATCCCCAGTAAGTGATTATGCTTCCATGCCATATATTTCTTGTTATTTTTCAGGCAGCCAATCAAAACCCGTTTAATATGTCGCGCGCTTTGTTCTTTTAGTTTCCGGTTATATTGTTCGATTTCGGCTTTCTGTTCATTCTTGCAGTATACTCTGATGAGTGCAAGACGAAAAGCTTCAGTATGTCTCTCTTCAACGCCATTTCCCGACATATTTTATGGTAAAACAAATCTTAATTTAAATTAATGATAATGGGTGATTCCACGAAATGTGTCCCGTGCGATATTTTTATTCTATCCATAAAGTTTTCAACAACAAAAAGAAATTGTTCGTTATAACCATTGACTAATGGTTGTTTCTGGTGCAGGGAAATTCCAAGCAAAACAGGATATGAACCCCGAAATTGCAAATCTGTCTGATCATATCAAATTTGGTGTCAAATTAATCATAATTATCCAAATTTTCGCAATCTGATAAAATTTAGACATTTTCATACATATGAATTCTGAAAATTCGCATAAATGATTAACATAATCTTGAAATCAATAATTAATACCAATGGTGATAAAATATAAAAGAAGAAATTAAAGGTCATATTGATATGACCTGTTTTCTAAAATACACTTGATAAACAAAGTATTAATAACGTAGTAAGCAAGAATAGAATTTGTTTCTGTTCTGCATAACCATCATGACCATGGAAACTTAAACTCCAAAAACTGTCATTCCTTAATGCCCAAAACACATAATTTCAACTTATTTCCGAAAAAGAGTATCATTTTGTTATGAAAGTTGATAGGTAAATCAAGGTACCTAATACCTACAAAATGTATGTGCTTGATGTATGAAGAAATATTTTCAATATGAATTATCATATGATATGATTAATTATATCATTCCGTAACAAAGTAATGTTACGGAATGACATTAAATTCAGTTTTGTATAAATTCATTCAACCCTGAACCTATTCATTAGTTCTGCTTAATATATCAGATAATAATCAACTAGAGATGACGAGCTCTCTTTCCAGCGTGAAAATTATATCAAATTAATGTTAACAATTTGGAAATTTGGGGGAAATGGTGTTTTCTCCCTCACATTTGTTAATGAGATGTATTTCTTTCCTCTATAGCTTTGATTGTCCTGTATTTTAGACCTAAATATTGATCTAGATGGAAGTATCGAATAGAACAAATCATATAATGAAATTTATTTATATTGAAAAAATATTAGAATACAAAAGAAATCCGTTAAAAAATGAAATACATGCAATATAAAATGGAATGTAATGATTAATCTATGTGAATGTCTTTCTAAGCTTACCAGAAGCATTTTATGAAAAGAAATATTCTTAAAAATTTCAAAAATCTAATTATTACCAAAAACATGAATACATGAATAAAATTTGCATAAATCATAGTAAATTAATAAACACTTACAGAGCTATTTCTAACAGAGACATCTTAGGTCATCAAAAATTATCAAATCGTTTACTCAGTCTGTGTTTTAAACTATGTTTTAACTACTTATTTTCATAATATGAATTTATACACTATTTCCCATTGACTTTCAGAAGTCATTCCGTAAAGATGTTTCATTATTATTTTGCATCATATTTCAAATATTTTTTAACCGATTTCCAGGAACATGGTGACAAGTCAAAGCTAACATCTACAGAATGCTACAACAATCTTGAAAACCTGATGCATATTCGAAGTTAACAGAGTTTGGGTAAGTTTTATTCTGGTTAAAGAGTCATATCCTTTTTGTGTCATTCCGTAACTAAGCAATATAATACTTAATATTTCATGAATCTCAGTGATGAATGGTTGAGATTAAACTCAACAGTTGTGAAAGTACCTCGTATTAGTTTATGTACTGTACTATCAGTTTGAAAATATTCATTACGATGTTCATAATATTCTTTTTGCAAACTTGGAAAATACTTTGTGAATGTCATTCCGTAACGCTTGGAATTGCCCTGCGCTATAAGTCAGAGTAACCAAATAGCAGTTTTTCACTGATATCATTTTCAGTCAGCAGGAGAGAAATAAAATATACACGGAATCGCCTGAATATAGCTGAATATTTTCGTACCTGCCTTTTCCTCTGCGGATCCTGTTGTATTTACATTTGTCTCTGACGATCTCTGTAAGGAGTATAAGGAGAGTACTGGCCTTATGAGGGTAGCTCTGAGAAACACACATTGAGAATTATCAGGAAAGTTCCTTTCGGATTGTAGCTTTTCCTGTACTTCCTTATATACATGTATAATGACTGAGAAGCACTATACTTGCTGGTCTATACTGCTATTTCTTTAAGACAGAAAATAGTGCGTGGATTTGTATGTGTCTTAGTGTATATAAGTATGCCTTCCCGGAAGAAGGCATTCATTTTGTACTGTGTTCTGTATTTCCCTTTAATTATTTTGCTTAAGTCATGGTCTCACTGGCATTACGACCGGTTGCCGACTTCCCACAACCACTGGTCTGTAGTTGGTTGTCTGAGATCACAAATAGGTTTTCGTCAATCTTTATTTGGTTGTCAGCGGTCAGCAACTGGTTGTCGCAGCATTTTGGTCGGCTGGAGGTTTACGCTGCGACATCGAAAACCGTTTGCGGACCAAAGTGGTTGTGGGGATGTTTTTCTTGGTTTGCTAAAGGTGAACGACAGGTTTCAGATGGATCCCCGACTGATCTTTAGTGCTCGTCGACAATCACCCAGCCGATTTGAGTTGAAAATAACGTCGGCAAATGATCGTCGAATAATAAACGACCAGTCGCCGATCATTTCAAAACCACCGACAACGATCAGTAATGAAAACTATCCCAAAGATTTTCATGAAATCAACCCAGGACATAGGTTCCGTGCCGTGGATCGAACCCCCGACTTTCGCATCTCCAGTCAAGTGTTTAAGCCATTTGACTGTGACACCTATACAAAATCCTATAATATCCAATATATTGTCCACATAAACTTCAGGGGAATGATTTGAGAACTATTCAAAATAATTAATATCGTTATAATGACAATGCAAATGCTAGTGATAATGGCGTTATGAAATGCTCACCGACTCATCAAGCGACGAACAGTTGAATGGATTTTCCACTGAATTTGAATTCGTATTCGGTCTCTGTTCGTAGTAAAGGTTGTCACAGCTCTCGCTCTGAAGTCCATCTTGATCAATGGTGAAGAGATGGTTAGCATGGACGCTAAATGTAAATGACTCATCTAAAGTAGCAGAAGAGAAAATTAAAGTAATAATTAAAAAAAAGAAATACCATTGAATGCACGTTGCAATTTAGTAATGATGTTAAAGACAAACCGGGAAAATTTAATCCTTTATTTCACGTAGCAAAGGTTAGAAAAAATATTCCGGCGTTCCATAACTTTCTGTATATTGCGTTTGAAGGCTTACAAACAAACGCTAGTTTTGGACATAAACAATTCTTTGAAAGGAATCTTTTTGCATAAAATTAATGTTCTATTTTTTCCATAAAATTACCATCTTTGATTTACCAAACCATAAGAATGGTTACTTGGGGTTTTTTACGTATTTGAAAAGATGTTGCACATAATGACCATTGACGAAAGTAAGAAATCAATGCTTACATGTATACTCGACCTCAATGGATATTGTCTTTCTGCTGTCAACTGCGCGTAGGCATTCATCCCTTGAGTATATTTGGACCACCTCGTATAAGACGCCTTCACAGGCGGAGTGGCTGCACCGTATGATGCTTTGCGTGAGTCGGGTGATGTCAACATGTGTTAAACCGGACATCCCCAGGGTTGCGTTCACCACGGTGATGGTACTGGTGTTGAAGTCGGGGTTGCTGCAGAGAGAGATCTGCGGGAGACAGTTCTCGAGCGTGGCTGGAATTTGACAGTAAAGCGAAAGAAAATGTTCACATCGCTTGAAAATAAATGACCTTCATTTTTTGAATACGACATACAAGAACCTTGGCACATAGTTGTTATGCATATTTCTCAAAGAAAAGACAGTTTTAACAAACCGAATTTTTTTTTTATTATATTGCCTGGCATAGAAACAACGGCTTTTACGGAACTGTCGGGTAGCGGCGCGGTAGTCTGCAAGCACAGACCCTAATTTGACACTTTATCAGAAAATCATTGTGTCTTGAGAGAAGCCTAATTCAGCTACCTTCTGGTGGTGTCCTGTGTCAGGAGCAACTATAGTACATGGCCTACAGTAGTCTTACAGTGCAGACACTCTTTTACGACTGACCAGGGTTCGTGCCTGCAAACTAGAGGTGCGGCGCGGCTCGCTGGGTAGAAAATTTCGAACATTTTTAGGAATTTTATGTATGGTATCTTCTTTTTTGAGCAGCAAAAAAAAAGGAGAAAAAATGTTCTCTTCCATCTTTCCTCGTTTATGTTTATCCTTTTAACATTTCTCTCTCTATCTCTAATTTTGTTATTCCTTGTTTTTATCCTTCTATCAATGAATATTCTTTCCATCCTTCCTCCTGTTATGATATTCTTTGTTTCTTTTTATCATTTTCTCCCCCACCTTCCTCACGTTAATCCTTATCCTTCTGTCATTTATCTCTCTAATCTTCGTCATGTTATTTCTTTTTTATCCTATCATTTCTCTCTCTATCTTTCATGATATTATTCTTTACTTTTTTAAAATCATTTTCTGCTTTCCATCTTTTGTAATACTTTCCTTAAGCCATTGTTTGGTTTTATCCTATCCATTTCTTTCTTTTCATCTTTCCTTTCGTTATTTTATTTTCTCATTCAAATTATCATCTTCTCTTCTATCTTTCCTTATGTTACTCGTAATATCTTTATCCTTCTTTCATTTATGTCTCTTTCTTTATGTTATTCTTTGTTTTCATCGTCCATTTTTTTTTCTTTCCAACTTTCCTTTTCTTGTATTCTTTGTTTTCTTTCATTATCTTCTCTTCCATCTTTTCTACCCTTCTATCCTCTCTCTATCGTTCATGTTTTTCTTTGCGTTAGCCTTGTATTGTTTTCTTTCTTTCCTTATTTTTCGTTTTTAGACTGAAAACAGGAAAATCATACTGACATGACACTTTTTCAATTTGTCCCTTTGACGACACCATACAAATTAATGTTCAAAAATTTCTACCCAGCGAGCCGCGTCGCGACCCGACTGTTTAGTAAAAGCCGTAGTAGTAGGGTGGTAATTGAGGTAAGATGGTAGTAGAGGTAGGTTGTTAGTAGTGGTAGGATGGTAGTAGAGGTAGGGTGGTAGTAGAGGTAGGATGGCAAGATGGCTTGGAGCGGTCCGGCGCGGCTCGCTGGGTAGAAATTTTCAAACATTTTCAGGAATTGTATGTATGCGGTATCTTCTTTTTTTAGGAGCAAAAAAAAAGGAGAAAAAGATCTTCTCTTCCACCTTTCCTCGTTTATGTTTATCCTTTTAACACTTCTCTCTCTCTCTCTCTCTCTCTATTTCTTGTTTTGTTATTCCTTGTTTTTATCCTTCTATCAATGATCTTTCCATCTTTCCTCTCGTTATGATATTCTTTGTTTCCTTTTATTATTTTCTCCCCCACCTTCTTCACGTTAATCTTTATCCTTCTGTCATTTATCTCTCTATTCTTCCTTCTGTTATATCTTTCTATCCTATCATTTCTCTCTCTATCTTTCATGATATTATTCTCCTTTTTAAAATCATTTTCTGCTTTCAATCTTTACTTACTTTCCTTAAGCCATTGTTTGGTTTTATCCTATCCCTTTTTTCTTTTCATCTTTCCTTTCGTTATGTTATTTTTTTATTCAAATTATCATCTTCTCTTCTATCTTTCCTTATGTTACTCGTAATATCTTTATCCTTCTATCATTTAAGTTTCTATCTTTCTTTATGTCATTTTTTCCACTCATTTTTTCTTTCCAACTTTCCTTTTGTTAGATGATCTTTGAAGGTAAAGGTTTGCAAACTAATAACGTTGAGAAGGTTTACGGTTCACCATGCGGTAAGTCCTGAAAGGGACTTTTGAGTTAGAAGGAGAAAGTGGAGAAAGTTTAGATGCCATTGGATTAAGTTCCTTTATTGGTTTGTGCAGGCGCGCCGGAAGAAGTTTGGGATTGGGGGGGGGGGGGGCAAACATTCAAGAGGGCTCACCTTTCAAGGGCTCATGTCTTCTCACCCCTAAAAAACACACACGCTTTCCCACCCTCTCACCACAATACAGATCCTTCTGCTAAATCAAAATTTTACTCAAAAATTCTCTGACAAGCATTTTTGGGGTGTATTTTTACTCGAAAAATCTCTGACAAGCAAAAAAAAAAAAAAAAAAAAGGTTATCAGCATTTTTGGGGTGTATTATTTTTACTGGAAAATTCTCTGACAAGCAAAAAAAAAAAAAACACCAAAATTATGCTAAAATTATGCTAAATTTTGTCAAATTATGCTAAAGCGGTCAAAATTCTGCCAGAAAGCAGAATTCTGCCAACTCTGGCAACCTTGCGTCTAATACAAAACCTCCACTACGTTAAAGTTTAAAGTTTGAATGCTTTATCTGTCTTCAGTGATCTCCATGAATACGAAAAATTAATTAAAAAAGGCTTACAATTACGTAATAAACCAATCAAACTTTTAATATACACACGATTTTTACTCCTTTACTACTGATTTTTTTTTTTTTTTTTATGGGGGGGGGGACTTTTTTTTGGGGGGGGGGGGAAAATGCATTTTGCCCCCCCCCCACTTTTTCGTTTGGGGGGCGACCGCCCCCACCCCCGCCCCCCCCCCCCCCCCCCCCCCCCACTTCCGGCGCCTATGGGTTTGTGTTATACCGCCACCTTGTGGCAAAGTTATGTTATAGAATTGTAAACATGCAATCGCCCCTTAGCGGCGCCGCGATTGAGAGTTGAACATTTTCTCATTAAACTGAGGTAACTTTAGCATTTATTGTGATTGTAGTGTCTTCCCCTATGGCGTGGTGGCAGCGGGATTCGAATCCTTGTCTATTGCACATTAGGTTGACCATTGCAAAATATGTATTCAATCGGTCAGAAAAGCGTTCTGTGATAGGTAAATGCTAGGTTGGTCTGTTCAATTGCGGCTACACAATGCCGGGAATGCCCCTAGTCCCATCCATGGACATTCGCGATGGCATATCCACTTTACATGTACCGGTATGCTCATCGTCCCCGGGCCCAGGAGCGCGGCCTCCCTCCCCAATCCCCATTCCCTGTTTTAGATACTACTTGTAGATACGATTCTCATGTAGATTTCTATCAATGTAATCATAAACTAATCAATGGTAGTGAGAAGGAGACTGATGATGAGAGTGATTATGATGACAGTCGTGATGAGAATGATGTTACTGACTGCGCATGTGAATGTGATAATGATACCGAGTATCCTCGGGCTCAGGATGGGTATCCCTACCAACCTCCTCCCCAGGAAGATGCGAGTGGAGTATGATGGCAGTCATGATGATGATATATCTGACTGTGAATGTGATAATGATACTGAATATCCTCGGGCTCAGGATTGGTATCCCTACCAATCTCCTTCCCAGTATGAGTTGTCGTACAGTGAGAAGTATTCTCGGGACAGTTACCACCCTCCCTCCCAGGATTGGTAACCTTCATGATAAACCTAATATCCACTCTAATAAACACCAACATGCAGATACGTTTAGTTGCCCTATATGCGCTGAAGCTTGCCACCCTAATGACCATCATATTAGCGCTTGTCCGAACCTTCCAGAGGAAGAAAAGTATTGCGTAGCGAAGGCTTGCCATGTTGCTAAGATATGTGGTTGTGCTTCTGTTGACCTTCTCAATTTAGGCGACTATCTGTCTGACATTGATGATGAAATTCTGGCCGGTACTCTTGGCGCTACTTCGTCTGAGGCGGTATTAGATCTGTGTAGTGCAGATCATGACAGGAGTATTAGTGCTTTTGGTTGTGCTGATGACTCATCAGAGCTAGATGAGTCCCTTGAACATGTGAGAGATGCTTGCAGCAAGTCTGGCAACTCATCAGAGTTAAATGGGTTCCAGGGGATGAATTTGGTGCCAAGTTCCCGAACTATGGCCAGCTCTTCCATGTTGCCTGATCAGGCTAATCAACCTCCTTGCGTTGACTTTTGTTGTGATGATCAGCAGGTTCGGGTCACTTTTGTCAGTGGTGCCTCTAGGAATTTGATCAGTTTATCTACAGTTTCTAGCCTTGGAGGTAGAACCTTGACCCCCCTCCAAGTGGATGATTTTTCCTCAGGTATTATTGGCGAGACATCACTTCTGTTTGAACTTCACGGCAAGGAGTTTCTCTTTGCTGGGTGGCTAGTTGAGATTCTAGACGTAGAAGTGCAAGCCGGCATTCCTTTCATGGAGCTGCACGATGTTACCCTTCGACCAGCTAAGCGTCAGATTCGTATCGGTGATGGTCCAGCATTCACCTATGGGCCTCCACACGTTAGCCTGGTCTCTCTTCCGGTTGAGATCTTTCCATCATGTAAGCATGAGGTCAATCTTATACCACAGATAGCTGATGAGGGTAATCTAGCCCTTAAGTCACACCCTTTCATATCGAGTGTTCCCAACAGGCTACTACCAGCTCTCCTGAGAGTTCAACCAATCCACCTGTGGGAGATCTGTCAGATTTATATCGGTTGTAGTCCCCCATCACCAGTCCATCCTATGCTTCAGATGGTGATACTGCAGTTGTGGACTCGCTTCTTACCAGCCGTCAGGATTCCTTTACAGGGACTCATGGTCCCGTCACACCCTCTCCTGACTATGATCTGTGCCACCAAGACGACACATCTTCTCTTCCCTGTGACATGACGTTCATAGACCTCCCTCGTCATAGCTGCCATGGTACTTCAGTTGGGTCATCGGCCTCTGTCACCACTGCCTTTCCTCTCGCAGATCGAGCCCGGCCCTTCCCTGGTAAGAGAGCTGAACCTCCCCCTGGCCGTCCACCAGATGCTGAACTGTTCACCCCCATGGACACATCTGCCTCTCTCGCAGATCGAGCCTGGCCCTTCCCTGATAAGAGAGCTGCACCTCCTCCTGGTCGTCCGCCGGTCACTTGCATGCTGATCATTGCCTGTGACATCACATCCACTCTAAGGAGTCGACCATGCCACCCCTATGGCTCGAAGGGCAGACCTCATCCTAGCTGCCCTCCAGACGTGTTCAGCAAGAGTCTTAACCTTGTTGCCATCAGTTATGACAGCGTACTGCCCTCAACCCCGACATCGTGAGAAAGACAATCGTTCAATCAATCAATCAATCAGGACATGGTGTCCAGCTCAGTTGCACTCTTTACTGCTGACCTCATATTGACTTTTCGGATTATTGGCAATCTCTACTGAGCTGGGCCAGTATGATTCCATTGTCTGGTTTCCTCCATAGTTCCTTTGTCATTTTTTTTTCCCCCTCAGGCGTTTTTCCAATTTTTTTGGTACACTGTAACAACAGCTTAGTCTATTTTTTGTATGTCCTTTTTCTTCCAGACAGGTGATTTTGGGGGGATTTTCGTACATGTATGCTTTATGTACTTTACGGGATGATTTTCGGTGATTTTTTTTTTTCATGTTCTTGTGTTTGATTTTGTTGATATCATTTTTTTTCTTACGCTCCATGGTGAGAGAAACGAGGTTATGAATTACATTGTTTGTGACAGGGATACGGAACTATTTCTTCTATTGCATTTTTTTTTTCACTTGTTTTGATTCTATGTCATCATGCTAGTATACTCCAGATACTATTGCCTATACAATGCTGTGTCATTTTCAGGATTTATATTTCTGTGGAGGGGTGCTTATGGTACATACTCATTTATATAAGTATGATTTATAATGTTTTGGCTAAGCATGTACAACCTTTTTGTGAAGGGATTTTCATGGTACATACTCATTTATGTTGGCATTATTCATGTTTTGACCAAGCATGTACAACCTTTTTGCTCTATTGTTGTAGTTTTGATAGAGCAGGAAGGTCTGATTTTATCCATGTCTTTGTTTTTAGCTATGCTCCACTCTATGGGTCATATTGATGTACATGTATTACACTTGATGTGCTATATATCCATTTTCTTGTTCTGGGTTTAGCCCCCATATATGTACATGTATGTATGTTTATTTTGATGTACATGTACTTGCTAGCTGATCTTAAACCTTGCTCAAAATTTCCCCTTGTTGTAAATAGCTTGCTATAGAAGTGAAAAGCAGCTTGTTCTTTTCGTTGGTGTCTTTGTTTTTTTGTCTCGGTGGGGAACAGTAATGAATGTGGTATGATTTGGAACTGTATTTGTCTACTCGATCCTCACTGTGTTGAAGGCAATAAAAATGGTGCCATATTAGTACATCTATATGTAACAGTTGGTTTAATATTAGGCCTCGATTTGTTGTGGTCTGATCTTAATATATTGTCACAGGTAATGTTTATTAGAATAGTGCAGGTCAGTTTCGTTTTTTATGATTATATGGGTTGATGTGTATGGCTGTTACACCCGCATTCCTTTGGCATACATATATTTCAAGAACAAATATGATTGTTCTAGCTTCACTATTTTGATATATAGTTATGTATTATGTCTACATGTACATGCATCACTTCTTTTGTTGTTTCTTAAGTAAACTTTGTGAGGAATTAGTTACCATATCATCCACGATATATACTACATGTACATTGTTATCTTGAGATGTAAGGAAAAAGACAGAAGTAAAAGTGGTTTGTTAGATATGTTTATATCATACGAATGTTCCTATTTTAGAAATACACATACACGATTGCAAATTGGTCATTGCATCTTATTGGTTTAGTAGTAATTTAATTATCGCTAGCATAGTGGGTGTACACTACTTTTAGAAATACAAATATGACAGTTAATGAGCTGTCGCCTCCTCTTGGTTCAGTGGTAATTCAATGATTATTATAGTGCAGGGGGTACACATATACTCTTGTCTTAACTATTTTTGTGATGGAGTTATGTTTGGTATGCTCATTTATACATGTATAGTATGCTTTATTACTACATACGCAGAGAGGATACGTCGCTTTTTCTGCCTTTGTAGGTTTCAAATAGTTTGTCAAAAATGTTGTTATTGGTTTTGAGCCATTTTGCTATCACTGGACTTTATGTACAGCAGATAGTGATTTTTTACTCCATTTTGTTTTTGAATAGGAAAGAAAGAAAAGAAGAAAGAAAGAGATATCACGCCATTGGATTAGAGTTCCTTCATTGGTTTGTGTTATACCGCCACCTTGTGGCAACGTTATGTTATAGAATTGTAAACATGCAATCGCCCCTTAGCGGCGCCGCGATTGAGAGATGACCATTGTCTCATTAAACCGAGGTAACTTTAGCATTTATTGTGATTGGAAAGGCGATATAGAGAGTAAAAGAATGTAAAAGTAATCTTTCTTGAAAGTGTGACGTCCTGAAAAGGACTGTAAGAAGGCTGAGAGTACAGAGGGTTCGACGTTTCGGACAGCTTGACTATCCGTCATCAGGAGTCTCGGTATTAGAGGTAGGATGGTATTAGAAGTAGGGTGGTAGTAGAGGTAGGATGGTATTAGAAGTAGGGTGGTAGTAGAGGTAGGATGGTATTAGAAGTAGGGTGGAAGTAGAGGTAGGGTGGTAGTAGAGGTAAGATGGCTTTTACTTTCACTCCTGATGACGGACAGTCAAGCTGTCCGAAACATCGAACCTTTTCTACTCCCAGCCTTCTCTTCTGGTTTACAGTCCTTTTCAGGACTTCACACTTTCAAGAAAGATCACTTCTACATTCTTTTACTCTCTATATCGCCTTTCCATTTCTTCTCCTCTTAACTTTCTTCACTTTCTCCTTCTAACTCAACAGTCCCTTTCAGGACTAACCGCATGCAGGGTGAACCGTAAATCCCTCAACGTTTCCTTTTGTCGTATGCTTTGTTTCCTTTCATCATCTTCTCTTCCATCTTTTATACCCTTCTATCCTTTCTCTATCGTTCATGTATTTCTTTGCGTTATCCTTCTATTGTTTTCTTTCTTCCCTTATTTTTCGTTTTTAGCCTGAAAACGGTGAAAATCATACCGAGATGACACTTTTTCAATTTGTCCCCTTGAAGACACCATACAAATTAATGTTGAAAATTTCTACCCAGCTAGCTGGGCCGCGCCGCGACCCGACTGTTCAGTAAAAGCCAAAACAGCTAATGCATTATTATACACATCTTACAAAGTTATTCAATGCATGAGTATGCTATCAAACATGACATGTGAATTCGACGGGAAATGAAATTTAAACGCCCTACCTCCGATTTTGAAAGTCTCGCAATGCCCTTCATCAGTACGAGTAGTAAGAGTATGAGTATCCTTAATAGTGAACCAAAAGAAAAGCAGAATAAAACAACAGAAAAAACAATACTCTCTTAAATCGCCTCTGTTTTAATCATGATAATTGATGAAACTGTTTCGACATCTACTTAGTGATTCTATGACATTTTCATGTGATTTCAAAATTTTGGATTAATAAATTAAATAACTAAAACGATAGTTAAAACAAATCAGAATAAACAGTTGCAGAGATACTGACTATAATTGCTAAATATTAATATATAAGATTTATAAGGCGCCAAATCCACTTGATGATCAAATGCTCAAGGCGCAACTTGTGCAAAAGATGAAATACATAACAAATAAACAAAAGTGCAATAGGAGAGGTACGGACATGAAAGGTAATGGTAATCAATTTTAGGCCAAATTAAACAGATACTTTTTAGGTGGTCTGTCACTTGACAGACCACCTCTTAATTTCGTCAGAATTTTCTCTATTCTTTATTAGGTGGTCTGTCGTATCGACAGATCACCTTTTAATTTCGTCAGAATTTTCTTTATTTATTCTTAATTTATTTTTATTTTTCCGGCCCTTTCTTGTTAAACCATGAAATCTCAAAATCTGGGTGCCATTGCATAAAGACTTACTATTATAGTAACTTTGCCATCAATGGTAACTACCATGGTAACGTTGTTCAAGAGCCAATCAAAATCCAGTATTCCATGAAAAGTTACTATAATAGCAAAGTTACTATAATAGCAAGTTTTATGCAACGGCACCCTGCTCAGTCAATTTTCTTCAAATTTTTGTCAGTCATCAGGTCCTATGAGATCAAGTTCGGAAATCATTTTCAAGGTCATCAGGTCATCGTGACGTCATCCAGGTGCCATTTTGTGAAATCACATTATCGATCATATCTTCATAATGAGTCATCAAAAATGAACCATAATTGACACAAATAAACTTCAGGTCAAGGATCAACATAACATGTCAACAAAATCATAGGCTTTGTCCGCGCGTCAGTGCGCGCGCAAATTTTATAAATGCTCCAAATCGTCCCAAATTCATTTCGCACTCGTTTTATGCCCTTTCAAGCACTTTACAAAAAATCGCCCAGAAAACTGAAGGGGCGGTATGCCGCTTAGGTTATCGTGGTTATTGTCATCATTATTGTTGTCATTATGATCATCATTATCAATCATTATCGTCACTGTCATCACATCTTACAAAGCAATTTGCCACAGGGACAGACCACCTAATTTGTCTTCAGTGACGAATTAAAATTCTAGTTAGGTGGTCTGTCGGTATCGACAGCTCACCTTTTGATTTCGTACGAATTTTCTTTAATTTTTATTTATTAAGTGGTCCGTCACTTGACAGACCACCTCTTAATTTCGTACGAACTTTCTTTATTATTATTATTTATTATTATTTATTTATTTTTCCCCCATTTTTTCTGTGGACTCAATTCGTCAAAATCGGTTCAGTCAATTTTCTTCAAATTTTCATCAGTCATCAGGTTCTATCAGATCAAGTTCCCGTATCTTTTTCAAGGTCATCCATTTATAGTGACGTCATCTAGGCGTCATTTTCTGAAAATCAACTTATGGTCATATCTTCATAACAAAATGTCATTTCTCATTCATATTTGGCATGGTCAAGGTCAATTTCATTCTAATTAAGGCCATTACGTTAAACGCGCGCGTACGCGTACGTCCGCGCATCAGTGCGCGCGCAAAATTTAAATTTGCTCCAAATTGCCTCAAAATTTTTTTGGATATGTTTCAGGCCATTTACAGCATTTAAAAAATTTCCGAGCGTAATCGACCTCGCGCGCTTTATGAGAGTGCGCTGCGCGTACAGAACGTAAAAACGCCGTTTTGTCGCATGGTTTGTCTTCCTGACACCATTCTTGACAATTTGCAACCATTTACAGTCATTCTCGACATTCCATAATGCCACACGCGCGCGTCAAACTTTCAAATTCGTGCGCGCGTCAATGGGCAATATGATGTAAAAACATTCCTATCCTATGCGAAATCTGATAACTATCGTATATTAAAGCTATGGGGTTAATCTCCCATGTATCCTGCAATATCAAATCGTCCGATTTTCTTTGATGCAAGTCTCCATGCATTGTCAACATTATCAGGATTATTATATTGCACAAATATTATCACATCTTACAAAGCAATTTTCCAAATGGACAGACCACCTAATACGTCTTCAGTGACGAATTAAAACTCTAGGGCCCGAATTCACAAAGGAGGTTTAGTTTAAACCATGGTTTAAACCCCCTCCTGGGGTTTTTAAGCGTACGTGCGCACGGAATCCGATCCAATCATATATTTTCTTTGAGCGCGCGCATGGGCAATGTGCTCTTATTTACGCTTATTTTAGTACGCTTACGGAGGTTTAAACCTGGTTTAAACCTTGCCATGGTTTAAACCTCCGTGAATTCGGGCCCTACATGTTTTGAACACTTCACCAGAACTGTTATTTCTAATACCTTGAGGGAGAGTATTCCATAGTGACGGCCCAGCATGAGCGAAGGTTCGCCCCCCCCCCCTACTTTGTTAAAGCGAAAACACGCATTATCATTGCGATGAGTGTGTGTTATTAACCATTCGACTTTTTATAAAAGCATTTTCAGCATACTCACATGCGATGAAACGATTCGTTGTGTCGAAGCAGATTGCGTCGTAGGGGGTTGTGTCGTAGGAGGTTGTGTTGGAGGAGGTTGTGTCGTAGGAGGTTGTGTCGTAGGATGTTTTGTCGTAGGGTGTTGTGTCGTAGGAGGCTGTGTCGTAGCGGAGGGCATGGCAGCAGCGGCTTGCCCCTCGCATAGTTCGTGCTGATAGAAATCGAGACTTGACCCGTCCGATAGTAATGAGGATGGATCAAAGGTAGAGGAAAGTTTGAAACTGACACAGTTTGCAAAGTTTCCACTGGGTTTGAAATAGCTATTGTCAGGCGTTCCATCAAATGTGACAGTAAAGTAGGTTTGGTTTCCACCTAAGAACGTAATGATATGTCGTGCAAAATGCAATTGACAACGTCTCGAAGAAACGAGGGGCAGTACTCAAAATATATTGTAGATACCATAAGGTTAAAGGTCCTCCCAAAAGATAAATATCCAACAAAGTACAAATCCTCTCATGTGTTGGAGGAAATGGGAATTTTTTCCGCCGCTGTATCACAATGAAATTCCCATATTATGATTACATCTTTCTTATTGCTTGTCCGATTTCGTTCAAACTTCTCCAATCTACTTCCCTGATTTTCTGCTTTCTTTCAGAGCAACTTGCCATTCTAGTTAGGTTTCTTTTAGTTTAAAACAGTACCACTGGTATTCCATGAAAATGCTGAGCATGACGGTTGGTTTAATATGTTCATTCTAATTCGAATTTAAAGGGAAACCCGACTTCACAGCATGAATTGTGATATGCTTTTACTGGCTCAACTGGTCTCTCTTTGATGAAGGTTTTTTGAAATATCATTTTCCAAGTGGCTATTTAACAGCTTTGTGGAGTAAACTGTGAAGCGCTTCGTAACTGCCAGGAAAAGGCGCTATACACAATACTTTGTGGATTGGATTGGATTTGATAGCAAGTCGCTCAAAAAAATGGGATATATTTTTAAAAAGTTATGAAATTGTTAATATTGTAATCCCTATACATGTCTGCATGTAGGAGCTTCAAATTGGCAAATCGGTGAATTCACTGTATTTCAGTGTGGGACAACTCTCCCATTTTTCGAACACACAACGACCAAAATATAACTTATTCGCAATTTTTAGTTGAGGGGATCATTTTGTTTTTTTACGAAACTATAACAACATGCTATTCATCATCATCTGAGAAAAGATGCCAATGCCCAGCAAATGGAAGAGTTTCCATAATTACATAATCACAAGACAGTCTAATAACAGATTCGGCATTTATGGTTCAAATACATTAAATGATTTAAACTGCCAAACGTTCATAACGTCCTCATTATTGTCTGATTTTGCTCAAACTTTCACCCATTCGTTTCTTTGATCTTTTAAGTTTTCATCCCATACAAATTGGAGATATGGTGTGCATTGCCCTTCAAGGTTAAAACTTAACCGGATATCTTCTACTAAGAGTGCTATGTTTTAATTTGACTAGCAGCTTTGGAAAAAGGCTTGCACACCGCGGGTTAGCGCAGCACAAACACATTCCATGATTCACTTAGTCTTGATCAAATTTAGTCCAATAAAACTTCTATAGGCATAATATGTACCTGTGTAAGACATTGTAATAGTCGCCTGGAAAACAGGGTAACCTGAGCCAATCGATTGAATATCCAGGGTAAAGCAGAACTGTTGTGAGTACTGGGCGAGGAGAAAATATGCAAGCTCGATGCAGGTCCTTTCCCTGCATTGTATGATGCTGTTTGCTGCATCGGTGGCATCCACAGCGAGACCAGAACCCACTGTCACTGATGCGCTTGTCACGTTGATGTTACCCCGGACATCAGTGCTGCATTCAATAAAATTTCTTTGAGTGCATGGATTAGCTGCTCCTGTGTCTGAAATTCATAGGAAAATATTCAGTCATTTGAATTTGATTAGATTGAGGCGTATTCATTGTTGTTACACAAGATTTATACCGTCCAATGTCGCGGAAAATTTATTTTTGATTTGTCGTGACAAAAAAACTAAAATATCACTAGCAGGTGAGCCAATGCTTTAAAGGATGTGCCAAATCTTGTACTATATTAAACTTGCATTAACATTGATTTGACTACTGAGAGCACATATCGAACCCATAAATATAGAATTCCAGCCCCAGCTAGTATACCATTCAATAGTCACGTGTTCGCAAATACCTCTTCTCACAGGCGTAGCCAGTATTTTTCAATGGGGGGGGGGGGGGCAGACGTGAAGGATCCAACCGCATAGCCAGGATTTCATTTTAGGGGGCGTTTTTGAGCATGCTCCCCAGGGGGTGGGATGCAGGTTCCCCCTCCCCCTCCCGCGCGAAGCGCGAAAGCTCTGACGTTTTATAGCAAATTTGAGAGAAAGATAACGGCTCGTAGCAAACAATTTTTTTAAGCGGAAAGTTATAGTTAGACGCCCCGACTGCTTTTCAATAACTTGGACGCAATATTGTACTGAATGTAACAGGGGGGGTGTAGGGAGGGGAGGGGTTTCCCCCTCTCGCGCGAAGCGCGAAAGCTCTTACGTTTTATAGCAAATTTGAGAGAAAGATAACGGCTCGTAACACCTTTTTTTAGGCGGAAAGTTAGTTCGACGCCCTAGCTGCTTTTCAGTTATTTGGATGCAATACAGCACTGTATGTAGCAGGGGTGGGTGCAGGGAGTGGGATTTTCCCCCTTCCCGCGCGAAGCGAGAAAGCTCTGACGTTTTAGCAAATTTGAGAGAAAGGTAACGGCTCGTAGTAAACAATTTTTTAAAGCGGAAAGTTATAGTTCGACGCCCGGACTGCTTTTCAATTACTTGGACGCAACATTTCACTGTATGCAACAGGGGTGGTTGCAGGGAGAGGGGAGTTATTTCCCTCTTCCCGCGCCAGTGCCTTTTCTTTTTTCCTGGCTGTTTAGAACCACACTTTATCAAATGTTTGAATAGGTACACTTAGCCACAAATATGGGTACATTATACTTTTCATTCACTCTGTTATGCATATTCACTGAAGCTTTTAATAAAAGTCAAACTGTACTCTGAAATGGTTATTAACATTTTCCTAAGTCTAGGTAAAGGTTTTAATGATTATTATTGATTTAAACGTTTCTATTTCTAAACCAATGATAAAATATTTTTGATAAGATTCAGTAAATTCAATGAATTGGCAATGAATTGTGCTTTTTCTGCTTAAATGAAATATTAATTCATGTCATTTCAGCTCAAGGAAGATGTGATAATAGCGGCAAAGATTGACATGTATATCATCACAGGATCAATATCGCAGAAAAAAATTCTCTCTTTGGCCCAAACTTTCTCTAATATGCAAAAGTGCCCCCCCCCCCCCATCAGGCCCGTAGCCAGGGGAAGGGTGTTGCAAAGAAGCACAAACAACAACAACAACAACAACAACGACGACAACTGGCGATATACATGCCGTAACACTGCTACAATATTGCTAAGCAAATACATTACATGTGTTTAATTACGTAGCATTTTTTGTGCATTTCTCCGTAATATACTTATTTATTTCGCACCTCGCTCCCTCAATAAGGTCCACCTCACGTTAAGTCTGCTACCCCCCCCCCCCCCTTCTAGTAAAATTCTAGTTATGATGCATGTTGATGTACATTTTTCTCATTTAAATGTACAATTCAAGATCATCTGAGACTGAGTGCAAAAATGCAAATTTATATAATTAAATTGTTGTTTAATTGGTTGTCTTCATTTACAGTTGAGAGAACAAAGAGAACTTTAGTTTGAAGGTAGCATTCACTTTCAGTCAAAATGTCTCATATTTTCCCGCCTCCTCTTGAAATATCGTTTTTATTTATTCCAGCTATTCATATTTCATAATTTTGCCAATTTTAATATTATGTTATACGTATCCTTCCATATTTCCGTGAATTTGATTTTAAAAATTGGAAGAATCCCACCTTAGGTGTGCACCAGATCATACAATTTTAAATTGAAAGATGCTAAAAAAAAATCCTGCTTTGGAATGGGAAACACCTTCCAACTCGCTTCCCCCACTCGGTCGCTTGGCGCACTCACATATGAAACAATGAAGTTGGAGAATCCCCCCCCCCCCCCCCGCCTTGGCAATAGCTGACATGAGTTCCTTCTCACTATTCGTGTTTGTCCATGTGAAGCTCGAACTAATAATAGCCGTAAATACGTATGGCCTACATGTGGCCTCCGAACTTCGTGTGGCTAGGCGCATTAAATGGTTGACTTGGTGGTTAAAAATGTAAACTTTTTACCTTTAAATACCGTGCTTATCTCTGGAGATAAAATACATAGCTTTGAGTCATCATTTTGATTTGAAAGTACAGATTTTTTTTTTTTTTTAATGTAACACAATGAAAGTAAGCATACTAAGTGCTAAAAGCTAAGTGTCTTTCCCGCGCGAGAATCCCACTTCGCTCAAATACATTGAACTAATATTAATATATATAAACTATCAACTTATAGGCCAAGTCCACACTAATATCAAGTTGATTTGAATAAATAGAGTAAAATTAAACAGCATAAACAGTGAAAATTTTATTGAAATCGGATGTAAAATAAGAAAGTTACAGCATTTTGAAGTTTTGCATTATTTCTTGAAACATTAATATGCATAACATGGGCGGTATACAAATGATTGACCCACTGATGTCACACACTCACTTTTCCTTATGTATTTTATTACATGAAATATCATATATTTCAATATTTTGCTTTAATAATGTAAAACATGATTTGACTCCTTATGGAACATGCAAAATCATCATTATTGTAACTTATTTTGATAAAAGGGAGGGATCTTTATTATCACATCCATAAAAATTGATATATTTGAAATTTGAAGGTTAATAGAATACATGAGGAAAAGTGCGTGTGTGACATCATCGGTTCACTCATTTGCATACCGCCCATGGTATGCATATCACTGAATCATGAAATAATCTAAAACCTCAAAATGCCGTAACTTTCTTATTTTACATCCGATTTCAGTGAAATTTTCACTGTTATACTTGTTTAATTTCACTCTATTTATTCAAATCAACTTGATATTAGTGTGGACTTTGCCTTTAAAACATGGCTGCTCTCTTTTGCGAATTTCAAAACGGGAATTAAATGTGTCTATGGCTAAAAGCGTCGGACTCACGAGTAGACTGTTGGAAGCACGCGTTGTGTGCAGGCCATGGCATGAAATCATCAATTTTGTTATCCGTCTGCTGTTTTATCCTCTAGAAATTATCTTACATACATTATATATATTCATATGATATTTTGGGGAGGGAGGCTTCATTTTATGTCTTCTAACGATAGACATATTTTTTCCCACTGGTCGGTCCTCTTAAAGTCTTTCCAATGTGTCAAATTGATTACTGTATACTGTGTTCTAAGGATTTCTCATTTCGCTTATCGTTGCTTTTTGAGATTTTTTAATCAACATAGTCGCGGTGATTTTGCCTTTTACATACTAAAATATTGCTTACACGTAATTGCTTTAATACTGTTTACTACTAATTCATTCCTCTCTGCAAAAGTTGGATATATGAAGAGCTTCAGTCCAAAAGGAGCTAAATTCATTTTGATAAATTGATTTTTAAAGATAAATATGTGCATCTCGCACATGGGAATCACATGCATTATATCGCATTAAAATAAAAATGAAAGTTGAAAAAAAAATGGTTACAAATTTAGGTTTCATTCCAAAATGAGCTAAATCCTAAATCGTCTCATTCCAAAAGGAGCTAAATACACGATGGTCATTTAGGATTTGTTCATTTGACTTCATTCCCTAAAGCTATGTACACTACTGGCCAAAGTTAATTAGCCACCTCCTGTAAAAACACGTATTTGACTTTTTTTTCTCTAGAAATAGAACCAAAAACTTTGTACAATGACAATGAAATCATCACTTTCAAACCAAAAAATATTTGAAATGACTTATTTCTCTTAAAATCAGTCAACAAAATGCATTTTAGTAATAACCATAAATCTTTTTACTGTCAATATTTGGATGGTCCACCTTTGATTAAGGCATTTACGCGTTTTGGCATACCGTCAACCAGTTTCTTCAAATATTCAGCTGGGATGACTTTCCACTCGTGTTCAAGTCTTTCCTGTAGGTCTGCAGCATTCCAGAATCTAATTTTTTTGATCTTCCTCCCGATGAAGTCCCACACGTGCTCGACTGGGTTCATGTCAAGACTGTTGCCGGGCCATGGGAGAATCTCAAGATGGTTTTCTGCTGCGAACTTTTTCACAGCCTTGGCTGTGTGACAGGGAGCATTGTCTTGGTGGAATACTGCTTCTCCATCTCCGAATAAATGTTTCAGAGATGGTAGAACACAGTATTTGAAGATTTTGATGTAATGTTCCGCATCAATTGTGCCATCCACCTTGTGCAGCTGTCCCACACCACTTCTGGCAAAGCACCCTCAGACCATGATACCCCCACCTAAGAGCTTCAAAATGGCTTCAAGCATTCAGGGAGGTCTTCTTCACTTTTTCTCCTTCTAACGCACATTGGTCTGTCACTAACCAGGCAATATCTGCTTCCATCACTGAAGAGAACCTTGTCACAATGCCTGTTCCTGTTTTCTTGTGCCTAGAGCAAACGCTTTCTTCTTGCTGCGGCAGTTAGAAGAGGTTTCTTCTTGGCTCTGCAGTACTTCATACCGCTATCTTGAAGCCTTCTTCTCACTGTTCTAAAACTTAGGGCTATACTAAAGTCTGTCTCCAGCTCTCTTGCCCTTTGTTTCGAGATCTTTCTCCTGGCTCTGAGGGATTCTTTGATTATGGCTCTGTCTTATCTAGGTGTTGTCAATTTCTTCCTTCCTCTTCCTGGCCTGTCCTTTACTTTACCCTTCTCTCTGTGCTTCTTTATGAGCTCCTGGACGGTTCTTGGCTAGCAACGTGCAATCTTTCAGTTGTTTTGTTCATGCTGGACCCTTCTTCAAAGAGCACGACAGCCCTCATTCTGCCTGGTGGTGCTTTGCTAGAAGTGGTGTGGGACGGCTTCACAAGATGGATGGCACTATTGATGGGGAACATTACATCAAAATCTTCAAATACTGTGTTCTACCATCTCTGAAATATTTATTCGGAGATGGAGAAGCAGTATTCCAGCCAGACAATGCTTCCTGTCACACAGCCAATGCTGTGAAGAAGTGGAGGGAGCAGATAACCATCTTGAGATTCTCCCATGGCCCGGCAACAGTCCTGACATGAACCCATAGTCTGTGGGCCACCGTAGACCCCCCCTCCCCCCCCCCCCCCTTAGGCACAATTTTTAGTGATGTTTTCCTGGTAGCTAGGACCCTCGGCTATCAGAATCTGCCTGTTTGCCATAGAGTTAGTGGTGGGTGTGGCCACCAGAGCCGTTGCCATGGCAACGTATCAAGGAAATATAGGAATTTACTAAAATACCCAATCTTTCTAATTGAGAAATTTGAAAAATGACTGGTAAGCATCCAAATATATGTATTTTGAGCTTCCCGATTGATTGAAACCAAAATTTAGGTCATTTGAAGTCACGGTCATGTCAAAAATTGACCGTTACTATGGAAACGGTACCATAAAAAGTGGACATTTTTGAAAAAAATTTAATTTTATCAGTATAAAATAGACAGAGAGGTGTCTACACAATCTTAGATTATATTTTTCTATTAGCTAGGACCCTCAGCTATCATAATCTGCCTGTTTTCCATAGATTTCAAGGTGGGCGTGACTGCTAGGGCCGTTACCATGGTAACATATAACGAAATACTGGAATTTAGAAAATACTGTATATTTGTCATTTAACAGCATAAAATATATGGTAAGGATTCTAATATATGTTAATTCAAGCTGCCCTACTGATTCCAACCACAATCTGAGTCATTTGAAGTCATGGGCGTGTCAAAAAAGGCCGTTGCTATGGAAACGGTCCCACAAAATGTTGATATTTCAGGAAAATATCTATGATTAATCAATACAAAATGGAAAAAAAACTGTCTGCACAATCGTAAATCATGTTTTTCTGTTAGCTAGGACCCTCAGCTCTCATATTCTTCCTGTTTGACATAAAGTTGGTAGTGGGCGTGACCACTAGGGTTGTTACCATGGTAACACACCAGGGATTTGAATTTTAGAAAATACCATATATCTGTAATTCAACATCACAAAATCAAATTGTAACCATCTAACTATATGTATTTTGGGGTGCCCGTTTGATTGCAAGCAAAATCTGAGTCATTGGAAGTCACCTTCATGTCAAAAAATGGCTGTTGCTATAGAAACGGTATGGTGAAATGGTAAATATTTGTGAAAAAATCTGTAACTATTCAATACACTGTATAAAGTAAGGGTCTCCACAACCTGAAATGATGTTTTTTTCTGTTAGCTAGGACCCTGGGTATTATATCCTCCCTGACTGCCACAAAGTTGGATGTCGGGCGACCACTCAGGCTGTTACCATGGTAATAAAATAGGAAATAACATACATCTTTAATTTAACAATGTGAAAATACTTATTAGGCATTACATCTATTTCAAGCAGCCCGTTTGAGTGCAATTTTTTTGTTTGTGCTTTCAAGGTCACAGTCAGGTAAAACAATTATAATTCTTATTATCGGTTTGGTCTCATACTAATGACGATATGGTGGGTGTGAGCACCAGCACCATTATTACTGTGGCAATGCACCATCATAATATTGGAAATTGTTTGAAAATGACTTATATTTCTGTTTTAACAGTAGAAAACACAAGATAATGGTCTTGATATACATATCATAAACTGCCTGAGTTATTACAGTCATAATCCAAATCATTTAAGGCCATAGTAATGTCAAAACAGGGTTGTTGCTATGGTAATATTATTATGAAAATTCAGAAATTGAAAAAAAAGGTGACATATTTTTGTTATTACACAGCAGCAGTTATGTTGCAAATACATTTTCTAACTGTTCGGATAGTTCCGGGCAAGATGTAGGTGTCTGAGTTGATAATTGTGTTTGAATTTGTGACCTTTGCAGTAACAACAGTTGATCCTAACTGGTTAGCTGTACTTGAGTAGTTATGCTTCCACCTCTATGCCTTGTGGAGGCTTAATAGATGGATTAACCTCCAGTCACAGAACCTAATGTATTCATAAGATGATAAACTTGTCGGTCTGTAGCTAAACCTGTCTACTTGAAATAAATATGGGGAGATTGGAATAGAATTTAGCAATTTTTCCCCTAATCCTGCTCATAAGAAATCTGCATGTTCATTAAGGATTAACCGCATAACCAAGGTGGTCTAGGATATGGACTTCAACAGAAACAGGGCCAAAGAATTGAACTTTTGGGTGCTTATCATAGCTCTAGTCCAGAACTAAAGTGCTGATAGCTACCTGGAGGTTTTTATGTTTGCTAGAAGGTATTCAAAAGAGCCACTGAGAAGGCCTGTGGTGCAATTGCAGCTCAGCATTCTCATGACTTGCATGATTGGGGTTACATGTATATTAGCCATGGACTTGATGTGTTGGGGACCATAAGACCTATAAGTTTACACATTAGTTGCCCTTACAGGTAAGCTGCAGTTCTCTTGGCTTTACAGGAGATATAGCCAATAGTTTGTGAGATGGTTCTTGAACTATCTTGCCTTAAGCATGGTTGGATAAAGGATGGGGGTAGCGCAGTTTAGTGGTTAAGTCCATGATATCGTGAAATTAGTGAACACCAGTGGGTTTGTCTATATATCTTTTAAACCTTTAAGGCTTTCTGCAGCCTTACTCGAACTGAGTATTCTCTTATTAAAACTTGGTTGACTTTCTTACAAGTCTGATGTGGTGAGGCACTCTTATCTGGCTTGAATCACAGGCTGAGAAGGTCATGGTGAGGATATTATCAAATCTTGCTGATGTTTGGTTTGGCAGAATAAAGTCAGAACTCAGGATGGAGATATAGGTGTCATCTACCTCCACCACTATGTTGGAAGAGAACACAATTTTTTGAAATGCTGCAGTAAGGTCTCTATGGTTTGGATGAAGATGATGAGTGAATCCTCACTTCACTCCAGAGGGAATTCAATTAGTATAGTTCTGTATGTACTTCTGAAGTATGTAAATGCCCTCTTGTATCTGTTCTTCATAACTCTGACGGGTAATCCTCAACCTCATTCAAAGTAGCAGGTGTTACTGCAAGAGGAATTCTGCTGAAAATGTTCTGTACCTCTATTCAAAGGATGCTCTCTAACTTCTGATTCCTAATGGCATCCATTTATAGAACCCCTTGCAGGGGGAAAGTGGAGTAGCTCTCAATCATGTCAACTGCGTATGGACACTTGTGTACCTCAGTTATCAGTTCACAGGTGACCGTGAAATGACTGTGAACTCAATACCGACACATTGCAGTTCGCAGCACAGACAGAAATTCATTTTATAAAAATAATATCATCACCAACATTATGTTTCGTGTTACAAACTCACAGAAATATGGCACTTTTTTTCTAAAAATAAATTTCTCGATCATACATCTGCCTTCGCAGCGATTATGGATATGATCATCGTCTTAAATGATTAACATTTTCAATGCAGTCATTCAGGCTGCTTGCAATGGAGATATCTAGCATGTCTAGACTGACATATTGTTTTAAATGTTAAACTACAACAATGCCACTTTCTGCAATGCCAATATTCTTAAGGTGATGTTGGTGCTCACAGCCACAGTACAACACCTACCAAGCAGTCAAAGTTACAGTAACGGATCCTGTGTAATACGAGAACACAGTAGATGAGAGTATCTAAAAGTACAGTGGTACTGTTTCAATATTATATGAATGGCTTATGCAGTGAATTTTCAGAAGCCATGCATATCTATTTTAACATTTGCATCTTCATTTGCCATTAAAAGTGTCCTACTAGACATGAACTTGAGGCCTCCAACCTGGAAAATATTCTTGATCTGGATTTGAACCAATAGGACAGTTAAAAATTTATGAACTTGGGCACTTGTTTATGATAATTCATGATTCAGATACATGAATATCCCTTTCTTCAAAAAAAATATTCGCTTTCTTATTATGCTATTCATATTTTTATATGACTGTGACCTAAAATATCCCGGCTTTTGATTGCAATTAAAGGCGCAGCTTCATTTGTGTATAATTAGATGCCTACATTGTACTTCGTTACATTACAAATACATGGTGGAAGCACTGTGGTATATTGGTGAAGGCCTTTCACTCTCATACAAGGGGTCTTGGATTCGATCCATGATCAGTGCTTACATCCCCGGGCAAGATATTTTGCCCACATTTGTTTCACTTGACCCAGATGTATGAAATGTGTACCGGGCAATGATTGATAGTTGAAAGGCATCAATATTACTGATGTGGCTATCCTGGGTAAGTAAGATCAATTTATCATTATTTATTATTCTAAAACTCTGTTTCTTGGTGCCTTACCATGGTATCTACCTTGACAGTCTCACCCACAACCAACTTTGTGGCTATTAGGAAGCTTTTGATTATAACTGAGGGTTCTAGCTGACAGATAAACACCATTTCAGGCTGTACAGACACTTGTTCTTTGTTTTTTATTAATTAGTTACAGAAATATTCCAATTTTATCATACTGTTTCTATAGCAACAGCCATGTTTTGACATGACGGTGACTTTCAATCACTCAGATTCTGCTTACAATCAAACGGGCACCCCAAAATACATAGAGTTAGATGGTTACAATTTGTTTTTGTGATGTTGAATTACAAATATATGGTATTTTCTAAAATACAATTCCTTAGTGTGTTACCATGGTAACCACCCTAGTGGCCACGCCCACCCCCAACTTTATGTCGAACAGGAAGAATATGAGAGCTGAGGGTCCTAGCTAACAGAAAAAACATGATTTAAGATTGTGCAGACAGTTGTTTTCTATTTTGTATTGATAATTCATAGATATTTTCCAAAAATATCAGCATTTTGTGGGACCGTTTCCATAGCAACGGCCCTTTTTTACACGCCCGTGACTTCAAATGACTCAGATTGTGGTTGGAATCGGTCGGGAAGCTTGAAATACATCTACTAGGATCCTTGCCTTGTATTCAAGGTTGTTAAATATCAAATACATGGTATTATCTCAAATACCAGCATTTCTTGATGTGTTACCATAGTAACAGCCCTAGCGGTCACGCCCACCACCACCTTGATGTCAAACAGGCAAATTATAATAGCTGAGGGTCATAACTAATATAAACACATTATTAAAGATTGTGCAAACACCTTTATCTTTCTATTTTGTAATGGTTAGTTATAGATTTTTTCACAAGTAACAGCTTTTTGTTGGACCGTTTCCATAGCAACGGCCTTTTTTGACACGCCCGTGACTTTAAATGGCTCAGATTGTGGTTGGAATCAGTGGGGCAGCTTGAAATACACATATCTGGATGCTTACCATATATTTTATACCTACTGAATTACAAATATACAGTATTTTCTGAAATTCCAGTATATTTTGATGTGTTACCATAGTAACGGCCCTAGAGGCCACACCCACCACCAACTCTACATCAAATCGGCAGATTATGATAGCTGAGGGTCCTAGCTAATAGAAAAACATACTTTAGGCTTGTGCAGACACCTTTTTGTCTATTTCATATTGATAAGTTTAGAAATTTGTCAAAAATACCCGCTTTTTACGGTACTGTTTCCATAGTAACGGCCATTTTTTGACATGATCATGACTTTAAATGACTCTGATTATGCTTGCAATCGATTGGGCACCTTAAAATACATATATTACAATGCTTTTCAAGTATTTTTAGATTGGTGAATTGGAATTATATGACTTTTCCTAAAATTCACATTTTTCTTGATCCGTTACCATGGTAACGGCCCTGGTGGCCACACCCACCACCAACTTTATGGCAAACAAGCAGATTCTGATAGCTGAGGGTCCTAGCTAACAGAAAAACATCATTTAAAATTGTGCCTAAGGGGGGGACCTTTTCGGTTCCTGGCTCATGGACTGTGTGGGACTTCATCGGGAGGAAGATTGGAAAAATAGTTTCAGGAATGCAGCAGACCTACAGGAAAGACTTGAACACGAGTGGAAAGTCATCCCAGCTGAATTTTAAAGAAACTGGTTGACAGTAACGCGTAAAACGCGTAAATGCCTTCATCAAGGCAAGAAGTGTGCCAACCAAATATTGACTGTAAAAAAACATTTATTATTTCTAAAATGCATTTTGTTGATTGATTTTTAGAGAAATAAGTCATTTCAAATAATTTTGGTTTAAAAATGATGATTTCATTGTCATTATACAAAGTTTTTGTTTGTATTTTTAGAGAAAAAAGTCAAATACGTGTTTTTACAGGAGGTGGCTAATTAATTTTGGCCAGTAGTGTATTAAGATTTTTACGCATATGGTGCGGTTACCAGTTTTCATTATAAGTGCAAAATTTTGATAAGATTAACCAAGCTTTAATCTTTTTATGAATATTTTTGCATTTAGCTCCTTTTGGAATGAAACAGTGAAAAATCCCTATCTTTAGAAAAGATGAGAAATTCATTAAAAAGAAATAAACAAAATATTTATCAACAAATAAACATCTGAAAAGATGTGAAATGTACTCTGCTAGCAGTATTAATGTGTTTCGTGTTGAATTCCGATTGTTAAAATTGTTTAAATTTGCACAAAAAGACAATCAACTAAGGTTTAATTCTAAAAGGAGCTAAATCCATGGACATTACAGTTATAGAAAATTCTTTAAAATATTATTGAAAATTCATTCCTAGTTTCTTTTGAAACATGATTAAATTAGTCTAAGACAATAGCTCTACCATATGATATCAAAATAAAGTAACAGTGTACAAGGGAAAGTGGTAAATTAAAAAATCTTGATTTACTCAAAAACACTAAATGTGGATTTAGCTCCCCGAATGAAACTCTTCATATGGACAGAGTGTTGGCTAATAGACTTGTTTCAAGAAATTATTCATAAATCTTCATGAAAGATACACAATATTAACGGAAACAGTTTTACTTATCTTACCTATTGTAACATTGCCGCATGTTTTACTGGCACCTGTTATGAACTGCAGGAAAATAGATAAACAAAAGTCTGGCGGATAAAAGGTAAACAAATTATCAAGCAAACATTTCCTCTGGAAAAAACAACGGAATTGTCATGAACATTTTCTTTTTTAATCGAAAAATCATTCTCACTTTCCGTACGGACCCTCTTGAGATGTACTTTATTCGTTAGTTATGGGTTTGTTTGTTTCTTTCTTTCTTTGTTTCTTTTTAAAAGTATTGTTTCACTTTTATATATTCACTTTTATGAATTCAATTCGCAACCTCTGACAACCAGGAGAAAGCAGTGAACACGAAGAGACTATCTGACATGTCTGATATAACATCTGAACATCATCCAAACGCATTTTGTTTTTAAGAACGTGCAGTTTTGTGTTACCTGCATTATGTATCAAATTAGATGTTAGTAAAATGTGATATATCAAATCTAGCGATTTGTGTGTTTTGTGTCAAGGTATTACAATTTGAAAATAAAGAAGATGTGCTAAAGTGAGTGGTTTTAAAAAGACTACTGGTGCATAAATCTGAATTTTGATAACGTGCAAAAAGGGTATTTAATTTCATGTCGACTGATCTGTAAATCAAAATGAATGGAAAAGCATGAAATTTGATTTATGCATTTGCTAAATAATAAACTTTTTTTGGTTAAATTATGGCGGATGAATTTAAATACGCCTTCCCCTAATATTTACATCTGAACATTTGATACTGAGGCCGTACCAAATTATTTTTATTTTTTCCAAGCGCAAAGTTTGCAGATTCTTTAGAAAAGCAGAAAAGATGGCCTCTCGACATTCTCCTTCAGTAAATCACCCCTTCACAATATGCTGTTAAATCGTAGGTCAAAATAGTAGCAAAGCAAATATCAATATGCCTGAATGTACCCAAATCAATTTTCTTAGTGTGCAAACGTTCATGATAATCTGTAATTTCACTGACATTTCACTTTGTGTTCTTTCCATTTTATAGCAAGCATTTCGAAGTTTTTACCGAATTCCATAATCCTCACCCTGGATCCTCTACATTTATGCTTTTAATATTCAAATGGTCCAATTTAATTATATTTCTAATGCATTCATATTTTCTTCAAAGAGATTTCCAACTGTTCTTTGCGAATGTTTTCGTTGTAAATACAGTGTAGCACATTATTGTTATTTTTTTTTATTTCCTCTTTATGATCCTTTTTTCCCTGCACACTTTACATACTGATTACAACATAAAGAAATATTGTAATTCATGCATTATCAAAGTAAAGTAATTATTTTTCGTGCGCATCCATGTGCACAGCAAAAACGCTGTTTAAAATTTCGCTGTTTAAAATTGTGTTGTTTAAATTTTAAACAATATTGTTTAAAAGACGGACCCTGTATTTTAAACAAACGCTGTTTAAGGCATCACTGATATTGTAGAATAATCTTTTAAACAACTTTGTTTAGAAAGATTGAAAATTCGCGCTAGACAGGTTTCCTTCTCCGCCAAACACGGCGGCTTCATCATGGCGGATGACTTTGTGGTTGACATGTTGCAGAAGTTCCAAATGCCGGAGCTGATTGATACATTCAGAGGTAAGCATTTAGACTAAATATATTGTAATCTGATCGAGTTCATACTCAAGATATATTTGTGCTGCCATGACATCTATATGATGTCTAGATATAAGCCACAGTCACATAATAAATTATGATCTAGATCTAGGCCTAGACCTGCAACTTTGTAAGTCGCCCTTCCAGCGCAGCACAGTCTAAGTTGCACACAGTGAACGCGCGCGTGGGTCCAGTATACTGTATGTGCAACTAACTTAAACTGCGCTGCCTAATTACCCACGCCGATGAAATCGGCAGGGTTATATAAAGGGTTCCGTATGTTTGTTTGTTTGTTTGTGGTTTGTTTGTTTGTTTGTTTGTTTGTTTGTTTGTGTACAAGATAACTAGAGAACGGGTGAACGGATTTGCACCAAATATTCAGGGATTGTTTGGATAGTGACAGGAAAGAATCGATTAAAGTTTGGTGATGATTGGTTGATCCCTGAAAATTCTGTGTGACCTTCTAGTCTTCTTCGTTGAGAATGGTGCTGACGCCATATTACCAGTGTTAAGCTATCGATGCGCTTTGTTGGGATATCGGTATCGGCTCCTTAAATCTGAACCATAGATCTGAACAGCGCGCGGTACGTGCGAAACGCGACGGTGAACTATAGAGTCACACTGGTAATGGCGTCAGCACCATTCTCAACGAAGAAGAAAAAAATGTTTTTAACTACTGAATTATTAGTCTAGAATATCGTAAAATTGCCCGAGTAGTCCGGTGATTCTAAAAGCAATCCTTATTTGATGTAGAGACCGGTAAGAAACTTCACAGAAATGGATAGTATTGATAGGAACAGTAAGTTTAGATTTAATTTCTCTCGAGTTTCTCACTTGCAGCAGAAAATGCTGTGGTAGCTAATGCAGCTAGACGGACGGCCCAGCGCGTACATGGCACACGGCGGCACACGGCCAAATTTCGGGCATCGGCTCAGATTAGCCGTGAAGTTTCGTTACTTTTGCATTGTGATTGTTGATTTAGAACTCATCCTAGTTAATAATGTGGATTCTCTGGGTCTTTTACTACGGAATATCGAACATCATATTTATCAAATCTATCTGGAAAAAAAACTAGGTAGGATTTTTTATTCACTCATTCCGCCCCTTTAAAAAGCAAAGGTAGATCGAGTTCCTTTCCGCGTGCTCTAGATCGAACGTTGGACTAAATGTTGGCCTAGATTTAATTTCAGACCTATATGAACATACTACCTCATAACACCTGTAAAATTACACTTCGAATGATGCCTACTGACTTTATTTCTCACGGCTAATCCCCCAAATTTCCCGTATCTAGCATACAAGTAGCAACACCAGCACCAACACCGAACGTGAAATGAAAGTTTCTTAATCCCTAGGGTATAGTGTTAGTGAACGGAATTTTGTTTATGAAATTAAACACCGGCTGCCGAGCTCGGTTCAGCAGACAACATCTGACAAAAATTAAACAACGGCAACCGGAACTACGTCCGAAAATCAGAGGTCAACACCTAACACCGACTGATTTTTTTCTCATTTCATAGTCGGTGTTAGATCATGATTTCGCGGCAAAATAAACACTAACCACAAACACCAACACCGAGCGTGAAATCACCCAATGTAGATTTCAGTTTTGACCCCATAGTATAGTATTGCAACTACTCTGTAGCACCGCCAAGGCGTGGGTCTGCCGCCTTCGACGGCCCCTCTAGTTTTTTTTTTGTGAATGAGGTCTAGATCTAGACATATAGATGTCACGGCAGCACAAATATATCTTGAGTACGAACTCGATCAGATTACAATATATTTAGTCTACATGCTTACCTCTGAACTTATCAGTCAGCTCTGTCATTTGGAACTTACTTGTGTACACAACCGTGTATGTTTAAACACATCTGTATAGTATTTTAAACAATTATTTTGAATAACAACTTTGAATGTACTTTTTAAAACAATAGTTGTGAAAAAAGTTTGAAACAACTTAATTTAAACAATTAGATATTTTAAACAATTATTTCAACAACAATTTTTTTAAACAATAGTTGTGAAAAAAGTTTTAAGCGACTGTGTGTGTTTAAACAACTTAATTTAAACAACCTAGTTGTTTAAAAGCTGTTGTTTAAAAAAATGTTTAAATTTTTAAATAAGAGGCTGTTTAAAGTTTAAACAACCTTGGTTGTGGAACAGTTTAAACAATAGTTGTTAGAGTGACCGGCTTAAACAGCGTTGTTTAAAATTATTGAACAGTTGTTCAAAATATATTTTTATTGTGTGCGTGTTCAACTTAATTTATCGCGTCAGATGCTTTATATTTACTTTGCATTTTGAAATAAATGATGTAGAGTTTTGTATATAATGTAACTACATTTGTCATAATTTTGTTATTTTTTTATGTGAAGAAAAGATGAAAATATATACTTAGTGATAGTCTCTGTGACGCTAATTGACACCAAGTAGATAGGTCAACGTTGTTGTTTTGTTTTTTCCCTAAATGAAAAAAACATTTATCAAATTGAAACTCTTTAGCTAATTCTTTAAGAAAAGAACTTGTTTATATCGCTTAAACTAATGAATCATCTGAATACTTCACCTTTTGCAGCCACACTGTTAATCTGGCTGCGTAAAATCTTACACAACTTGTGTAAATTCTTACACAGCCGCTGTAACACATATGAACCCAGCAACAATTGTGTAAGAACCTACACAACCCGGGTTGTGTAACTTTTTAAGTAGCGGTTGTGTACATTTTCTACACAGGAATTGTGTAAACATAAATTTAAACAGCCAGGTTGTGTAGGCATTTTTCACAATAGTTGTTTAATACTTAAACATTAGCTGTTGAATTTTCATTTTACGCAACCAATTGTGTTAGATAGGACACCACTTTTTGACACATACACAAACATACAATATAAAGAATTGTGTGTATTATGATGTATTTATTTCCATTCCTAAATTGGTTCCATACATACTTCCCAATGCATCAATAATACATTTTCATGAAATATTGTAAAATTGAAGTTAAAACAATTTTTGTAAATCTTCAGTTAATTTCTGAGGGGTATTTCACGGGGTATTTTTGGTCATATTATTACTGGGGGGGGGGCAATATGGCCCCCCTAAAATCTCGGCCGCGGATAGCGACGAAACATCGTGTCGATTGTTTCTTGCGTTGCGAAAATATTGCGCGAAACGTCGGGGTGGGGGGCATAATGCCCCCCCCCCCCCCCCCAGGAGTATTAGGGTTAAATATGCATTGCATTTCAGTTTCAAAGTAACTTTTAGCAAAACTGAAACACATATATATACATATATGAAGCACCAATCTAAGTGCAGGTAACCTGTTCTTAATTGCGATAAATAAATCCAACCATTAACAAAATTAATAAGAACCAATCTCAAGATTTTAAAATATATATACATGCACAATCACGATGTTAGGAGGAATTCTGAGCAGTTTTACATTGATTTTACATTTGAATAAAATGAATAAGTATTTATGAGTGCAACATTCATTTCTTTAAATAGAAAAAATCTACAAAAAATAAAGAACTATGAAAGATTTCTTTTCTTTACTAATTTTTACAATAGTTCTTGAAATGAGTGAATTGATGTCATAGTCTTACTATTTTTTACTTATCGTGTACCTAAAAATGACAAACATTTGCAATTATCTACTCTTGCATGCAAATCAAGTTAAACTCGCATGGATTCCTCCTTCACATAGAAAGGACACTCACTTGACCCTTTGTGATCATGCTACCTATAACCAGCAAGTACATTGTGTATTTGCATATAAACTATTATTTTTCCTTTCAATTCAACTTTTCCAGTCAGCCTGTGCTACTGATCGATTTTTCTATACTACTGAATATACTTGTATAATAAATAATTTCCGCACAATTGCTTGAAATGAATTTCAGTGCGTAATAATAACATCAATCATTTTCACCTGTATGGTATGCAACATGAAAAATATTCACAATATTGATATATTCATAAGCAGTTAAAATCAGTAGTATCTTAGACTTGGGTTGTGTGGGGGACACAGTGCCCTCCCATCAATAAAATTGGGGCAAGTACGAAATTTGGGTAAGTTTCTGCCAGTTTCGGGCAGATTGTGGGCTAGAAATCTGGTTAATTTGTCCAAATTCTTAAACAGAATTGAAAGAGTGCTTTAAGATTTCAAAATTTTGCTTCTAGACTAAACAGGACCCTAGTTTATAAAGTGTTACAATTGCTGGAACGATCAATTTTGATTGTAAGTCTATGGCAATCCATACGGCGAAGAAATTTAACATCAATTGTAACTTTTCATGAAAGAGGGCTCAGATCACTGTTTTGTTTTTATCATAATTTTCCTCATCATACGGTGAAAGGGAAAAAAAAGGAGACATCTCATTTGACCAAAACTACCAAGTTTAAAGACAGAAACTTATTCCCGATCACCAAGCATAGCATTATAGCAAAGTGAAAAATTTTGAAAAACGCATGTTTGGCTCTTTTCAGCCCTGCATAAAAAAATGCCATTTTATCACTTTTAGCAAAAGTCATGCTACTTCAAAGAATTAGCATTAACATATATGTAGATAATGACCAGTGGCGGATCCAGGGGGGGGGCAATCCCGGCCCGTGCCCCCCCCCCTTTTGAGGGAAAACAATGCAATGTGCCCCCCCCCTATTTGCGATTGTGCCCCCCCCCTTTTCGAGCAGAAAACTTTTTTTTTTTTTTTTTTTTTTTTTTTGCTTGTCAGAGAATTATGGAGGGGAACTGGACCCCAGAACCCCCCCCCCCCCCCCCACTGAGCGACTTTTGGAGGGCTGGCGAGAGACCAAAAAAATATGGGTCTTCCTCCAAGCAGTTTCCCAAAGTTGACAATCCTGCATTTGTGTGCCCCCCCCCTTATACGAAATCCTGGATCCGCCCCTGATAATGACCATAACAGAATTGTATGGTTGAACCCCTTCCATGCCACACAATTTTGAGCAATCCTCCAAAAACTTACAAAAGGTAAATATCAACTTTTAACCATTTTTTCTTTCTTGGACCCAAAAAGGGCATGAAGATCTTGTCATGGAACAAAAATATGGAATGAAGAATTTTATAGCCAATCTAAGCCTTAGATGCAAAATATTCATCACTCAAATATTTGGGAAGGACTTGCTGCTCTCAGCAAAGTAGGGGTTAATAATAATGGACTATGTGGTTGTCAGGTGTTTACATATTTCGTAGATCTGTTCAAACATATCAATGATACATGTTGATAACACTTGAAAAGTAAAAAATATTCCCTCGGATCACCAGTCAAACACATGTATGGATTCCTTCAAATAAAATGACTCCATTTCATGTTGATGTTCAGGTTGTTTTTATATAATGAAATCCTTTTCTTGGAATGTCATTAAAGGACAATGGAACCCAGGAATCCGTGTAATCTCAGTGAATGGAGATGACCAAGAAGAGTAAACAGTGAAAGTTTGAGCAAATTTAGGCAATCTCTTCAAGAGTTATGATTTATGAATTTTGAAAACTTCAGTAAATCCCTATTACGGGGATCCTTGAGTTGGCAAATTTGCCAGGATCTTTGATGTCATAGTGGACAACTCTCCATTCATTTTGTGTATGAATTTTAAAAAATGATTAATATGAAATTACAAATCAGGAATCAACATAATTCTTCCCGAAATGCTTTCAGAATTGATGCAACCATGTCATACTCAAACAACATATCAAAAGAATTTCTGTTTTTCACAAAAATGAAGAAAATGTGAAATTTTGTGTACACTGTACAAAACATGAATGCAGAATTGTCCACGATGACATCACAGATGCTGGCAAAGTTGCCAACTTAAGGATCTCCATAACAGAGATCTATTGAAACTTTCAAAATTCATAACTCTTGAACAGATTGTCCAATTTTGCTCAAACTTTCAGTGTTTACTCTTCTTTGTCATCTCCATTTACTGAGAGTATATATATTATTGATGCCTGGGTTTCCTTCCCCTTTAATGCCTTCGCGCGGGGCCTGGTTGTCGCATGTATGCATAGGGTCTAATACACCTTTACTCCAATACCCGAGCATGACATATGTACCCATTTTTTACAAGTAGTACAAAGAAGTGCTTTCTTATTACAAAGAACACAGGGGAATTGTATCATTACCTATTACAAACCAAAAACAACACCAACAAAAAAATCCGAAAAAGGGAGGAAAAAGCGAGAAAAATTTGTATATATATATATATATATATATATATATATATATATACATTTATATTTACACCTACACTTTTTCAAAATTGCTCAGTACTGACCCAAATAATGACCCAATAGACTGTGTAGCAAAAACAGCTGCGTTGAATACATTACATATGTGGTTTTCTCATCTTGTATAATACATTAGTTAATTTGGCAGGACCATGCCGTTAATCCAAGCTTGGAAAGCTTATAAAGAAAACCAGATCGTACAAAATAAAAGACTATAATCGGCGTTTATAATAAGAATCAACATTCTTCAGGCTAGAAAGATTAATTGGTTTAAATAATAAAAATAATAAATGGAGAAAAGAGAGGTACGTTATTGGGATTAATCGGTATTAAGTTTAATCCATGTTGAAATACACTACTAATCTGAAGACAATAGTTTAAGAATGTGGGATTCTTTTTGTTAGCGTGTGGCGACGTGGATTCGGTTTCTACGAAGAAAAGCTAAGCTAAGAATCAAATACGTCCGTTCATGACATCAATTTATTCTTTCCATCTTTCCTTTTTCGATGTCATTCTTTGTCTCCTTTCAAAATCGTCTCTTCCATCTTTCTTACCCTTTTATCCTACCTGTATCGTTCGTTGTGTTTTTCTCTGCATTATCTTTCAATCATCTTCTCTTCCATTTGTTATTATGTTACTAGTCATCCTTCTTTCATTTCTCTCTGTATATTTCTATATGTTTTCTTTCTCCCCTTATTGCTGGTTTTTAGCCTGAAATCGGGAAATGGACATTTTTTCAATTTATCCCCTTGAAAACACCATCCTTTTTTGGGGGGGGGCAGGGGGAGGGGGTGGGTAATTTTGACACAGTGCGCCGCGCCGGGCCTCGCTGAGACCCGACTATTTAGTCAAAGCCAACTGATCGACCGTTAGAAGTTTTCTATTTCAAATCCTTGACCATCTTTGACTCTTTTGACCCTCAAGTGAGTGTGTTGACTCACGTATCTCTTGAATTGTACACTGTAAAAAGAATCTTGTCGATAATTAAATAAGTTTTTTACCTAAACATATCAGTACATGCGTTTATTCGTAAGAACGTACCGTATATTTACAGCCTTTAAATAAACTTACGGTGAATATGCATATTTTTTTCGTAATTTTCCTGTAAGATATTTTGAAAAATATGGTTGTAAATTATCAGCGGATTTCGAAAGTTTTTGTTCTGTCAAGTTTCCATTTCTAAAATGAAATTGACAAAATTCATGAAATTAACAGTAAGTTTTCCACTCGTGTACCCCTTCCGATGATGTATCATATTAACCTAAACGCATATATCGAGGTGCATGTTATATAAAGAAGTTAGCTGATGCATGCCCCAGAAATAAGACATGCACTATATCAGGTAAAATGCTTACCATCATAAGTTTTTATCAATTTATTGTTTGTAATGATTGATTTGCAAGTGTATGTGTATTTATGTGTGTGTTTGCCATGCTTGTCGATAATTAATCTCTTGACAATCTGAACAAAAACTCAATCTTTGGTAACTTACCACACGTAGAAATAATCCGAGAATCATTAAACCAAAACGCATACTCTGCCCACGTTGATCCTCCATATCAGTGCTTGAAAAGCCAATCATATAGAGTACAATTCCACTTATGACGAAGTATACCAAGAAGACTTTTTAATGATGATCTTTAACTTAAGAATCCAAAAGTAAAAGCAAATTCATTATTCACCATTAAACTGAACCATTGCAGAAGCGTGCACACGTCAAAACATTCCTCCTTTTTTCAAGTTTTCTTGTGAAACAGGGCCGTAAGGCACAATTTAATGGCTCCTGACTGTCAATGTCAAATATAATCAGACAAGGAACGTGTATTGCACAAATAATGTGGAAATTGATGGAATGTGTAAATACCTCAATTACATGGTCACAAAACTACCTCAGTACTGCAAAACCAAACCAAAAAAAAAGTATTTTAGAGAATAACACAAAGTCAAGTAAATGGCACTTGATTATCACGAGAAATCATTATTTTCCAATGCTCTAGGTTATCCACCGATCTATGTCAATGCGCTTTACCCCGAGGAGCTGAATATCTAGCTCTCACTACCCAGTCTGGCAAGCGATAAAGAGCATCAATGATCCGTGAGATAAAACTGACGAGCGATCCTGAACCAGACTGCGAAGGGTTTGATGTCGAACTTGATTACTGGACCTCCCGAGGTAAGAGACGAGTGAAGTGCGCCGTACAAGAAGGCTGCCTCCTCCTCGTGACGTACAGAAATTAGCCAATCAAAACGATATGGGTGCCGTTGCATAAAGACCTACTATTATAGTAACTTTGCCATCAATGGTAACTACCATGGTAACGTTGCTCAAGAGCCAATCAAAATCCAGTATTCCATGAAAAGTTACTATAATAGCAAAGTTACTATAATAGCAAGATTTATGCAACGGCACCCTGAAGCTCTATGAGGTTATTATTACATTATCTAATGGTATGACAATGGTAGTCTGCGCCTCCTCTTACCATTTTTGCCCCGTCTCTCATGCACCCGCCGCTCACGATAATTTCCACGCGCAAGGCATCTTTAAAGCTCATTCCATGCTTTCTCTCTACCCACAGGCCATCGTTACTCTATGCTTTCATGAATTGTATTTTTGATGTCCTACCACCCTCACTGTAATTATCATTTTCCAATATCGGTGGAGTAGCGATGCTTTCATGAATTGTATTTTTGATGTCCTACCAACGTCACTGTAATTATCATTCTCCAATATCGCGTTCCTATCTTTCCTACCCACACCCCCGCTCTCTTCCCATCAAACATTAAACTCTCTGTCTTTGTCAGATTTCGCTTTCCCCTCACCACAGTAGGTATGGTTAATTGATTGTACATCCATTCAATCAGACATAACTATTATATTATACTATCCATGCGCAAGGCATGCTTGTGACTTTATCCCATGCTTTCCGTTTGCTATTTAAAGATAAAGTCGAGTTCTGGTCACGCGATTACATTGTGAGAGAAAGTGGTTGGAAGTAATTTGGGAAGGGCGATTCTGTATAACATAAACATTTTTTAAACTGTGAGGTTTTTTAATCATCAAAATGATAAGACATTGACTCAATCTTGCTGGAAGTCAGTTGCACTGCACACAGAAATGGTTATGTATAAGACTAAACATACCTGTGGCATGAAAGTGCTAGGTCAAAAATTTTCAGCTATTTCTCGTCATAACATAGAATATGAGGGGATTTGAAGAGCAATCCCTTTTTATGGGATATTTCTTCTATGAATTCTTCAAAAATGACATAGCAACAATGGGAAAACTTACAAATTATTGTTCACCTTAGCCTTCAACTTTCCAACCTTTTCGACATCTTCATAAATTTCATTAGTTTATTGTTTGTAATGACTGGTGCACGTGTAGGTGTGTGTGTTTTTAATGACCAATATTTATTCTCTTTAGAAAAACATATTCACGTCTGAACAAAAAAAAATAATCTGTGTACTTACCACACTTAAAAATAATGCTAGAATTATAAAAGCAAAACGGACACATTGTCCACGTTGAGTCTCCATAACCATAAGTACCCTGCACAGTTCCACTTATGATGATGTATACCAAAAATCAAGTTAAGAAATACCACAATGTCAAGTAAAGTCCACTTGATAATCAAAAGGTTTTATTGTGAGCGAATTATCATTTCTAAATGCTCTCGGTTATCCAGCGATCCACGTTGAGGCTCTTTATTGCGAGGAGCTGAATATCTAGCTTTCACTCCCTGGTCGGGGAAGAGATGATGAACATTAGTGATCCGCGAGATAAAATTAAATAGCGATTTTAAAGCAAACCGGGAAAAAAATATAGCTCCGAATGATTTAATGTCAAACTTGATATGGACCTCACGAATTCAGAGACAAGAGTAGTGCGCCGTACGAGCAGTCTGCCTCCTCCACGTGACGTCCAGAAAATAGCCAATCAAAACGATTTGAAGCTCTATAAGCAGATAAGGTAATAATTACATGTATCTAATGGTATGACAACGGTAGTCCGCGCCTCCTCTTACCATTTTGGCCCCGCCTCTAATGCACCCGCCACTCACGATGATATCCAAACGCAAGGCGTTAACATCATTCCGTGCTTGCTCTCTACTTGCTGACCATCGTTACTCTGTTCTTTGCTTATATGCTTCCGTGAATTGTATTACCACCATCACTGTAATTTTCATTCTCCAATCTCGCGCCCTTTCTTACCTACCCGCTCAGTCTCTTCCCATCAAACATTAAACTCGCTATTTTTGTCAGATTGCCCTTTCCCCTCATCACAGTAGGTAAAGTTAATGGATTGTACATCTGTTACAGGGGTACAATTAAATAAAGATAAATTTCACAACTTATTTTTTGTCAAAAGATCCTGTGCTGACGTGATCTTTTAATAACCTCACTTTCCAGCAATCTTATAGTATATACTATCATCAGATCATAACTGTCATGACTGCCACTGAGGATAACTATTACTCGAGTCTCAAAAAGATCCTTTACAGACCTGATCCCTGCCTCTACCAAACAACAATTTTACTCTGCCTATCTCGCTTATTCAAACCTCAACATAAAATAAATACTTCCCAAAAATTAAAATTTTGTTCTTGAACCGCAGGAACATAAACTATACTTCAATAACCAAAACTTCGCTGATAAGCAATGATGCGCTCGGTCTATGAAACATGACACCCATTAGCGACGCAAATTATTCAGAGTTGTTTCATCAAAATAATGTTTCAAAAGTTTCCATTCTCTCAAACGTATACATCACCACGTGAAGTTCTTTCTATCTCCTCTCCAAGAGTTCCTACTTCTTCGGCGAATTCACATAAGCTGTAGTCACCACGACAAGGACCTCACTGTCGACCTCGCCGACCGATGGTCCACGTACCACGTTGAGATTCGGGTTAGGGGTGCACCCTGCCCCACCATAAGTGCCATCTAAAATCAAATAAGTCCAAAAACACTCTCTACTGTGCGGTTATATCATTCATTAATCCATATATAAAGCATTTAGTTATAAAAAAAAAATGGACAAGCTAAGCTATAAAATTCCTTATATATTATAAATGTCGTTCTACGACGCTCTTTAAGTCTCAAGTCTCTTTGAGTTCTGACAAGAAGCTGGATTACTTAAAATTTCCAGAGTAATTGCTATCAATGATTTAACGAACATTTCATACAGTTTTCGTAAAGTATCAGTAACCTGCAACATAGACTCGTGTTTTATCCACATATATTGTATTCTTATAATTTTACAACATTCAAAACTAACAATTAAAACAAATTAAGCCTCATAAAAGTTGATGGTATAGAAAGAGTTAATCTGTTTTCGGCAAAAAAAAAAAATCTTATTATCCTCTCCTCATTTTTATTATGATTTCGGAAAAGTTTTATTGTATTATATACAAAAAGATTTTCAATGATTTTACTTATGTATATACCACTAACCAGGTTCGCCTTGTCTTGAAACACACAGAAATTGAGTACTATTCAAAGCCTTTGGAATTATTTCTTTTCTTGTATTCTAGAGTGATTTACTTTATATACATGACCTTGAATGTCCTTTCATTCTGAAAGTGATTGGTTGTATAGGCAATCATGTACTCAAAAAACAAGCCTAAAATCTACATCTCAAAGGGTATACCTTATTTTAGCATTGACACACGGCAATCCAACATCATGTACAAAGCACCTTGCCGTTTTTCTTCCTTTGCCCTTTCTTCATGTTCTTGAAGCGAAAAATACCACATTCAACGTAATTTACATTTTGTATCGAAAGATGTGCGAATCCGTAAATTCGAAATGAGGATGGAATTGCTTTTTTAGAATTACGACTGCGTCGAAAGTACAGGAAAGGAAGACAGACTCTCACCACTTAGTCTTTTGATAATGAATAAATTGAATAACGGTAGGCATTACCATATTTATGTTTCTCAATTTACAAAGCAAATCATGTCATCATAAGATTAGTTTGTAATTTCATCTGATGATTGGATTTGTTAATCCAAAATCAATGCAGAATTATCCACAGCTTATATTTATGTACGGATTCAACGATTTCAAATAAATTACTTTGATCTTAATACAATGTCACGAAAATGGATTAATTTCGTGTATAATTATGCCGAGAATCAAGAAAATCACTTGTCTTAGTTCATTTTGCAGAAAGCATCGTTGTAGATGTCAGTCGAATAGTGCTAGTCACGTGGTAGTAAGACGTTTCAGATAGGTGACCATTATCATGTTTTTAGACAGTTTTGATGTAATAATTGTTTACCAAGGAGTTTTACTCCTTGGTATTAAATTATTATTAAGCAAAGAAAATGCTTTAAGTAGATGTATGACTCATCTGGTTTAGACAATGCTAACCTGAGTAATTAATTATTGTTTGTGCATTCTTGTATAAATCGTTCACTAAAACATTTGTATACATAATAAATGCATAAGTAGTACTGAACTTGTCGCGGACGGGGGAATCAGGCTGGTGTCTGAAGAAATACTGTAGTTCACGGAGCTCATTGCACTTGTACATGATTCAGGCAAAATTTGGTTTGTAAACCAATGAAATGTGTGCAAACTAAATGATTAAAATGATTGTTTGCACATCTGCCCATTGTTAAACCTGGGATGGATTTCTAGTCTCAGGCTACGACCGTGGGTAGAATTGAGTGTTTTTGGTCCTTTGCACTCCAGCAAAAGACGATATACCAGGGTTGCCTCTTTGGTTGGTCCTGAACTTGGACGGTGGTCTGGTCGGATCTGGTAGTCTGGTCGTCTACTGCAGACCTGGTAGTAGTCTGGTCGTCTACTGCAGACCTGGTAGTGGTTTGGTCGTATGCATGCAGACTGGTAGCTGCGCCTGATGTTAGTTCACAAGCAGACAAGTGGTCGTCTGACGGTGTATCTACAACCAGGCTGGTCGTCGTCTGGTGGCATACTACAGACCTGAAAGCATTTGGTAGTTTTCGTCTGGAGTCGCAGAACAGGACCAGAAGAGTGGTGCCAAAGTCAACTGGGGCAGTATACCTCTGCCAAACGGATCTACGACTAGAAATTTAGAAGCCCGACTTGATAGCCTACCAGCAGCAGGCATCCTGACAAGATTGGTTGCTGGACAGCTAAGACCACTCCCCGGTTTCGTCACAATATAGACATAATAAAGAATATGTATATCAATAACAGAATTATTCAAACATAAAATTATATGTCTTTATAATGTGTAATATTCCTTGCATCTCACACACACATGCATGTTGTCCAAACGGGCAATTTTGAATCACAGTGTCTGTCGTTTAACATCCTGGAATATAATTTTCATATTTGCCGAAAAAGTTTTGCTAATTTGCCAGCAGACCCCCCCCCCCCCCCAAAAAAAAAAAAAAAAAAAAAAATTATAATAATAATTAAAATATATATATATATATATATATATATATATATATGTATATAATAAGAACAACAAACAGACAAACCAAAAAGTCTGTTGACGCCTGGAGCAATTTTGATCTAGATAAAACCCAAAATTGTACTCTCTCTAAAAAAAAAAAAGGGAATTCCACACTATTCACCTCAGTGATGTCTTGTTTAGAAGTGAATATCAAGTGCTCTCTCTAAGAATAAAAGAGACAGTTTTCACTTTTTTAACTCCCCTGGTTTGGCACGCCATTGATTTTTTTTTTTTTTTTTTTTTTTTTTTTTTTTTAGTACAGTTTTGTAATGAAGACTAAAGCAGACAATGCAGATATACTGAAAGGCGATGACAGCATTCGATCGCGTGATACTAGTCAGTAGTTACGGTTCCAGCAATCCAGGGGAGGATTTCACTAACATTCACGAGCGATTAATCGCAAGACCCATCGTTCGTACCCTTCTCATCGCAGCTGCGTGGAGTTGTTTCAGAGGATTTCACAAAACCCGTCGCAGCAGCGATGCATTTTTATTCGAAAAATACTTCTTGAACGAGGATGGGGTCAATTTTAGCCATCATTTTAGCCCGCGGGATTTGTGTGCGATCATTTGTGATTTTCAAGTGATTTTTGTTCTTAACTTCACCAAAATGGATGTTAACGACTGTCATAATATCAGTAAGGTAAGATAATCTACAATTACATATTCTGTTGAGGATTTTGATAAGTATTTAATATCTACGCAGGAGTTTACAGTGTTATTGTCATTAGTCATCGCGGTGTCGCGGTGCTAGCGATGCAAACTGTGCGGTAGAGAACTATCTACGTTAGATGTCGCACTGTTAGTGTTACAGTGTACGTGTTTGTGTGGAATCGAAGTGGAGAAGAATTGAATTGAATTAGTTTATTTATAGAATATCAATGGTTTAACTTTAAATCTTTAACACTTGTAAAAATATAAAATACATAGAGAGTCTAATCATAAAATAGATTTAACTTGGTCTAACTCTAAAACAAATCTAGTAACATGGGACTCTGGAGTAACTAAGAAAGACTGTATTTATTAACGTTAGATCAAACTTCAAAGTTAAGTAACAAAAGTTATTTATAGAGTAATAGACTAATGTCGAGAACAATATACGAGCTCAACCACAGTGTTCTCCTCTTATGAAATAATACAAGTAAAAAAGAAATTCTTTTAGGCCCTAGATCTAGATCTATCTAGACTAGAGTCTAACCCCCCCCCCCCCCCCAACAACAACCTGGAAATAGGGTCTTTTTTAGACTAGTAGATCTAGACCTAAGCCTAGTCAATCTAAGTTGGGTCTATCGTTAGATCTATTCTAGATGTAGATTAGAATCTAACGTTAGAACTGTTGCATCTAGATTTTGGGATCATGGACAAATATAGAACCAGCAGTGTTAACTAGCATAACATTGTTGGATCTAAATTTAGGTCCAACAGGGTCTAGATTCTTCTTCTTCACTATAATACTAATAGAGTATAAGTACAGGCTACTGTCTGGTGTATGCTCGTACTTTCCTAGACTTTATATCCTTTCTTACTTTGATTTAGTCTGGCTCCCAACTGGGCAAATTGTGTTCGTTCATTCTGTTTAAGTCTAACTGATTTTTCAGACCGATGAAAGAAAAATCTCCTTAACCCCCCCCCCCCCCAAAAAAAAATAATAATAATAAATTTAAAAAAAAAAGAATTCACACCACATTGATTTACTAGCTAATAGATCTACTCCATATTTTTTTTATTTTTTTTTTTACTTTCAGAAGTCAGACTAGCATGAGAGCTCTGTGTCACCTTGCAAAGGTCTCACTTTTACTTGTGAGGATGGAAGAAGATGAAGATGTTGCCTCAGAGGAAGAAGTGACAGGAGTTAGGAGAAAATGCTGAAGAGAGTGGAGGACTTGAACGATATTGTGAAGAAATTCTGATACAGCTGGAATAAAACAGGTAGGCCTATGTTTGTATTTTAATTTACATTGTCATTTGCACATGGCATGTCTGCATGGACTCCTAAGTTTCAGATAGTCTGAAACTAAGAACATCTAAGTGTGACACAATTGATACAGTAAATTGACACCAAGAATTATATCAAAGCTTTTTGTTGTTGTTGCTTGATATCAATATCATATTTGAATATCACCCCCCCCCCCCCCTGCCCCACAAGCTTTTCTAGACTGTATAATATGCTTTGTCAAACAGGTGAAGATGATCATCAACAACAAAATCCCACCCAAAATCACCCTGCCTGCTAATTTTTTGGTTCTTTCTATCACTTGACTTTTGCAAAAGGTGGAGAATACGTTCAACAAAATATGTGCATGAGGAGAAACCGCAGACATCGAAACGAGAGGGCAGAGAGGATACCTATTGGAAGGTAAGATTTATTCACATATGGAACATCGACTTTTCAAATCTTCATTTTTGTTACAACTATTACTATTGTGTTTTGTTTTGTTTATTCAGTGTTCTAGAAACATAAGACAAGCTAAATATGCCCCTGAAATGTATACCTCTGCATTGACTGTTAGAGTTGTTCATGTTTCAATCTAATAATCTGTCTGTTAAGTTTTTTACATTTTTGAAAATCCTAAAAGTGGGCTTACATCCTTTCCTACTTTGAAAATAAAGATAAATTGATGGACCAATTTCAATGTGAACTTTTCATTTTGACTGGAAATTAAGGTAAATCATAATCATACGTCTTTTTCTTCACTTTTTACTAGATCATAGTTGCATGAATTCCAAGAAGGAAGGAGGAACAGAAGGAAAGAAGATGAAGAAAGCAGCGAAGAAAGAAACGCATGAGATGCATCACCTACCAATTGACAAGATGATGATAACACTAAAAATATGAGAAAATTGAGGGTTTTTTTTAATTTTTAATTTTTTAATCACATTACAAGGGATCCATGGATTTTCAAGAAATCAACAGACGCCTCTGATCCTATTGTTATTTGTGAACTGGTTTGGATGCGGGCTAGTGGTAAAACTTATAATTATGATTATATTGTGTTAAAAAAAAAAATGATTGTCTTTTGTACAGAACAGTACTAAAACAGTCATTGAGGCAATCATATGATAGAAAATATACAAGAAGAGGAGCTAACAGTTTAATTTCAGGGGCGATTACACATCCAACATGTCGATGTTCAGTGAGTTGGGTACATGTACAATTAGGACTAATTTGGAAAGATATGAATAATGGCATACAGTGCTTGCACCAGGCATGAGCAGATGGGACAGGAGTCAAATTTTATTAGTGAAATAATAATTCTTGCTTTGCCACGGTGTGTCTCTCCCCCCCCCCCTCATATATTCCTTGCCCCTTAGCCCACCACTCCCCCAACTATTATATTGCTGCTGGTGATACCTCTGATTACAATCACTGTTTGTATTGTAAATATTAATATTGAAATACCAAACTGGATTTTTTTTTTATACCAAAAGAACATGAGGAACTTACTGAATGCCATCTGGAATTTCTGCTACTTCTCTTTCCTGTTTCTTTTGCTTGTTGTACATTTGATAAAGGTGACATTCTATTGTTCGTGTAGTTTTATTTATTGCCATAAATAATGTTTACTTATTCATTAAATTGCATTCAAACAGGCCTGCTCTTGGTAATGCTGTTCTACGAGATCATTGTTTCCTCAGCATTTGGCTGTGATAAATAGTAATTACGGAGTTTTTTTGTTGAATATAACTACTGTCATTATTTGTATAATGATGATGTTGAATGCTAATTTGTGCATGATTAACCCGCTTATCTGGTATATTTGACACCCTCTTAGCCAATAGTAAAGTGTTATATGACACGAGTAATGCTACATCTTTATACATCAACCGTATTCTGCTGACAACCTTTTAAGTTGTAGAATTCTCAAAATGTATAAAAGTTCCCTTTTGGAATCGTACCTTCATCTAAATATCCTACATGCACTGTTTTGAAGTTAAATAAAACAAATTGAAATTTGCCTATAAATTCACTAAAAATTATATTGATTCAATCCGAATTCAAAGGCGTACGAGGCGGGGGTGGGGGGGGGGTGTTGGCTGCAGCTTCCCTGAGGATTTTGAAAGTGCCGATATTCGGGCAGAATTTTCACTCCGCTTGATCACAAAATTTAGAAAATAGTTGATATACTGGCAAGAATCATCACCCCCCCCCCCCCCCCTCGCGAAAATGTGCCCGTACACTTTAGTCTAAATTCATTGCAAATTCTTGTTACTTTAAATTGGATGAGATTGAGTTCGGATTAACAACACTTTCATTGCAATTTCCGCCAAGCTACTATTATGTAAACTCAGGAAATAGTTTGATTTTTTTTTCTTCAGTCACTTTTTGTGTTAATTTTTTTATCGTTAACTAATAAAAATCCATGTGGAGCTGTAGACTTCGATTGACAAGACAGTGCCAGTTGGATTTGTATTTCATATATATTTATACTCATGAGATTTGTAGTATGTGTAAAACAAGTTGAAATTCTTAGAGTAACATTAATGTGCTGAGAAATTAAGGGATTTCTGCATAATACATATATATCATATTTCAAAGCAATAAGATAGAGAGAGAGAGAGAGAGAGAAGTAGTAAGAGTGAAAGAAATAGATGATTCAAGAACAGGGGTTGTAGACTTATATATCTAGAAAGTAAGAGAGAGAGAGAGAGAAGAAGAAAGGTCGAGGTAATGAGAAGAGAGAAAGAAGAAAAAAGAAAGGAATCATCGGGTAAGCGAAATGGAGAAAGTAAGTAATTTATTCATGAGTTAATTAGAATACAAAATCGGTGAAATGGAGAGAGGGACAGAAGAAACAGTTCCACAGTGTGCAAACATTTTTTAACAAGTTACCACATATGTCTGTTTATTGAGGGCGGGGGGGGGGGGCACCTCCCCAAAATGGTTTAAATTTATTTGTTCCCCCACCACAGAAATAAAAAAGATGAATGCAATGATAATTAATTAACGAATAATAGGCCGTACATTAAAAAAAAAAGAAATAATGAATAATTACCCCTCCCCCCCAAAAAAAAAAAAAAAAGAAAGAAGATGTTTCAAAAATAATTACAAGCATTTCATCTAAAATTTAAAAGATTATCAAAAGCAGGAAGTTGTTTATAAGTATGGCTTTAAAGAGAGAGAGAGAGAGAACGTTCTATATTAACCAGAATGCGAGTCACAAATGATTGAGATAAGTTTAAAACAGACCCTCACAATAAAAACAAATAAATAAAGCGAATTTAACTTGCAAAGGATTTCGCGCCACACGCTCCGTTGGGACAGGAAGTTAACTTTTTGAACCCATCGCAGCCCTACGATGAGTCTGCGATCACCCTCTGAGCATCCGCCGCGTTGCGATGGGTTTGCGACGGGTAAACCCTTCGCAGGAGCTTTGTGAAATCGAAAAGCAACCCATCGTCCACGGGCGATGGGTTCAGGCTCTTACGATGGGTTCAAGCCCTTACGAAGGGTTAACGATGCATCGCAAGCGTTAGTGAAATCCTCCCCTGGTTACCCAGGATGGGGAGGAGGATGTACATAGCACGAAGCAGCGCCCTGAGAAAAAAAGAAATATGTCCATTGACATGTGGGGAGTAAATCCAACCTCAACCTTAAAAAAAAAAAAGGCTATTCAAATTGAATTACTTTGATATAAGTAAGAATGTTAATAAAATCGAAATTGTGATTAATATTTCATAAGATACTTCTAAAGTTGAAGGTCTATGTATTTGGATGAAAAGGGAATCATCAAAACACGGGGTATGGTAGTCCTCGTACAACCGTTTCTTCATTTTAGTTGCATTTTAGGGGTAGGGGCTATGCGGAATTATACGAACTTGTATGTGTGCCAAAACCTTAACAGATCACAGGGCACTATACTTATATGATCTTGTCGATTTCAGCTTTATTCTTGTTGGCCTTAAGTGAGCTGAATGTTCGCATGACTAATTACAGCACAACGAAGCTGAACTACAATGTAAGTAAAAACGAAAAAGACGGCAAAGGCATGTATTTGTAGTTCTGTATCCCCACTTTCACTCCCAAGGGTAAATAGTAAAATTTATAATACAAATAATATGTTTTGTTTAATCAGGGTAGCCTCATATATACAGTCCTCCCTGAGGGACCTGCAATCATATTATTACCACGCCTTTACATTGTTTGCTAAGAAATTCTCAGATTAATAGTAAACCCTGTATTTTTATAGAGCAAGGCAAGACAGCACCGAAGGCTGATTTTCTTGCACAATTTTCTTTGTGCGTAGACTTTAGAAAAAAATGAGTCATTTATCCTTTGCAAAGAAGAAGAAAATAATTGCTTTACTAGATCTTGAATCAAGATTTTATTTTGAGTAGAATGCATAAGCGCAGTGTCGTGGTTTCAGAAATTGACGGAGCACTAATGTCTGGGGGCGAGATGGGTCTAGAGAAATAAAATACGAGGGCGTGGAAGAAGGCCTTTTCATTTTCATAAGTCCTCCCTTTCCCCTTCCCTTCGATCTTTTCTCTATGCCTTTTTCATTTGCCATTAAATAAAGGTAGTCACACTCAGCGGCCGCCCTTGCTTTGCCTGTTGGGACCCTTTGGAAATCCGCTTATTGCTAGCTTTCATGGGTTATCCTTTTAAGGTATGCATTTCTTTATATTTCTAATGCTTTAAATGTATTCAAAGTCTGACAAAAAAAAAGGGAAATGAAGTAAAACATAACAATATAATTATACAGGATATGCATGGGGTTGAACCCGTATAGGAAACTGACTTCATTCCACCTCATTGTGAACCAAGTATAAGGCTTGCACATTTCAAAACACAGTATCTCACCATTTCTGCCCCAGTGGTACAGCCAGCAAGCACAAAGATGTTCCCATTTCCCTGATGCAACCAGCAGCTGAATTTTTTAAAGAAAGGCAGCACTAATGTCAGGTGAATTTAAATGAACTTGTAACAGTGACTTATCGACTGGGTGTCTTAAAATGTATTCTGTGAACTTGCTGGAAGATTTATCACTTGAAACAAAAATGACATATGTAGGTCATGGGTGATTGCATTATGACTGCAACTGAATTACAAAGAAATAATATAAAAGGGACGACCCAAATGACTTTGCAGTACAAAGATCACACCATAAAACAGGATGAGTAGGAACATATATATATATATATATATATATATAAAGAAAACTGCTAAAAGCGTTTGTAATGCAAATGCTTTCTATTATATATATATATATATATATATATATATATATATATATATATATATATATATATATATATATATATAAAGAAAGTGTTCTGCGTCGGTTTTGGTAAAATACAAATAGAAAAGACAAATATAAATCAAAAAACCGTAGAGATGTCAATTATCCGATATTTCGGGCATAGCCCTTTGTCAAGGAATGACAAATTTATTAAGCGTCAACATGATCAAAACAAAAAGCAAATAAAAGACGCGCAATATATATATATATGTATATATATATCTTTTTTTTTTCTTTTTTTCTTTTTTTTTACAAACATGAAGAAACAATGGAAGGATGTTTTAGCTTTTCAAAATCTCCAGAGGTGATAAAGACTCTTTTCATTCCCTTTATTCGTGATTCAAAAAGCAATGAAAACGAATTACCGAATGTATAAATATCAGTAATTTTAGAAATATGCAGCAAAATATCATTGAATACGTTTTTGAAAATCTCCGTTTATTACGAGGATACCAGATAATATGTACATATATTTAAATATCCTCTGTATTTTGTTTTGTTTTGTTGCTGTATTGAATTTATATTGTTACTTGATATCTTTGTTATCAAACAGGGCCTCATGGAAGACCACCACTATTGGTGAAAATGTGCTACCCTGTATAAATATCAGAAATAAATAAATAAATAAATAAATGACAAGGCTCCATTGCAGGCAATAACAGAAACCTTTTTTTAAAAACCTTCCTATTCACCGTGTTTCACGCTGGTTGTTCTATAACTGTTGTGCATTATTTTTACAGGAACTACAATGCTTCCAGAAAATTCAGGACTGAAAAAAGAATTATAAAATACTTTCGCGCACTCCATTTGCATATTTGAGTCGTTTATTTCGTTAGATCTATTCGAACATTCTGGATGTAATCGGTATATGATTAATAAAAAAAATATTTTGAGTAGGAAAGGATTTTTGACTCAAATTTAAGAAAGCGCTTATTGCAAGCAAAATTTATGATATTTTTATGACACAATATTGGCTTTTTCTGCATTCCTTGTTAAATATAAGCCCTTCTTCACTGACGCAACACTTTATTTGGTACGCAATTTTTTCCATTGTTTTTTACTAGTTATGGACACAAGCATCCTTCCTTGCATTTCATTACTTTGCTAGATGTCCAACATAAAAATAAAGTTCAACATAAATAAAGATTAACCTAGTGGACTTAGTTATACCCAATAAAACCTGCGATAAATTTGATCAATTTAAATATGAATTTTTTAAACCACAAATTCAACGCTTAGAAAGGATTTGAGACAAAGGTAGCGCAGGCACTTACCTTTGACCCACTTCCGTTGCAATAGCGCAAGCCATCGAATTATGATCCAAACTCGGTATAATGTGCTCAGTAATGCGAGGGAGCAAAGTTATATCACAACGCTAACCCCAACCTTACGTCTTTGGAAAATCAAGTGTCGGATCACCGCATAGAAACTATCATCATTTGAACATAATTCCAAAAAATAATTATGTATTGCTTTGGCAATGATAAGGCAGAAACAGATGAAGGGTAGGTACTGGAAACTGATTATATCATTGTAATTGAGTGATATTGGCTTCAGCAAGTCAGGTTGCACCAACAACTGGGAAGGAGTAGAGCAGAGACCTACCCATTCCCAAGAAAAACAGAAAAATGGAACGGAGTAGACGGGGGGGGGGGGGGGGAATAGTACATGTTATAGATCCAAAGTCAGAAGTAATGTCTGTGCTAAGGACTACCCAGAGTCAATAAGACGTTTATAACAATCCTATAAAAGGGGGATGTTTTCCCTTGGTTTTGGAAATATCATTTGAGGTTGCCGATACATCTTAAGCCTTTAGATAATTGCATATTGGCAGGACGAACTACAACACTATAAAAATGCACTATTCGGAAATATAAGAAAGACAATAATATTAACAGCCTCAAATTACCTAAAAGTTGCATTGTGTGGAAGAAAAAAAATTCTACTTGATGCTGGTTTTGTTGTGTGGCGTATTGATATCCATTTGATTTCGATTCATACCCTAAAATAAGTTAGTTGGTCCGCTTTTCTGTCTATGGAATAGGTGGGAAATAATTTTGTGTATAAATCCCACACTCTAAAAAAGCTGGATTAAATTTTACCCAATATTGCGTAAAATGGATTTTGTTGGGTAAAATGTTACCCAATCTTGGGTAATATTTTACCCAACGAAGATGAATGTGCCATTTTTGTCAAATATTTGGTAAAGCAATTTACCCAACTTGGTTTAGAGCGCAAAATTACCAATTACTATTCAGCCCATTTTATAGATTTTTTCATTTCAAGAACCTTGTAAATAATTCATAAATTACATCATAAAAGCCAAGCAGGGATTTGTAAACGTGCAGAGTCGTTATTGTGTGAAAAAAAAACGCATTAAATGAGAGAATTGACATACTTGTGACTATAAGAAACACTACCCCTCCCCCCACAGAATATCTACCCATCTCGCTTCCAAACCCGCATAAGACGCACACTCTTGCATGAACCATAATCAATAAATGTTTTCCCTTTCTCTTGCATGCTCATTTTCGCTTTTTTATTTCCATTTACGTAACCTCTATTCATCTTCCTGCGTTCCTAATCCCACTTGCTTCGTTCTCATGTTCACGTATCTTGTTAAATTTTCAATGAGAAGTACGTGTTTAATACATGTATTTAAATTGTGCTCCGCCTTCCCCTTCAAAGTTCAATATCATCAGTGTTATGACAGTAATTCTCTGTGTTGTAGAAACAAAAGTTCCGTTATCACGTTTACTATACATGGAGATCCGAAATTTGCACCAGGAGAATGAGCTTCATTTTTTGTTGGAATTTAGGGTTAGGACTAGAAGCAAATCTACGGATAAAACTACTGATAAAACTAGTACGCATAGTTAGGCATTACTTAGTGCCTAGCACTAAGTAATGCTAGGTTTAAAGGTTAGGTTTAGGGTAAAATGAAGGGTTAGGTATAGTATTAGGTCTAGGATTGAATTCGTTTAGTGTTAATTATTAGCTATGGAGCATTGATCTATTAAACTGGAACATGTGTTATGCATTCTTACAAATTAATGATAGAACATCATGTAGAATTGGATTATTGGGCAAGTCCAAACTATTTTCTCCCATACGTTACGGGGGGGGGGGGGTGATTCACTAACAGCTAAAATTAATCCCAAATAAGAAAAAATCAATTTTAGGAACAATATCCATCCTAAGAGCGATATCGATGATTCACTAAGGTATTTGGGATTGATTCCAGCCTCTGAATTGATTTTAAGGTTGGGAGTGATCCGGATCGCTCCTAAACAATCACAAACGGCCACTCCACTGCATGCCCGCCCACCCCAACCCGGGCGCGGCTACGCCGTTCCTGCCTGCGCTGCACGCCCATGGCCCCTAGCCATAGCCCCTAGCCCTGTGTTTTGTGCAATCGATGCGTGCGCGCAATTAATGCAGTAGCTAGGTAACGCGCACTAGCTACGCGCCAAGTAGAGAATTAGGTCGGGTGACTGAGGGGCGGTGACTGAAATTTGAGTACGTTGATTGGTTGGAATGAGTGCGCTCGTAAATATTCATTTGCGCTCATATATATTCATGATAAAATTGATTCCATCCTAAAAGCGATTTAGTGAATCAGTAATGTGGAATTAATTTTAAGCTGGGAATGAAATCAATCCCGAAAATTGAATTTAGGTATGATATCGATCCCAGTTAGTGAATCACCCCCCAGTATATTAAAATATTAAATGTGGCCCGGGGGGTGATTCACTAACTGGGATCGATATCATTCAAAGGTTGTTCTTGACAACCTGAAAGCTTGCCGGACATAGCAACAGATAATGTATGCAAACTGGATTCCAAGCATTGATGCTCATTGATACAAAGCAGGTTAATGGAATAGCTCGTCACTAGGTGCTCAGTGAATTATGTGCATAAATTTTTATACATTACAGAAGCGGTCTATTTCATAATACTTGGTAATGTATGGAACTTTGGACTTGCTCGTTTATACAATAGACCTGCTCACAAATATATTTAAATTTTATGTATACTTTTAAAACAAATGTTGTTCTTGACAACCTGAAAGCTTGTCAGAAGCTTGTCAGACACAGCAACGAATAATGTATGCAAACTGGATTCCAAATATTGTAGTTCATTCATTAATAACAGGTTAATGGAATACCTCGTTACTATGCCCCCAGGAAAGAAACATCCATAAATTTGAATAACTTTGTGAACAGGTCTATTGAGCAGTCCCCTGAACGCTATAGCGACAGTTGAGTAAAATCACAAGCCGAACAAAAAAGACAAGTCACAGCGTGGTAACTGGGAGAAAAATTAAAATGAATTTTAATTTTCTATGGTGGACTTTCAATTTTAACAAATATTCGATGTAAGGTATGTTAGTAATCATGTACATGTATTCGTAATTATAATCATACAATCTGATATTTGGATTTTGATAAGTTCCTTGAAATGAATGAAAACATCAGCATTAAAATGATTACTACAAATTATCAGAGTCCCGAAGACAATCAATGGTTTGCATGAATATTGCAATTATTAAATTGCACAGTCTTGTAAATTTCTATAAATAATAAAAAAACAATAATAACAAAAACTCAATAAATCTACTCAAGGACAATTTCAATATCATATCGTATCTCCTATGGGAAATCTTGTTCGGTTTATTTCATATGCAATATAATGATAAAGTTTACACATTTCAAAGGGTAACGGACATGGCTAATGTAATTGACTGAGTTTGATTTCTTGAAAGTCTTTGCGATCGTGTTCAATACATCTTTCAACGTTTCTCAAAAGTCAACTGATTTTTTTTTTAAATTCTATCCTTGAATTACCCCCTAAAATAACAGGTCTAGTATTACATTAGCGCACACTCTTTTCGTATATTAAATTTCTGAGTTATAAAAATTTGGTTACTACTCATTATGTTTCTTACCTGAAGCATTTCAAATACCTTATCTCGTCCAAAATTTTTCAGACGTTGTTTATTTAAAAAAAATGTTTGTCTAACACTGATTCATTTAATGATTTCTTGTCTGCAGTTATTTTCCTCCATAGTAAACATTTCCACCATTACTCAACAACACCTTAACGAACAATAATAACATTTTGTTTTACTCTTGTGCATAGTGATAGTGTCCACACCAAAAGGAAAATGCAATAACCATCTTTATTTATCTATACCGTGCGTATCAAAAAAGGTACACACTTTGAAAATATCCTCCAGAATAAAAAAAAAATCACAATGTCTGGATGACTTTTTCTTATAAAACCACTGTGATAACTCCTTGATAAAAACTATGGGTTTGGGAAAATTGTATCGGATGGAGTTGTGAGTATTGGGAATGCGTCACGATTGAGTGAGCACTGGCTATTTTTGGAAAAATCGCAAAAATTGCTTTGCTAAAAAAAAATGCTTGTCTTGGATTGGAGCAAAGAGGGCATAAAGTAGGAATTGTTCACTCTCTGTCTTCTCTCTCTCTCTCTCTTTTTCAGCTTCAAATGATTAATTTGATCAACCATTTCACCCCTGAGAATTCACCAAGCTGCGCACCCTACCCCCTTCCTCCGCTAAGTCACACGCCCACACACCCACCATTGCATAGTTTGTCTTCTCTGTGAAGATGAAATAGAAATTTGAAGAAGAAAACAAGGAAATGTTAAAGATCCCCTCCTGGTACTACACTGTTTAATCTCTCCAACACTCTCCAGACAAAAAAATGGTATTGATGGAGATGACATCTGCTGGAAAGACACCACCTGCAGTGGTAGTGGTGGTGGTTATGGCCAGTGGCGGATCCAGGAGGGCGGGGCCCCCCTCCCCTGGGACCAAAAAGGGGCTCAAAAATGCTGAGGACCTTTTTTTTTGCTTATCAGAAAATTTTGTGAATGGTGAGCCCCCTCCCTCAAAAAATCCTGGATCCGCCACTGGTTAGGGCAGTGGTGTATCCACCATCGGGGAGAGGTATTGCTTGTCCTCCTTGAAGGCCCAGAAAAAAGAGAAAAAAGTACAACTTCATACGGGCCTATATCTTGGGAGCCACCCAGATACATACTTAACTTCCATGTCTTGGAAAGATTGCACCCAACCCCCCATTCACCATTTTCTGTATAAGCCACTTGGAGCCTGGGGTACACGGCTAGGTATGGAGTTAAGGATGTAAGGAATGTTTAATTCAGTTACTGATAGTTAACAAAGCACATGCATATACTACTTAATATCTACTTTGATCCAATTCAGTTAGACTGAAGCTTTTTTTTTTTTTTTTGCGAGTTTCCCAAAAGACACCAGTGCTCACTCAACATATACCAAATATTCATCATGTCATCCGATTGAATAAGCCCTAACCAATAATTACTAAGAAAACAATATTGTGAACTTATCCTTTTGGAGGATATTATCAAAGTGTGTCCTTTTTTGATACGCACTGTATAATAATGAAAGGTCACTTCGAACTCAGAATAGGCAAATTCACAGCAAACTGTATTGTTAAAACATCGAAGGCACTCTTACAGACTTATTTACAAAATATAGGTTGTTTTCATGGAAATCACATATTTAAAAAGAACACTCATACTTATTCTTTTTTTAAGAATCATGTAATCCCCTGATGTTTGGAAAATGAGATCACTACATCTATGCGAATCTCAAATTGGCAATTTGGTGAGTCGATTGTGACATTGTTGTGGACAACTCTCCCATTTGTCGTACACAAAAATATCATTAAATTTGCGGTTTTCTTCGAGGCGCTTTTCCCCTCGGGGCAGTACTCAAAATGTATTGGAGATAGCATATTATTATTATAGGTCCCCATGAAAGAAAAAGATCCTACTGAGTAATACATTTTTTAAAAAATGGGCATTTCAGTCATTTTGTGTGTTGGAGCGAATGGGGGAGGTGTCCACAGCTACATCACAGTGACATTACCTATTCGGCCAATTTGAAATTTCCATATGTATAGTGATTACAACTTTCAAAAATTCATAACTTTCTTATTGCTTGTCCGATTTTGTTCAAACCTTCGCCAATCTGCTTCTCTGATTTTTCCTCTTTCTTTTAAAAGCAACTTGCTATTAAGGTTGGATTTCCCTTAAACATTCCTCCCTTTTTTGGCCTCCTTTTTATACATATGCACTCTTCATGATAAAATGGAGCTTTGAAATACATATATATTACAATACATTTCAAAAGCGAAATAATTCAAGTTTTGATGCTATTCATGAAGGAAATATTATGCATCAATTAGCAAGTCACACAATTGCTGAAGAAATAATTTTTTGCCATTAGAAGGACACATAAAAGGAAAATTTACATGAAATTCGTATTTCTAAAATTAAATCACATGTTTTTTTAATGCTTTACATTTAAGAAATATCAATATTACTTGATTAATGCTTTAATCATTAATGCCAATTAAAAGCAACATGCCGTACACTTTCTTCGAGCAGCATGTGATTAAGCGTAGCCAACATTACTTTATAGTAAATAGTGTATGTATAATAAGCACTGTCATTGGTTAGATTCGCATCACGTGACGTGCAAAAATTTTGTTACAGTGCACGATCGTGCACTATAACTTTAATTTTCGCACGGAAAATCCCGTGTTAAATAAATAGGGGATAAGTCATTTGTTTACGATTGCTATCGTTTCTAGGGGTCTATTTACTTTAACAATTAGTACGTGTTCTATATATGCACCATTACTGGACTATATGAACTCCAAATACTAAATTATCCCTCGTGCAGGTCTATTTCACCTCGGCCTGCGGCCTTGGTGAAACAAAACTGCACTCGGGATAATTTGGTATTTGTCGTGCACAGAATCCAGTATAGCGCATGATAGACCATGCACTCTCTATATAATATAAGATATATATTTGAAATACACATTGCTTACATTTTTTTTTTTTTTTTTTAAGAGCAAAAACTTAGGTATTCATAAATCACACAATTCTTATTTACAACATATCTTGAATAAGGAAATTGCTGTCATTAGAATCAAACACGGAAATATACACGTTACTATTCATAGGTGTTTGCACGACTCAAATCCTTAATAAGTAGGAGTTAAATATTGCAATAATTATAGTAGAAAACAAAAATTAACTAACGATTTCTGCCATCTTATACACAAAGTTCATTTACAAATTTTCAGTGTAATTATCCTTGTTTACCCCTTCTAACTACTTTGTTTTCGGTAATCTTGTCAATAAACTATATACAATAGTACATAAACCATTACTCATATTTCAAGTTTTTTCACAAAGCCTACAAACTATGAGGTTAGAAATGTAAGGTATTTATTGAAGGCTATCATTCAGTTGGGGGAAAAAAATAAATGATCAAAGCAGATATGTATGTTACCACTACGCCGTGATTACGTTTCTTACATCATTATTCAAATATATTTACAGAATAGGTATAACAAGTACAGAATGAAATATAAACTACTGTTAATCCTAGTCTATATTACACTTTTACCTAGTCCGCAATCAAATTTGTTTAGTTTTTGTTTGATCGCGCACAGTTATTTCAGAACCTGTAATTGGGAAACAAAAAATTGCAACAAAATTTTTAACCGTTTTTGGTTGGCACGCTGTCTTTTCGATGACGTTTAAAAGTTCGATGTGGCAGTTGACTTAGAACTCCTTGTGTTGTTCCAAAAACTATCTGTAACACGACGGTTCAGTCGCAGCTTAAGCACTGCTTTCACCTATATATTTATATCAAGAGAGATGGAATATTAAATAACACAGCGAAAACGATTTTGAAACTAATTCACTTTGAGGAATAGAGAAAAAATATGGAGAATGGAAGAAATACTGCAAAGGATTTTTCGTTATTTTTTTTTTTTGTGTGTGTGTGTGTGTGTGTTTGTGTCCTACGACTGGAGCAGCTGCAGCTTATGTTATACAAAATATCAACAAAAATCAGTATCATCTTTATATATATTATTATAGGTCCCCATGAAAGAAAAAGATCCTACTGAGTAATACATTTTTTTAAAAATGGGCATTTCAGTCATTTTGTGTGTTGGAGCTAATGGGGGAGGTGTCCACAGCTACATCACAGTGACATTACCTATTCGGCCAATTTGAAATTTCCATATGTATAGTTATTACAACTTTCAAAAATTCATAACTTTCTTATTGCTTGTCCGATTTTGTTCAAACCTTCGCCAATCTGCTTCTCTGATTTTTCCTCTTTCTTTTAAAAGCAACTTACTATTAAGGTTGGATTTCCCTTAAACATTCCTCCCTTTTTGTGGCCTCCTTTTTATACATATGCACCCTTCATGATAAAATGGAGCTTTGAAATACATATGTATTACAATACATTTCAAAAGCGAAATAATTCAAGTTTTGATGCTATTCATGAAGGAAATATTATGCATCAATTAGCAAGTCACACAATTGCTGAAGAAATAATTTTTTGCCATTAGAAGGACACATAAAAGGAAAATTTACATGAAATTCGTATTTCTAAAATTAAATCACATGTTTTTTTAATGCTTTACATTTAAGAAATATCAATATTACTTGATTAATGCTTTAATCATTAATGCCAATTAAAAGCAACATGCCGTACACTTTCTTCGCGCAGCATGTGATTTAGCGTAGCCAACATTACTTTATAGTAAATAGTGTATGTAATAGATTCGCATCACGTGACGTGCAAAAATTTTGTTACAGTGCACGATCATGCACTATAACTTTAATTTTCGCACGGAAAATCCCGTGTTAAATAAATGGGGGATAAGTCATTTGTTTACGATTGCTATCGTTTCTAGGGGTCTATTTACTTTAACAATCTTGTCAATAAACTATATACAATAGTACACAAACCATTACTCATATTTCAAGTTTTTTCACAAAGCCTACAAACTATGAGGTTAGAAATGTAAGGTATTTATTGAAGGCTATCATTCAGTTGGGGGAAAAAAATAAATGATCAAAGCAGATATGTATGTTACCACTACGCCGTGATTACGTTTCTTACATCATTATTCAAATATATTTACAGAATAGGTATAACAAGTACAGAATGAAATATAAACTACTGTTAATCCTAGTCTATATTACACTTTTACCTAGTCCGCAATCAAATTTGTTTAGGTTTTGTTTGATCGCGCACAGTTATTTCAGAACCTGTAATTGGGAAACAAAAAATTACAACAAAATTTTTAACCGTTTTTGGTTGGCACGCTGTCTTTTCGATGACGTTTAAAAGTTCGATGTGGCAGTTGACTTAGAACTCCTTGTGTTGTTCCAAAAACTATCTGTAACACGACGGTTCAGTCGCAGCTTAAGCACTGCTTTCACCCATATATTTATATCAAGAGAGATGGAATATTAAATAACACAGCGAAAACGATTTTGAAACTAATTCACTTTGAGGAATAGAGAAAAAATATGGAGAATGGAAGAAATACTGCAAAGGATTTTTCGTTATTTTTTTTTTGTGTGTGTGTGTGTGTGTGTGTTTGTGTCCTACGACTGGAGCAGCAGCAGCTTATGTTATACAAAATATCAACAAAAATCAGTATCATCTTTGATGCATGATGTATAGAAATACTGTTTCAAATTCCAAATATCCTTACAGCTTCTAAAATGTTTTTCTCCTTAAAAGACTACATAAACCATGTAAACATTATTTTGTGGAAACTTGCTGATAAAACATCACTTTGAAGAGATCGAAACTTACAATACGTAAAATGTCATTAATAGGAACTTTCTTGTTCTGTAAATGTCCTAACAAAATATCTGATCATATGACAAATGTTATTTTTTGCACAAAATTTCCCCATTTTCTTTTTGTTTATAAATGTAATAGAATATATTTAAGGGTATTTATGTAAATCAGTATTAAATAGAGTAACTAATAAGAAGATAACTTACATCTGGGACTAGTAAGCAGTGAAACACCAGAAAACAGACACCCTGGGAAATATAAGGATGTGATAGAAAGAAGATGATCAGTGAAATCCACATGTAATTCACAGGTTGTTTTACTGTTATAATGTAACGGGCAAAGGACAAATTAAAAACGTGAATTAAGAGCAATGATAGGAGTGGTACTTGTAGTAGTGGTAACAGTAGTGATAGTAAGAGGAGAAGGATAAAAAGAACTATTTGTAATAATAGTATTAGAAATAGGAGTAGCGGTAGTAGCAGTATGCATGGGTAGTAGTAGTAGAAGTAGAATAAGTATAAGCACTAGCAGTTGTAGCAGCACTATGAGGAAGCCTAGTTGTATGGAAAGTAGTAGTATGGGCAGTGGTAGTAGCAGTAGTTGGTAGTAATACAAGTACTGGTAGTAGTAGTAGTAGTAGTAGTAGTAGTAGTAGTAGTAGTAGTAGGAGAATTTAGTAGTAGTAGTAGTAGTAGTAGTAGTAGTAGTAGTAGTAGTAGTGATAGTGGCAGTACTAGTAGTAGTAGTAATAGCATGGGTAATACTCGTACATGTATTCGTAGTGGTGGTACTTTTACTTCCAACAATACTAATGTAATAAAAGTTATTATAGCGGTAGCGGTAAAAGTGTAGATATAGGCTATTCAGTGTAGGTATAGATGATAAATTTATGATAATGCAGTAAACAATGATCATAATCATACTTAATTCACGCCGCTAAACCAACCGATAATGGCCAAAATCTCCATCATGCGGGGTTATTTACATAAAAGCCTCAACCCTAACGCTTACTTTAGATTTCATATTGTTAACAATTGTATTGCATTCGGGGTATAATTATTTTTTCAGATGAAAGATACCTTTGTTCCATTAAATTAAGTAAATTCACACATATCTCAATGAATGAGAGACTAGCATAAGCCCATGGCATTGTCCTGCCTTGAATACAATTGTCAGTGCAATATTCATGATTAATTCATCAGTTACCCAATCAGGAGAGGTAATGGTTGGGTGGTCATGCAGTAGGGCATAAAAGTTTAATTCAATTTATATGATACACCCATATCAATATTGTCAAAAAGGTAATGATTTCTTTCTCGCCGATTCGCATGATCTGTAAAAATCGATTAGTCTGTGTTGTGTTCTAGAGGATGAGTCACCAGAATATGATATCATGGTGGAATCCTGTCAAGGCACCAATTTTTTTTGGACATGATATCAGTCTACATTTGCCACTTTCCACCAAGGTGAAGTTAATGGCTACCCAGTAGTAAGAAATTCATTGAATAATTGAGCGTCTACCATGGGAGGGGAGCTCCAGGCTAAAAACTGGGGCAATAATAGTATCCAGCACTTTGTATCTTCAGGAAAAGGCGCTTTTAACTTTCAATAATATTAGTAGTAAAAAATAGTAGTAGTAGTAGTAGTAGTAGTAATAATAATAATTGTAGTAATAGTAGTAGTAGCAACAGAAGTAGTAGTATCATCATTGTCGTCATTGTCATATTTCTGTATTGTAAAAAAAAGCACGGAGCGGTTCTACAGCCGATGTTCTATTTATAATGAGCTTACATTGATTATTCGAATGTGTTCCCATTCAAAACTTTGATGAAACTTAAATTAGTTGGACTCGAGTGGAGCGGTGAGTACAGGTAAAGGTAAATTTATTATTTATTTTTTTTTTTACATTTTTTGATAAAAGATATATTGTACCATGCATGTGTATTATCCGTATGCTCTTCCATATCTAAAGGCCTAAGACTTATTCTTATTTCCTACACTCTTAAAATGTTGGGTAAATTTAGTTGGGTAACTGCTGGTTGGTTAAAAATATTCCCAATTCTGGGCTATTATTAACTAACTGGACACTCGAGTGGTGTAACCAATATTGGTCAATACTTTTTACCTAAATATTGGGCATATATTTACCAACAGTATTTGGTAATTATGGGTTGGGTACTTGTTGCCCTGTAGTTGTGTAATTTTGTCACATTTCCTTTGCCAGTTGGGTAAATTTTGTTGGGTAACTGATGGTTGGTTAGAAATTCGCTTTTGCCCAACTTGTGGTAAATATTTTTACCCAATATTGGGGAAAACACTTATATGAATATTCATGAATTTTTAGTAGCGTATGGTTTGGGGTGGCCCGATTTACTAACTGTCACCGAATGCATAAAAAAAATATAAGGGGTATATAAGAGCTTGCACTAGTTTGCACTAACTTGATAGGATAGGACTAGGATAGGATAGGTTAAGATATAGGATAGGATAGCTTAAAATAGGATAGGTTAGGATTGATTAGGTTAAGACCCAGAAGGACGTAACAAGCAGATTTCATTTTCTTTTACCTAGGTTGGAGGAAAAAGGAAACAATAAATTGGGCAGCTGAATTTGCCCAACCACATGATATTTGTTACCAAACAGCTGAACAAATAGAGGGTTGGGCAATCCTATTGGATAAGATTGGTTGGGCAATAATTACCCAACTGAGAATATAACCAACAGTTGGGCAATTGTAGAGTTGGGTAAAATCTAATGGGTCACCAACAGATGGGCAATTCAATTTGCCCAACAACATAGTAAATGGATTGCCCAACATCAGTTGGGCAAATTTTAACCAAAAGTTGTGTGGACAGTATGTTGCCAATTGTTGGTTAAAAATTGGGCATTTTTTTGCCCATATTTTTTAAGAGTGTACCAAACCAACCTTTCAGAATATCATGACAGTTTCTTTCAAAACAATTCTACTTCACACCGCCTTTAAAGATGATTTGAGTTTATGCGATTACATTGCGGAAGAGACCGTGTGGAACCAATTGGGAAAGGAATTATCGAAATGGTAAGAAATAGACTCGGTCTTGTTGAAAGTCACATGCACTGCACACAGAAGAGTGTTTAAAGGGGAATACACACTTATGTGGCATGAAAGTTTGATCTAGATTTTTCAACTATTTCTCGTCATATTTCGAACATGAGGGCATTTGAAGAGCAATCCTCTTCAAAGGACATTTCTGATTTTATATTCTTCCAATTTAACATAAAAAGAATAAGAATGCTCATAAACTATTTTTCACCTTTACCAGAACTCAACCTTCTCTTTAATAAATCAGTGAATACTTTGTTTAAAGTGTATCACCTGAAAAATAATTTGTGTACAGCTAGAAAGTATAAAATCAACCTCAAAGAACTTTGTCTGGTATTCTATAGGTCAACATTTAATGAGTATGAAGGAAATAAAGGATAACATCTTTTATCTTGGCGAGCGCTTACGGGTGCGGCGAGTAGTCTACTCACGAGTCGCTTTTACGCTTAAAGAGAGTGTAATTGAAATTGCAATATCTCTTTATAGAATCAATATTTGAAGCCCATATTTTGAATATAGTATAACGACGTGAAACCTCTAACATACAGAGCTAAATTATCATTGGTGACTGGTACCCTTTAAGTTTATACCTGGAGGCAGAAACAGATTAAAAAGATGTACTGAAATACGATGACAGCATCAGATTCAGTGATACTTGTGAAGGTTCCAGCAATCCAGGTTAGACCCAGGATGGGGAGGAGGATGAACAAGGCACGAACCGTTGCCCTCGGAGACAGGAAGAATGAGTAGATGGGTCGAAAGAACAGTTTTAAATATCATTCAAGGCAATTTACAATGTTAGTCAAGGTATCGGATTTCGTGGAAATAATGTTTTTTCTGGTTGGCTTTATTTTCAATACTGATCCTAGACCAAATCGATAATAATTTTTTTTCAATAATTTTGAAAACTATAAGAGAGAGAAAAGTCTGGAATCTGTGTCCTTTTTTGTCCCATTGATACACTGTTCCATATATATAATTCATATTTTGTATCAGTATGGTAAAATTATCAATTTAATTATTTAATATATCAGTTTAGTCAAAATGAGATATTCTTAGTTGAGTAAAGCATCAATAGCTAAAACTATCTATCGTTTATGTATGGGTCTTTATTTAAAAGCAGTAATAAATATGTGATTTCTCGAAAATTCACGCGTTCCAGAATGAATGTGTTTACCAAATTATGATCACTATTTTGTTTAACCACTTCGGCTTTTTAATATGAACAATGTTAATTACTTTTAACCATGTTAAATTCAAGTTTCGGCCACACACCTGCACACTGGGCAAAGCAATTAGGGAGTATATAAAAACGGGTGAATACATTTAGACCACGTTGGAAAAGGAAATATGTTTAAATTTGGGGGAAATGGAAAGGACTGGAAGGAGATAAGATACTTACTTGATCTTGTCGATTTCATCTTTCTTCTTGTTGGCCTTCAGAGAGCTGAATGTTTGCATGACGAACCACAATATAATGAAGTTGAACTAAAGGTACAAATGAAACACAATCAACACAAATAAGTGATTCAGTTATAATATAAAATTTCTGCTTAGATGTAAATAAAAGTGTGGATAGAATTTCATATTGTTTAAAGTTACAATTTTGATTATAATCGCTGCGAGCCTTACTGATACCAGGTATATTTGTATATTTAAATTGAATTAATTCCCATAGTTTGTGCAACGTAATGCTTTTAAAATGCGAGGTTTCTTATATGAAAACCACTCCTAACAATAACCTTCATCTTCATCATAATAATCATCATATACATCTGCCACATTATCTCAAGACGAATATAATTATAATCATGATAACAGTAATAACAATACTAATCGTCGGTATAATAATTATTATTACATCAAATAACAAAGCATTTATACACCAAGGGAGTTCATGCTCAACGATATCATAATATTTCAAAGATCCCCCGAACCAATTTTTATCATAGAGCACATTTTGAGTTAACTTAAATTAAATTAGTAACTTGACGATGTACAAAATATATACATGAAACTAATTTCATAAACTGCATTCTTTCCTGATTTCCTCCAATTTAGTTCTTAACCAGCATATATTAAATATTTGAACATTGTCTTTTAAAAGTTCTGTCGTGTCGGATTCTTTCATTTAGAAGAATACAGTTAAAGAACTATATCATACACGCTATTCACAAAGGTGTTTTAAGTAAGTCCAGCTTTACATGCTAGCTACGTGTGTAAACATGGTAAAGAAGTGCACTGGTTCATTGAGCATCAAATGTCACTCTTCATTACTGTAATCATGTTAACGTAATGCATTAACAAAAATATGAAATCAATTTTTCATGAATTTGTCATGACCTATTTTATTGTGTTAATTAATTGTTCACAGAATTGCTGTAAATAAAGGAAATAAGTCAATTTAAACCGGCTCTCTTTTAGTAGACTATGGTTATCTTAGTACAACTTTATGAATGCGGGCTAATGGCAATGACTTCCTCTTACCATCTCTGTTGCGAAGACACATCCTGCAAATATGTAGATGCTCTTATCTCCAGCAGATAACCAGCAGCTTTAACAAATTGACACCATTATCATACATAAATTAGGTTATATTTAGTTGATATACTGCGATGTTTATTATCTATTTGTTCAATAGAATACTGGGACATATTCCAACAACCGAGTTTACTGGACAAAATCAATATATCAACAAAAGCGCAGGTTGATGTGTGTGTGTGTGTGTGCGTGTGTGTGTAACCTTAAATATCGCATAATAAAAAAACGATATTAATGTATAATCTGAACACAACAAAGGTCTAAAGGCTACTATTCCGTGCATACACATTTTGCTACAAATGCTTATTAATGGATTTTATGGACCTCGATTGAGAAGATTGAGATTTTCATTTCTGACGTTACATAACTAAAGGAACAAACACCTCATTAGTATAATATCTTAGAATTTGAATTCACTTTTAAAATCTTATTTATCTTTTTTTATTCTTATATTAAGATATTCCTCTCTTACAATAGGAACACATGATGAAATCCCATTTATGGTAAAACGAATATGATTTATAGAAGTTTTTGCTACTCACTATTTCCACGTTCCGTACGTGTCAAAGAGAATACTAAAAGGCACCCCAACGACCACAAGAGTACCTCCTGAAATATACAGACAATAAGTTTTGTACTTTACAGTGGCTAACCTAGATGGTGAAGGAATAGCAACTCTATCACTAATAAGAAGAAGACGAAAGGGAAGAAGAGGAGGAGAGAGGAGAAATAAGGTCAAGAAATAGATCTTAAATGTTTAAAAATAATTATTTAGTTGTTTTTAAGGAATGAGTGTTTTCGACAAAAAGTGTGTTTTATCACACATTGATCTACCAGGAAATCTGTACATTATGTTTACTGGAAATCAAGGTCCACATAATGAATCAAGCATGTTATATTTAATGGATATCTTCAAATACTAGGGGAAACACACTGTCATCTTCTTCATCTTTTGGATATAGACAAAATATGCAAAACCGGTTTCTTGAAGACTGCTTGGTAAAGAGGTTACTTCCAAATACAAAAGAAAGCAAAGTATAGGGTCGTACGAAACACAGGTGAGGTAATTTCTTATTTTTCTACCATTCAGGTGAAAATATAGTGTAGTGTCACTGTTAATGATACAAAATTATTATTTCCCATTTCCACAATTTGTGATGGCGAATGGTATGTACGCGACCCCTGTCGGCAGGTTTTGACGGACAAATCTCTATTTTGGACGATATACATTTATTGAAAAATTGATTTTAGACTTACCCCAAGCGATTAGACTCAGCCATCCAATCTTGAGTGGCTTGAAGCCAACAGCAGTGGAGCGATACAGAAAGACGCCTTCGATAATGGTCCAAGCAAGGGCTGCAGTGAAGAGATAGTGTAAAGTCACTGTCACGCCCTTGCAGAGTGCCTGTTGTATGACAAACATGGTATAAGGAAAGAGAAGATTAAATGAATTGAGGTTTGTTAGGATGATCTAATAGATTAAAGTTAGGAGGGTCCAATACGGTATAGCCAGTTGTCAGTCTCAAGTGAAATTGTGGGTTTAAACATGCAGGGTGATCGTTACTATTGTCATATAAAAATAGAATGCGATAAATACTATCGACTTTTGTAAATGTTTGAAATGCGACTATTACATGAATAAACATAGGTTTTGCAGTAGTCCATGATATAGATGTGAAGTGTAATATGTGATTGAAGAAGGCTGAAACTCTTACCCTATTTCCTGTTGCATCAGCCATTGTGAGAAAGAGGAGCTGTCCCAGGGCCGTGGAGATGGCCAGGTTCATGTGAATCTGAATCTTCAGTATCTTGCAGGCTCTGTAACCAATGGTGAGACATTATAGAGAGGGGATAGTGGAGGTGTACCATAATATAACATCGACTGGGGAAGACGTTACATGTGGCATCACCCTCATTCCATTTCGTAGTCATATTTTTTTTTTCTTCAAACTTTATCAACCAATCCCTACTTGATTTCATTTCATTTTCTCTGCTTATTTTAATATTTTTCGAAACGTCTGTTGGCAAGAATATCTGCTTTTTTTTTTTAAATATTGACAATTTCATTTTGATTTTTTTTAGGTCCTTGTCGACAAACCTTGATAAATTTGCTCTCCGATATATTTTTTTTTTCTCAGCGGCAGCAGATTTGAGTGAAGATTAGTGGAGATTTTGCACGAAACATTTATTTCTGTTGCTTGTGATTCAAGTGAAGTTTGGTACAAGTAGCAAGATATGGGTCCATATTTTTTTTTTCATTCCGTTTTTTCCTCTACAGAAATCAAGCATTATCGTTAACTGACTTACCCCGTGACAAAAGTAGATCAGGACGGCCAGAGCCAAAGAAGCGATAGAAATGGCACCAAACAAGTAAGACAGGTAACTCTGCACTTCGGCATTGATTCCTTCAGGCGGCTAAATGCAATAAACATACGAAAAGGAAGTATCAACGTCGTAGTATTCATGTTTATGTTCGGTACAATATGCAAGTATTAAGTATTTAACAGAACAAAAATTAAAATTTCATCTAATTTCTTACAATATCTACGTTAACTTAAGTTTTTGAAGAAAAATATTTTTAAAATGGAGAAAAATCTAAGCTATTGGTGTCGTTTCTATTAATGCCATCCAATGGTGTTTTCGAAAGATTTATTCTACCCTATCAAAATATAAACAAATGATTCATTGATCACAGTGCGAAGAATAGTCTAGAAAAATCTCAGAGACTGGTCTGATCAATAATGTGTTTGTTCAGACAAAACTGACGTTACTACAAGTTAACCATACACTGCTTTCATGAAATGTCACGAATTTGTTGACTGACAAAACAGACCAAGTAATGACCCTTTTAATCATCAAGCAGTCAATCAACTATTAAAATCAATCACTTAAGCATACTTGCAATCAGCATCAACTCACCTTGACGGATAGCAAAACAGCGAAGCTGGTTAGATGACTGCTGTTGCAAACCACCGAGTCAGAGTTGGTTGAGATCACGTGTAGCCCATCAGTTGACCAAGTGCTATCGAAAAATAAAACAGCATACACAAGGATTATGAATATAAATCAGGAATGTAAAACAAACACTTTCGTTTACGTGCACTTATAAACCAAGGTGTGAATTAACCACAATCTTGGTGTATCTACATGTCCACACCAGATACATTTTAGAACAAAGTCGGAATCTAACCTCATAAATAACTCCATAGTTTATGTATCCATGTTGGGGTTATTTTAACATTTTAGTCGTGTAACGATGGAATTATGTGTCTTTAATTCGATACTGGTGTTCTAACACTCATCTAGTGATGCCATTTATAGGTCGTGTTGAATAATAGGGCCCGGTTTTTGCAGTGTGTAGAGCTATGATATGTGGATGAATGATGCATGAAATAATTTTTACTATGTCTAATCTGGAAGATGTTATGAATGTTGAAGCGGGCAACTTGTTTTATTTTTAATCAATCTCTCTCCGGAGGGTTGAAACGTTTTCAAACGTTTTTAAACGTCCAAACGTTATCTCCAAATCTGAAACAACTATTTCAGATCTCCAAGTTACTAAAAAGTAACTGATTGGTGAAATATGTTCTTCAAGAGGAAGGAGATTCATTGATCTTCCAAAGGTAGTTTTTATATGATTATCGATGATTACCTTTCGTTGACTAGGTATGCGCAGTGCACCACACTCGAACCGTTCTGTACAATAGAGCAATGTGATAAATGTTAGTTTCAGGCTTGTCCGTGTATCATAAAAGATTTCACCTTTAGGCATGGTTTTTATCAAGTACTTTGAAAGAAAAAATAGCGACATAATTATGGAAAACCAGACGATATTTGTAAGGTACATTATTTACATAACCTTTGAAAGCATGTTTATCACTGATCGTAGGCATCTAAACGTATAGGATCCGCAACGCTGAGTCAGTGAGCTTGAATGTACTCTCTGCGTTGTGATATTATTTAAATTGTTTTATAACACAGTCTACTAGAGCTACAGAGTATTGTAACAGTGCTGTAGTCGAGTCCA